>VXBR01000455.1:598539-679543 GCA_013400215.1 Cisticola juncidis
GGGACCGGCTGGGAACGGGGCTGGCCGCGAAGAGGGGTGAGGGGGAGCGAGTGTCTGTGTGAATGTGTGTGTGCATCTATCATACTAAGTACAGTATATAGTACAGTGTCATACACTGTATAGCATACTATACATTATACAAAGTGTGTTATACTATGCTATATAGAATCACAAAATATCCCGAACTGGAAGGCACCCAGTGGGATCATCAAGACGCACTCCTGGCCCTGCACAGGACAGCCCTAAGAGTCACACCGTGTGTTTGAAAGCAAACGCTTCCTGAACTCTGTCAGGCTTGGTGCTGCGACCATTTCCCTGGGAAGCCCGTCCCAGTGCCCAGCCATCCTCTGGGTGAAAAACCTTTTCCTAGTACCGAGCCTAATCCTTCCCTGAGAAGCTATATATAATATAGACACACACATACATACACAACATATAAATATAGACATACAGACATGGTGTGCTTACAGATATACACTATAAAATACTTTTTGCTGAGCAACAAGCAGAGCGGCATTTCGGACGGATGCTCCCGCAGTTCACTTACCAGCCCCACATCCCAAAGAGAGAGCCCCGCGCCGGGCAGAGGGTAGGAGCGGTGAGGGGGCGCGGACCGCGGGCGGGACCGCCGCCCGCACCTGGGGAGAGCAGGGCGGCCCGGGGCTCACCTTGGGGTTGGTGCGCAGCTGCCGCTCGTCCTCATGGAGCAGGGCGGGTGCGGAGGAGCGGGAGGTGCGGACCAGCACCTGCAGGCAGGGGTAGCGGGCGGTGCCGCGGCAGGCGGCCCCGCAGGAGAAGGTGCAGGCGAAGCGCTCCCCCAGCTGCCGCACCGCCAGCACCGTGCAGTTGGCGGAGCCGCCGCCGCCCCGCTCCTGCAGCGCCGGGCGAAGCCAGCAACAGCCCAGACCCAAGAGCGAAAGCAAGCCGGCGGCGATGAGGAGGAAACCCAGCCGCATGCTCTTGTCCTCCGCCTCCGTGTACTCGTACGCCGCCCGGCTCCTCGCCATCGCCCGGCTGCCGCTGGCATCCGCCGCCGGGCAGCANTGGGGTCCTTTGGATGCATTGTGGCCTCCCTCTAAGGCAACATCTCACCACTGGCTTGGTTAAATCCTGGAGATTTTACATAAAATCCCATTTAGTACCCCAGGCATCGAAAACTGCAAAGTCTCTGTGCATAGAGGAGGAAACTGATCTGTAATTAAAGAAATCAAATACCTACAAGAGAAAAGGCAGCTTCTCTTTTCACCTTATTAATTGAGAAGGGACATAATAGGAATTGGCCAAATGTTAACTTTTTTGGCATGACAAAGTGTTCTGGCCAGCCCCAAAACCAGCATCTGCACAGGAGGGACAGAGGTAACAGATAAGCAAGATGATAGCTATCCCACACAGGAATTGCTTTGAACAGGAAGGTATTGACCTCTGAAGATTCACCCTAAGAAGTGTTTTCTTCCAAGCAGGTTTGCAAGAAAAGCTGCTGATTCAAGAAAATACATTTATTTGGCAAATAAAGTTTGGTTATTACCCAGCATTTCCCACTGTGGCAACACAACAAGCTCTTCGGTGCCAAAGTACCATAAGCAATACTTACATTTGTATTCTGTCGTCTTTATCGCAGGCAATTAGGTAGAAAAAAATGTGACTCTCAGAGCTGACAGCTGAACTTGATGACACAGCGGACAAGAAAGTACAGAAACAGAGGAAACTTGGGAAATAGCACTTTCCTGTTCCAATCACTTTCCCATTGCAGAGTGCAACGTCAAACTTTTATAAATGAAGCTGATCCATAGGTTCTCCAAATGGACTATTGAGCAAGGTTTGGCAGGAAGGCTATTAGGAGTCCTCGCTGTGCCATGAATATAGATGGATGTAAACATTGTCCTTGCTTGCACAAGTGCACTACCACACTCCTCTCAGGCTAGCTGCTTTGCAGTAGCCTGCCCTGCTTATCGAAGGGTTTCTGAAAAAGTATACCAGCTCTGAGCCCAGGACTATGGGGTTTTTTACTTAAACCTGCCGTAAGTGTTTATACTAGAAACTGAACTCCTCTTGCTTAGTCCTTGGCTCTGTTCATCCATTTCCATCATCAGGTTTTGCTGCCAGCACTTGTGACAGCAGTCTCTAATGGTGAAGTCTTGTTGCATGGAGTTTTCACAATATAAAAAACACAATTATAATCAGGTGGATTGACCATCTGAAAGGGAAGCTCCAGCTCTGCTTTCTCAGTGTAAATGAGCTGTAGCTTCTTTCTGTCTTACCTCCTGAACAGCTAGCCTTCCATACTTGGTTCAACTCCCTGCAATCCCTTGTACATGAAGTGCTGTCAGATGGAAATTAAGGCAACAGCTCACTGGATGACAGAGCAACCTTGAGTTAGTCCTCCCGTGTGCATCCAATCCCTATATCATCCACAGCTGGGGAGGTGCCAAAGCTGTATTTTAACTGGGAATAGTCCTTAGCATTCACCAGGTGATCTCACAGATTTTGAATTCTGCACAAATGACTGAGTCAGGACTCAAAGTCTATTTGGATCAATTGGAAGCGAAAAATGATCATCAATGCCTGATGATTATAGCAGAGTAAAGGGGGCCTGTTGTGAAGATTTTAGCTCTGCTGTCACCTGCTGAGGGCAGGAGTGGGGATTCAGCTCCGGACCTCAGCCTGCACCAGGAGCCACCAGGGCTGAGAAAGCTGGTATAGCAAGTTCAGTGTCTGTACGGAAATCTCAACAGCAGAACAGGTTGCTGCCTGCTCTTTTGGGCTCTTCCTTGCCCCACAGCCAAGGGACAGCCTTACCTGTGGCCAACTGCAGCTGACCCACCTGGTATGGCCAGTGCTGAGGACACCTCTGCCTTGCTCAGGCCTCCGGAGGCTGGGCAGCCACGGTGCAGCTCTGCCACCACACCCACCCAGGCCCCTCATCGGGACAGGGCTCACACCTCCCTGCTTCCTTGCACAAACCTAGTGCTGGTCCTTGGGATGCTGACTGCCCCTCTTCCACCAACTGCCAGTAATGAACTGCCTTTTCCAAAATCAAATGTCTATATAAACAACAGGATGCCTCTTAAAAACCAATACTATGATACCCACTAGAAAGTAAACTGGGCTTCTAAGGGAACAGAGATCTCTGGAACAACCAAACCAACCATTTAGCTGAGCGTAAGAACTTAGAGGACACAGAATGGGTTTCCACAGAGGTTCATCAATGCCTGCACCACAGCAGCTTTGGGACACCTGCCTTCCTTTCACTCCTCATCAGGACTGTTTACAGCTGGCAGGATGGTCCAGTCATGAAAACTGGCTACTTCACTGGACTGTTTGCTAAACCAGAGGGAGTTCATAAAGGTGATTTTACAGAAAATTATTTTGGTTGTTCCAACGGTAAAAATCGGACATATAGCCACATATATTAGCTCATTAATACCAAGAAGACAATATGAAATGCAAATGAGAAACTGAAGCCTAGAAAAATAATACACAAACTTGATTAGCACTGCTAATCCAGAAGTAAGCTGAATCAGTCAAAACTATTGTTCAATGTGCTTTAACATTATTTTCAAAAAAATAAAGTTTACCTCTAACAGTAAAGTGGTTTTAAGTGGTAAAGCTACTGAAACAATTAAGCCAAAATTTCAAAGCAAGTTATCCAGCTGCATTTCCTCAGGTCTTTTTAATGTACTGGAAACTTTCAGATTTATGGAAACGAGAGCACGCATGCTTATCATAGAGAAACAAAAACTTAATTCATATACTGTATATGAAAAGCATCAGTTGCCAATCCAGACCAACTTCTTAGTGCAGTCTGCATTAACCAGAGTTCAACTTCTACTAGCATTAATTTTGGGCAGTGGCAAATTTTAAGGGACACAATGAAAAGGTACTTGAAAACCAAGCACACTCTGAAATATGGCTTTAATAGCAATTGTTATATTTAGGATCTGATACCAAAAGCACTATCTAGCTATCCCATGCTTAGAATGGCAGCTGTGTGTTTAGAGGCTTTTCTTAAATGTGATAGATAGCAACTTACCCTTTTTCTTTCACTCAGTGTCCAGCCACGGAAGTATTTTCAATTAGAAGTTACCAGGAATTTGGGGGGCAGGAAGGGGGAGATTTCTCTTAGGTGACTAGTAACTTTAACCAGTATTATTTAAAAGATGGACAGCCTTCTCCCACAGCCATGGCCCCCTAGGAGCCACTCAGGATCAAGCTGATGGCCCCATAGACCTGTTTCCCAGCCTAGGTCATGCCAAAGAACGCTTCTGGTCTCTTCATGGTCGACAGAAACAGTTCCTCAAGACTGCAAAACTCTTGCATCCGACTACAATACACAAATCCTTATTGGGGTACATTCTCCCTTTTTTCATGGAAACTGTAAAATGGAAACAGACAAGTACAAGAAGTACTGGCTTGGGGACAGAGAGAATTTCAGACATGCCATGCAGCCAAGTGATGTGATCAATACATCTTTGCAGTGCAGAAATGTCACAGCCACGAGGGAGTGGTGCGGTCAGTCCTGAACCCTGACACAAGTGCACAACCCTGACACTTCATTGAAGGCCACAGTCACGTAGAAAATATTTTTACCCATGTATATGCAGGCTTCCCTGGATTACTTGAGTTCTCAATTACATTAATCAAGCCTATGAAGGTTCTCATGTGCTTATGTATTTGTGGTACCAGGCACTAAGGCGCAGGAGATTGAGTCCTGGGCCGTTTTTATGGTTCATTTTTAAACACCCCAGTGGAGCATCCTTAACCCTTTCCTCCATGACTCTCTGCTCCCATGATTTTTCCACAAGCAGGGTGGTTTGAGTAACAATTGTTAAATACAAAATGTTTTTCTACAATACCAGGTGTAATCAAATCAGTGAAACTGATGTTAACCCTGGAAGTTGAAGGCAGTGGATTTGCAGAAAAAGTGGAGCTAACTATTGAATAAAGCTTTGTAAACAATATGAAACAAGGACTGTGAGAGCATGTTGGACGGGTCAGAAATAGGAATACTTCTAAGAACACTGGGTTTTCTACTCAGAACTTACCTTGCACATTGTTGTACAAAACCAGTTATGAGGAAAAACACCCATCTCAAATAAAGGTATTTTAAAACCAGCATTCTAGTATCTCCTATTTAGTGTTAGTGGAATGTAAAAACATATTAAGTTATCCTCAGGCCTTAATTGTCAGTCTGAAAATCTAGATTTTCAGTAGTGGCAAATCAATCACCCATTTGCCACATGAGTAAGGGATGAGGTATTCTTCCTTTCAGTAAAAAAACACAGTTATGTTATTTTTTTAAAATTTTAAAAATTAATATGGTATCACTTAAGAAGTGGTTTCAATCTTACACCTTGTTTTCTGTTTATATCTGTTTCTCTTGTTTCAACCCAGAGTGTAATACGAAATTAAGTCACAGATTTTAAAGTCTCCATATATGCTTATTTAATTGGTAAACAAGAGCCAGACTGTTCTTCCACCTCGAAGGAGCAAAGCACCAGTTCCATGCTCACATGTGACAAGTTACCCACAATCAAGCATTTCACATCCTTGAAAGACTGGGTAGTTAAATACAACTGTATCATAAAGTATTTTTTAGGAGAACTTAGGCTCCCAATTTCAGCTTAATTGTTTTTAAAGTGTCATAGGTATTTAGTATTTTAATGTAATTGATATTGCTTCCTTTACCGTATGTTGTTAATTTCCATGAATGTGGGAAATAACATTTGATTTGAAGAAGGAAATACCACTTCAGGAATCCTTACCAAAAAAAAAAAGGTCACAGTGAACCTCTGACAGTGAAAAAATGTAACATTAATTGTGGAGGGAACAACATGCTTTTTGAAAGTTATCATTGTTAAAATTTATAAATTTATGTTTGGATAATCAAATATATATTTGAATCTGCTTTGGTTTGAGAAAAAGAAAAAGCCACCATCTATTTCAGCTGTGTTAGTTATATGGATTATAATCATTCTCTTCTTTCAGGCTGGGAAAACTTTGCTTTAATAATAGAAAAAAAAATATAATCAACAGGCTTATATTTTTATGTTTACCATCTTAAAATAGATATTTTTAAAAAGTTCAGAATTTAAAATTCGCCATACACCTGATACAGAACCACAGCAAGGCCACTAATGGTTCGATTTCCAAGCATAATTCAATACATGCAAACAAGCCGCTTTTGCACTACACAGAAAAATGGCTCAAAACGAAAAAACAAAATCTCAGGATTCACTAACATGTCTTCTCTTCCTTTGGTAATTTCAGGTACTTTTCAATGATCTGCATCACCAGAGGCAACTCAATGAGAAGTGGCAATCATACCTATAGTAAGAAAACCATCCCAACAATTCAGGTCTTTCTTTCTCCGCTCAGAACAGTTACAGTGTTCAGAACCAGTCTATATTCACGTTTATTTGCATCTGGAAGGTCAAGTAATAGTGATCACCAAATGAAATGTATTTCTGTTTCAAGTGGGAAAACATCAACATGGAACTAAGCTGTGATCAGTTCTAAGCCAAGCTTCTCCCAAGTGACGAATTCTCGAAGCATCTATCATTTGACACAGTACCCACCCATCTTTCTAAAAATTATTTGCTATTACAGAAAGGGGATCTGAAACCAAGGTTAACCAAAGTTTTTGGTCGTGGAAACTTTACTGTGGAAAAGAATAAGAAATTCTCATAAATTTACTTGTCAGCAGCAAAAAGACTCTTCAAGTGTCTTAACCACTGTACAGCTTGATAGTTTTAATACTTCAATTTTTTTTCCATTTTTCATTGTTGAAGAAATAATTTCACAATCTCAAATCAAAGTCAACACTGCAGTGAGGAGAGCTTTTCTACTTTATTACAAAGAGAAGAAGCCTTTATGTGGTCAGAAAATACAAGATTGATCTTTTTTTTTTCTCTTCCTATGAAACGCTGCTGTTCAAACAGCCAGAGTGAATTGTCTCAGTTCACTTCTTTAAGTCCCATCACATTCACTTGGGTATGGATGTCCTTGGCTGCTGAAAATCTGGCCCTTTAGTGCACAGGGCGACAAAGTAGTCCCCTGACCAGCAGTTCCAGAATGTCCCGTTTTCATATATTGCATCCATGCACACCTCCTAAAAATGAGGTACAGCAGGGCAAACATTTTCCAAAATAGATGTCATATATATAATATATACACATTCGTACATACATACCTTTATTCATGTGATGTCCAAAAATTTAAAAAAAATGTACACATTTATTACAAAATCGTAACAAAGACTGGACAGTGTTTTGCTCATTCTGGAAAGATGAAGCTCAGTAATACACAACTCTGGAAACTAACCAGAGACTGTGGCAATATCTTTCTTCTAAACAGTCAGATATTCTTGCATTAAGCTTGGCGAAAACTGCCTTTCAAAAACAGAAGGGGAAGTAAAATGAAGGAAGCAAACCTTGCTCATCTTTCCAAATGAAATACGAGAAGGATCTTCACATAAAAATGCACAAACATTTTTATTACCAATAGTGCTACAATGAACAATGCAAATTTTGTTGTCTAATTTTTTATCTTTTTTCTTTTTTTTGTTTTTACATTTTGGAAAACTAAGTGGTAAACTTTTGTCAGTGTACTCGCTTGTCTTTACAGACCCAAGCTTGTCTGCTGGCAAAAATGGAAACAAAAACAAAAATTCAGACCCTGCTCAAACTAAAGAAAAACAATTACAAATTTAGTTGTTGGGCAGCACATAATTAGTAAGGCAGGACCTCAAATGGTGACCCTTCGCATGAGCCAATTGCCAGATCCTCAAGGAATTAAAACCAGGATGCCTGAGCCACATCAGTTCTGCAGTTATGTTGAGTATTGTGCTGAGACAGCCATACCCCAAGAAAAGGGAAGTCTTTAGAAGGCTTGCTGAGCAGGGTTGTAGTTGAAGGTTGATGGCAGATGAGGCCTTTCTTCTAATTTGTCATATTCCAGGTGGAACTCCTACAGTTAAAGAAAACAAAAAAAAGACAAATCCAAATAAAGCAATGTATCATTTACCTGTCAAGACCTGGTATATCAGCCATACTTAAAAAGCATAAATACAGATGAGATCAAGTTCTAACTTATCCTAAGGCAAAACCACATGACTTTGCTATCTTGAATTCCGTATTTTAAGGAGAAAAAAAGCAATAAATTACAACAATTCTAAGCCATTACACCCGCAACACGTAGACTCTCCTATTCTTTTGAATGCCACATGACCCTCAGAACCCTTGTTATAATCTCAAACAATTTTATATAGGCACACACAAAAGCCACAAATACACAATCACAGCATAAGCTGAATTACAAACGAAATCTGTCTTTCAACATGTCAGGAGTCTAGAGGCTTATTCTGGATGAACTAAAGTTTGGGAATATTTTTGTGTCACACTACCAGACCAAATAGCTTCCTGATGCACCAGGGGAGGTTCAGGCTGGACATCAGGGAGGTGTTCAAGAAACAACTGGACTTAGTGCAAATGTCTGTTTGACATAGTAATGGTCAATAAAAGGCTGGATTTGATCTTAGAGGTCTTTTCTAACCTAAACAATTCTGTCCAAATGTCCAGGTACAAAGTACTGAGACCCACTTAAGCCAGAATTTATCTAAATATTCCTCCACATTTCGTACTCATATTCAAGCCCCAGACCCATCAAACCTGAAATTTTACATTTTCAGATCCTTTCTGAATCAGTTTAACTATGTCTCATCCCTATTTTATCTTCATTCAAGAAACAGGGTAAGCAGCTGTTCTTTAGGGGTACTTCTTGGTAATTCAACAGCTTTGGACATGCACAGTAATTTATTTTATCTAAACTGGTGGAGAACCTCAGCAGAACATCATCTGTATCTGCAAAGCAAACTCAACCCACTATTTTCACACAGAGATGAAAACACATAAGTAATTAAGAGATTATTTCAGAACACTCTATAAAGTGATTAAGTAGTATAATATTTCAGAACATGTAAATCTGTACTAAATTAATGCAAGAACAAAAATAAAATCTAGGAAATTCAACTCTCAGACCTCTCAATTCTTTCAAGGCAAAACAAGGTCCATTTAGCATAGAAAGAACATTCAGCATGGTAAGGAAAAAAAGTAGTGGAAAATGTGAAGCATTCTGTACTCCCCTGAGAATACTGTCCCTAAAACTGGAAAACCCTAGCAAAACCTATATGAGGTTACAGCCATCTGCACTGAAATGTTGCACATCTGCTTCATTTCTAGTTCCCGGCTCTCTACTCCAACCAAAGATTTTTTTAGGTGTTTTTTTTTTTGGCTGGTTGGTTTTGGGGGGTTGTTTATTTGTTTATTTGTGTGGTGTGTTTGTTTGGACTTTTTTAGGTCATATATACACAAGTGAATTGCTTCTGGCATTCCAAAAAAAAACCCTGCATGCCAGTTGGTGTATGTTCTCCTTTTGTGCAGATACACACGTGCTGAGCCTGAAGAGATGCTGCTCCGACTCCCCCTTGGGTAAGAAGCAAGATCAAGTGGTGCAAGTCCATATGTGCACTTCGGTGTCAAAGGCTGGGTTAGGTTGGGTGGATCATAGGGGGCCTACAGGAAGGGTGGGGAGGGACTTTTTGCACGGGCACACAGTGATATGGGGGAGCGGCTTTAAGCTGAAGAAGGGCAGCAATTAGATCGAGTATTAGAAATAAATTGTTTACTATGAGGGTGGCAAGACACCGGAACAGGCTTCCCAGAGAGGCTGTGGCTATGCCATCCCATAGCCAGTTTAAGAGCAGGTTGGACGGGGCTTTGAGCAACCTGGTCTAGTGGCAAGTGTTCTTGTTCATGGTACTGGGGTTGAACTAGATGTTTCTTCCAACCCAAACCATTCTATGATTCCATGATCTCCAGTAAATCTGCAGTCATTTTATAGTAGAAAAGATGCCACTCGAGCTTCCTCTACCTTTCATGGCTGTCAAAGTTTCTATCTTGCACATTATCATGGAAGGGCCTACAGATATTATGTTCAGCTTCAATCAGTTAACTGAACTTCTACAAGCTCTGAAATGCCTTCAAAATTACCCGTGGAAAATTGCTAATTAAACTGGTAAGATACAGTAAGTATCAGAAACCAGACAGTATTAGTAACCTAAAAAAAGGGTTTTCCAAAATGAAGGTGGTTGTGAGCCTCTATTGGCAGTGGCAGCTGCAAACAAGGTGTCTGGAATAAATGCTCAGGGGACTGAGCAATCCTTTGTGTCCCACACACTGGAAGTCCCTCCTTCAGAAGGAGTATGTTTCCCTATCAGATTTTCTCTAGAAGTATGTGAGTTCATACTTCAAACCGTCACTGTTAAAATAAACAGGCTTAAAACAGTCTTCTTGATTTGCATCCCAGTGTCAGTAAAGCTCAAATTCAATAGCACATATGAACACCTGAAGCTCTATCTGACAATACCTAAGAAAGAATTCATTGACTAGTATTTCTGGAAACTAAAAACCAATTACTTATTATACAGGGGAAAATACATTACAGGTATACTTTATGTTTTTGCTTTTGTCACTGCAGTCTAGGATGTCAACAGCAGCAGTGGCATGATTTAACACAAACAGATATAATTAAGATGTTAAAAAAATTCCATTTATCCATTGATAAATGTGTTAAATTTGCTTTCTTTTCCAAGTGGCGGTAATAATTAAAACTTAAATATTCTTTGTTAACCAGGAATAATGAATTGAATGTGTGTGAAAACTTACAGCATGTGTGACACTAAATAAATTGTTCTGTGCAAAGAAGATAACCACTTCTCATGTCATCCTGGAAACTTGCTTTGATAGCAAAGCTACATCAGTCTGTACATGTATAAACAGTAACAGACAAAGATACTTAAGGTAGGAAAGGATGGCTTAGGATGATGCCCAGCAGTTATGGAGTAAAACTAAACAAAAAAATTAGCACAATAGGTAGCATCCTACCTATAGCATCCTGAGGACAAAATATTCTTGATTGTGTAAGTCCATGAGGGCAAAGAGTAGAAATCCCATGGCTAGCTTAAAAATTCTAAATGGACTTTAAAAGTAGCATTTAAACTGACTTAAAGATGGATATAAAGACCCACTTTAGGGGCTGAGCTGAAATATTGTGGCACATCTTTACTGGAATAATAAATTTAACTTTCTAGTAATTATGAAGCTATTTCAATTAATACTGATCTTGATAGCATGGGGAATAATTTTATCTAGACAGCAACTCTGACAAGCAAATAAAATTTTAATTTTCTCTCCCATAAAGAATTCAATGTTTGTAATGTAAAAAGGTTTTATAATCTTAAATTAATTCTTCTTACTGAAAAGTAACAAGGAGAAATTCAAGCAGCTGACTTCAGACAACTCAAGTCAGGATTTCAGTACATATGCAGTTGTAGAAAGCACTTTTGGTGTCAGAGTTACTTCCCCTCCTCTCTCATGTCTCCTCAACAACAGCAAACTATAGGCAAAACCTCAGTGAAAAATAATCAGTGTTTTTACCTCAGCATACTTTCCACATGCCCTAGGATGAAAAACCATGTAAAAAATATCTGTACTGAGAATTTTTCTGCATTTACTTTGCATTTAAGGTGATTCTGAAGTTTATAATTCATTTTTTTTTCACTTTTTACTACCATGTCTCAAAACAGAATTAATTTGATTTTATTTCCTAATAGTTTAGAAATTCTTATTACTCAGCTAGTTTGCTGAATTTCCTTCTTCAGTCTATTATCTATTAAGAATATAAAAGTAGAGCCTATAGTTTAATAAAAAAGGATAAATATATTATTTGATTTTTATTGAAAAAAGTTATTCAGCCTTCTTTACTTTTGTTAAAGCCAACCCAGAACTCTAAATCTACTGAATCACAACTGGTTTATGTTTTTACAAACCTAAATCTTAGGATTTAGTCATGTTATCTAAAGCAAACTGCTGTATTTCACTGCAGCAATATTTCACACAGCAGTGTAATTTAAAATAGGGACAATAAATACGTATGCTTATAATGCAAAATACACTACATCTGCACAACAGTTTGAGTATGTGCTGCCCTGTATCTCAGCAGATACACTAGAACAAGAACCAAACTTATAAAGTACCTTGAAAAATAATTGAATATGCACATATGAGACAGTAATTTATGAGCAAGTATTCCCATAAGGCTACTTCAAGAAAGGACTAGTGAAACTGCTAAGCAGCAATTATTGTTGTGGCCTTCTGAGGAACTGATATTCCCAGCATCCACTAATAATGTAACAGTTATAATAAGAGATTGCAATTTATCAGAATTCTTTTTTTCCAGCTCCTTACGGGTCTAATTTCCTGAAATACTTATTAACTACTTCTGCATTTGTTAGAAAAAAATTACTTGGCCCTACTTTTCCTTGCATCCAAAGCAACACAGTGTTATCAAATATTGCTGTTCTTGATAGGGTGAGTCTGTATTAGTCTTCCTCAGAGGAAATGTCCACTCCAGAAATTAATACCAGAGGTAACAACTCTACCATGGAAAGCTGAGATCACACAACAAGCAGCTAAGTTCTTAATTATGAAAGGTGAAAAGGTCACAGAATTCTTTCTAGTATACAACTCCTTTTTCATGCAACAAAATCTCAGTTTTCCCGAAGTCATTCTCTAGCTTCCTGTGACCAATGCTCAATTTGCCTGCTCAAAGTTAAATCAAAATTTCAAAATAATATTCCAGTTCAATTTTTTACATGATAGAATACACAAGCCTAGAAGAAAATATATTATTGCTTCTTATGGACATTGAGGGGGAATAAATAAAATAATCACATTCCTTGTTGCAGTACCACTGCAAGTGCAAAACTTTAGAAAATACTATCCCTCTCCTTACTAGCTATCAATTGCTTCTTAATGTTGAGGGAATTACTTTCAGCATGCAAACAAAAAGAACAGAATCTCTGTAGATCTTGTGACCACCCATTCAGAGAGCAGTAGTGTTCCTGTCTCTCCAGTATCTCAGGAATGCCTAGCAGGAGGATGGAGTGCACATCACTCGAGCATGGATGCTGAGTTTCAGAATAGCACTCAGGATTCCAAACAGAGACAATACTGTCTTAAAAAGTAATGCTAAGCATCAACTAGCAGTTGCATACATTTACTGCAGGTAGAAAAAGGAGATGCTGAAGAGGTTACTATCCTTATACAATGGGCACCACTTCCTCCTAGTAAAAAGAAATGTGTGCCCACACAAGCTAAAACCACAATTCCATTGATATGTGAAATTACATGAGGCCTGTTGCTTGTAAATAAATGGAACATGTTCAGTTTACTCCAGAAAAGAAATCTATCCTTTCAACAGGTAAATTACTAGCCCTCTAATGTTCTTAGGCAATAATGAAATAGCTTTAAACAGCATCTTGGGGAACCTAAGGAAAGTATGCCATGCAGCATACCTTCCTTAGGTTCAAGTAGAAACAAAAACTTCCTTTTTGTTTGGGCTCTCTTTTTGAGGAGTGGTGCTTTGTTTAGAAGTTTTGGAATTACGTTGCACTTGGGAAAAACCATAAAAGCAGGGCTTGCCATTAAAACTGTCAGTTACAAATTCTTGGGTTTTCCTGTGGCAGCAGAGGCAACAAGTCCCACCTGCACTTGAATCTCCCATACCCTTCAGGGCAGCCGGAATGTGAATTCCTGAGGGGAGTTTGCACAAACTATGCAAAATTAGTGGGTGGAGGAAGGGGGGGAGGAAATAAAAATAGAATGTATCTAGTTAATGTCTAGATGGCAAACTGCTGTATAGACAGAGGAGGACACTGAACTCTATTCTCTTTGAAATGGATGTTTACACATCAACAGACATATAACTATGTCATGCAATGTTCCACAATCTCCAAGTGTATAGATACAACTTGCCCAGAGAAATGAAACACCTTTTTAGCAAACAATTCATAAGTTGGGTTGCAGGTGAAAAGATTTCTTATTCTATGAAATACCTAAGCACGTGGAACCACAAAATATAGTTACAACATGCTGGAATCACATCTATTGAGTTCAAAGCTTTGAGGTTAATCTGATTTGATCTGTTGTTTTTTAGAGAAAAGAAGAGTGTGATACAGTATCTACAGATGATCTGACATAGAACATTATTGACACTATTAATGGACAAAACGGGACAAATGGATTGTGACAGCTGGGAAGGGAAATAGCTATATAGCTTTCTGGTTTTTTAATGCCTCTTGGTCTACAGTATAGAAAACAAGCATCATGGAAATATGCTTCCTCCTTAGAAAAAGTTATTTATTTAAAAGAACTCTCATTTTCAAACAATAGAGGGTGGAATTCCTAACTATGGTTAAGGAGAGTGGGTAACCAAAAACCTAAAAAGCATTCACTGCACCTGTCCCACATCCATTTTAAATTCCCAACTGAGGTTGTGATAGTATCCTATTAATTTTCTAAAGCAAAATAATAAAATGTTTGCAAGTACAACTTCTAAAATGCCAAATAATGCTTTTCATTTTTGAACTCCATGAAAGGAAGAGCTGTGGGAAGAGCTTTCAATTTTAACAAAACTCCTAAAAGAAGTCTTATGTCCTTCTAACTCCCAAAGAAAACTAGAAAAAAGAGACAGCTCCTTATTTTCCACAAGAAGTCAATGTTTCAGACAATCTTTTTTCTCTCAGTCATCAGAAATTAGGGTAACAAACCTGAATAACAGGAGATTAAAAAGTGTGAGACTTTTGTGAAGATTTTTGTGTTTTACTCTTGTCTTTGTAAAGTACATGGCTGACAGACCTAAAATATCTACACAAGGGAAAAGAGATACCTTAGCTACTTTCCTCCAGTTAAGACAGTCAAAGAAGTAATATGTTCCCCTCTCGTACGTATTGGTTTTCATTGTTGGCTCCATGCCAGGTGCCCTGGTGATCCATACTCGCTCTTCTTTGTGGTATCTCCAATCCCGGTTAAATCTTTTATTTGTAATAGAAAGGAAAAGTCATTCTTAGTGTTAGTTACCTGAAATTGACTTAATAAACTAACTTCAAAGGTTTCAATCAGAACTGTACAATGCATTAATGCATTCAAATCCCAAACGAAATGTCTACAACATGGTTAAATCTGTGATTTCATACCTCTTCCACACAGTTATTAAACCACAAACTAAAACACATGAATTTGAAACTTCAAATCTGGTAGGTTCTAACAACAAACTCTTTTTATGAGTATTTACTGGTTCTTATTTTGCTGATGACAGGTAAGTTACACATTCAGTAATGATTGGCACCTGCCATTTGTTCCACAGTGCTTCATAATGCAAAAGACATGAGATGGGCTTTTGATTTCCACTATACAAATATAAAAAACTCTGTTCAAAATGACACCAAGGTTGGAGGAGGTATTTTAAAAAAAGATTTACAGTTCAAGACTGACTAAGCTTCTTGCTCTCAATGTTTAATTTGTTTGGTTGTTCCATTTTTTGGGCTTTGTTTTTTCTTTTTAACAGCTGCCATTTCATTATTGCAATAGATTAACTCATATAAGACTGACAAAATAGTTTGAACGTACAGCTCTACTGCTGCTAATAGCTGTAATACATCTCCTCCATTCATGTAATAGAGGTAAAACAGGAGATCTTCTCCATATCGGCCAAGTTTTATTGCAGCCAGCTGCAAAAGATTGAAGAAAACGAGGATGAAAAATCACAATAGATACATGTTTTAAAACACACTACCCCACTTAACACAAGGATACATCAGAACTTCCATCCTTCCATTCTAAGTGTGTTGAAAATGATGGATTCCAACACAACATGAGTAATAATTATTAAATCAATCAATTTTTCTTCACTTTCAGTTAACCTTTCCAAGTAAAGGATACAACAGAAAAATACAGATGTAACAAACTGGCAAGACAGAATTTTCTCCCTGTATCTACACCCTACTAAAATTTCTTGTGCTATTTTCCAATGATCCCTACAAAGAGCTAAAAGAAAATGTATCTCAAAAAATCCCTTTTCATCTAGGTATGGAATGCAACAGATGAATGAAAACACAATTCTGAGCTTATCTCAAGAAGAAATACCTCCATTTAATTTGCCATTTGAATTATATCACAAAAAACTTCAACTTCACATGGAGTACAAACTCTTAAACACACCGTGCTTTTTAGGTATTCTTTTGCATGCCCGTTCTCTTTTTGTAAGATATAATGGGTGCTTGATGAGTCCAATCAGCCTGTTAGCACAACACTGCTTCTAGAAAAACTGAGGACATGCACAAAATGGACTGATTTTGAACATTACCTATCTGAAAGAAAATCTAGAAAATTACTGGTAATAAATTAACAAAAAATGCACGCACGCACACACACGTACTCACCTTATCCCTAATGTGAATGTTAGTTAAGTATTCAGATGGAACATGGAAGTCTAAAAAAGAATCGGAATTGATGCAACTATTAAGACATGTAAATGAATATAATTTGCAAATATTAATATTGAATTTAATAGTTATTTCTCTCTTACCTATGTCTTGAGGTCGACAAGGTGATGATGCCCACGGGGATGCAAATTTTGGATAAAGATTTCTGAAGAAAAAAGAAAAGCATAAATTTATAAAAATTAACCTCCAAGCCAACCAACCAAAAAAACCCTCCATAAACAATTTTACAAACCTATAAAAGCTATATACAAAAGCTATATCACACAACCAAATTCCTAGCTGGGATGAGAAGAAAGAAGGAAATTTTCCTAAAGCAGTTACATTTAGTAATTCTCAATATGCAGCGCAGGCTTGCATATAAACTGCCATGGGAAACGACAGGGTCAAGATTTCCTTTTAAATTTATCTTTCCTTCAAGTTAGGTGCCAGAGGTCCCAACATTTTTCAGGTATTCAGTGTTATTATGCAGGGTTTAAATTTAACTAGTAATAGTTGTCACAAGCCTAGTGGGTTCTGATTTATTAGCCTATAATTTAAAAGTGAAGGAAAAACTTATACTGGCAGGTTGCTTTTTAAAACTAACCAGTGAAGACTTTACACTTCTTCAAAACAGGAGATAGCAACCACTAGCAATATATACAAAATTCTAAAATTTTGTTTCTAAAAGAACATTTATTGTGCTAAATTTTTATGTCAGACAGTATTTTTACCAACTAAGCTACCACACAGGGCAGAAAAATTTGCCTTTTTGTATGTTTTAGGTTTTCAAACAGCAATCCACAGAGCAAGTGAAGAACAGTTTACCATAAGGAAAGATAGCAGGCAAGACACTGAGGTGTGCACAGGCTGTTTGCAAGGCTTTTCTGAGGCATAAAGTAAAATCAATTTTATACAGGAACTGTCTGTATCAAATGTTAACCCTATCCTCTCTATTCAAGAACCTAAATACACTATATACAATAATTAAATACTAAAAATACAGTTATTTACAGCACAGCTGCTAAGAAAAGCAAAAGAATAAGGAGCCGCTTTTCCTGTGCTTGATATCCATATTCATCAAGCTTCCCTGATTACATGCAGCTCCATATAAATTTATGAAAGATGGAAATTATGTGTGTATGCTGTCTGATCTTTGTTTTTTTTTAATACAGTAAGTGCAAACCTTAAAATACACATACTACTCTGTCTGTAAGGCTAACACTATATAAATCTGTGATGAAACAAAAAGGTGTGAGATTTTCAGCTGAAAGTCAGAGCACCAGAAATTGGTTTTTTCTCACAATTGTGGTCATCTAAAAGATATCAGTTTTGTCCAAACTGATACGAGTTCCTTCTGTAACTAGTGGAAAAAGAGAGGCATCCTGGGTTGGCTGGTTATTCACCTCACCTGTCTTAAAGCACTTCTCCTACCATTAGAGCTGTCACTAACTATCACTTTTTCGTCACTTTTTCTCCCCTCTGCCTCTATAGCAAACTTAGATAACTAAACTAGTTCACTTAGGTGAACTGAGTCATTGGAAGCTAACTGTAAAACCACACCTTCATTTAAACTAATCCTCAGTGCAGCCTAACACTGCAGGTGTTCTGTTCATTATCACACTATATAAATCTAATTTATCCCCAAAGTGCCAAGAGTTAAGTGTAGATATCCCCAAGGAATATTATTATTAGAAAAGGAATGTACATATTACATTTATAAACAACATACTGTCAATTCCTTCAAGAAAGTCCTAGAGAAGAGAACACGCAAAGCCACTAGGTTGAAAGCTTGCCCTGAAGCATAATTCACTTTGTTACAAACATTTTACTTTACAGTCATTACATTTTCAAATTTTATTTGGCAAACTAGCTTGTGGGTTTGATAGTCAAGTGAACGGACTATGAATGACAGCATAATAAAAGCAAAAGTGTAGATAGGATTAAACCCCAGAAACTTACTCAGGAGAGTTGAGATTGAGACCTAGTGTTGTTAAATCACTTCCTAATGCAAGATGTACCATTCCTGGATCTGTCTCTGCTGCCCTGATGAATGTTAACAAGCCAATCATTCCAAACTGGTCCGTCACCATCCCTTGAGGAATGTTGGTAACCCGACCTGGGCAAGAAGAACAAATTAATTTTCTACTTTTAAGAAGTGGAGGAATTAACAAGGTGATCTAAATGCCTATCAAACTTTTAAAACAGATGAAGTGGAATGACACATACCATCAGGTAACACCTGGATCCCTTTTTTCTGCTGGTTGTTGTTTTGCGTAGTTGAACTTTTATCTCCAGGAAACTTGGGCCCATCTGTGCTGGATGATGTTTTGCCTGATGTACTCAAATTCTATTAAAATAATTAGCAGAGTTGGTATGATGAAAACGAACCAAAATGGAAATACTTATTGACTGTATCTTTTCAGTCAAGCGCTCTAAGCCAGTACATCAAGTCCGATAAAATGGCCTCAAGCTGAAGCCCCTGAGTTCTGCTGACAAACCTTACATACAATTTACCTTTTTCCAAAGTATACTTGGACTTTGTATACGAACTACTATTAATAGGCTAAAAGCTTGCAGTCTAAAAGAATAAACTTACTCTGCATTCCAGTTGGAATACACAGTAAAATTCCAAGTGCCTGTGACTAGATGTTCTTTTGAACTTACCACATCATGGATTTTCCCTATAGTCTTGCTCCTGCATAACACTCCACGACACAGTAATAGATAATACTCAAGCCAATTTCAGGTGCAAGCAACACCCAATTGGCACATTTGCAGCTGTCAGGAAAGACTTGTAAACACTATGTCTGATATAAACATTCTGCCAGACTATGTCTGGCAAGAAAAATGACTATGCTCCAGGAACCTATATACTGACAAAATGTATTGCCATATGTATAATTTCTTACTCTTTAATATTCTTTGTAACAAGTCTACAGTTATACAATTAATTACATTTACTCTCTCTCCTTACTGTACGCAGTACTAACTGTATCAAAACATTTTCCTCATGACAGACCCACCTACAACACTTGGGGGCCAGACTTCCTCAGTCCCTTTTTTTGAACAGTTCATTTTTAAGTTCTTACATGAGTTTGTAGTCATGTCTACTACTCATCCACCAGTATTAATGCCACAGTCATTAACATTTTTTGCAATTAGAAGTAATAAAACAATCAGAAACTAGAACATTTTGTCAAATCCTGTAGGAAAGTGTCCTCTGCCATCTACATTTTATTTACTCTTCGTTTGCATAAAATAGCATTTTTTATTACAAAGCTTTCAGAATAAACAATGAGGAAAAGCTCATAATCTTATGCTCTAAACTACATATCTATTGGACAGCAATTATACCAATACTTAAGATATAAAGCACCTCACTAGTATATAGTACAGTCATCAATGCTCACTATTAAAAGAGCTCTAAGTTCACATCTCCATTAAGCATTTTACCTTAAAGCGATATTGTACCACCTAACTTCTAAAGCACTGGACAACTTTGAAGAAAAATCTTATAATGTGTAAATTACTGCTACTGATGAGAGGCATCAGAACCAAAAAAAAATGAGCTACAATGGATAGAAAAAAGTATTACAAATTGCAAATTTGTAATATTTTGCAAAAAGTATTATCAGTTCTCAAGAGTAACTTTTGACATGTTCAAGAATGATGACTGTTTGGACCAAAAACCTTGCTGAGAAATTCCATTTACATAGTTACATTTCAAATGCTGCTTATACAAAATCTCTCATTAATTTAGAGGGGCAAATTTGAAAATCTCTTATTACAAATATGATTACTGACCATTTTAAAAGATAAACACCTAAAGAAGTATGAACACAGAAAATAAGAGAAGATTTAAGGCTTGCTTACAGATTTATTGTCATCATTACTCGATGTTGGATCTTTGTAGCTGGAGCCTGGTAATGCTGGAAAATCTTCATTGTGTATTGAAAAGTCCTGGGACTGCTCACTTGCTGGTTTTGTTACCATTCCAACTATCATCAAAATGAAAGCAAGAATAACATTAAATGACTGCTAAGTTAGAAAAATTTCTTCCGCTGATCTTGCTTACTGTCCATTTTCATTATGCACAATCTGTATAGCAATGACTTAAGAAACAGGTAAAGCAAAACAAAGCATATTCATTCAGAACACCCACACATATTAGACTAAAGCCTCTTACTTAAGTGTGAGCTGAGAAACACTCCACGTTATATTCATAGACACATCCACTGCATCTGTTTTACACATCTAAGTAATCAAATAATCTTTACAGGCATTGTTAAAGTTGTATTTAGGTAAATCCACTGATGAAGGATGTACTGCTTGTAAAAGTGTAATACATTTTTTCTCTGTCCCCTAAATGCATGAGGAATTTTTTTGCATAATTTCTTCAGAGGCATGTATTCTCAAAGGACAACCAGCTAACTTGCAGCAGAACATGTAACAAAATGAAATACTTGCCTGTAACATAAAAATGACTACTACTTTCAGTATGAAAACTAAAAAAAATTAGCCTGCAACTCTCAGTGCTCTGGCCTTTATTTAAAAACAAAGCATCCCAGTCACACTGGAATAAGGATTCTGACAACTGAACTGGAACTTCCTTTTTAATGGCAGTTAAAACCAAACCAAAAAAGCCATCACACCACCCAAGGGTGACTAGACTTTGCTGAGACATAATACAGTGATTTGGTTGCAAAGAACACTGCACTAGAGGAAGAGAAGTCAGAAGGAAATCTAGGTTCTGCTTTTTGAAGATTCTTAGTAGATGGATAGGACTAAAATGGTTCAGTAGATGACAACATAAGACTTCTGGAATTAGTTCTTCTGGAATTAGAGATCAAAGTTCCTTTATTTAAGAAAAAAAAACGCAACACTGAGTTTATCTTGTTTCTGCTGTTCTGCCTTTTCAGCCAGAGTTATTACTATTTCTTCCACTGGATGAATAAAATTGATAATGAATTAACTTTAATGGATACTCTTATTCCATCTTAAAAGTTATTTGAAGTATAATTTTCCTGAATAACTAAGCATGACGAAAGAAAGTCTCTGCTCTGTTTCAAACCTTCTCTTTCTTGTCCACAACCAAAAGTGTTCTCTACATTTTGTGCTGGAAGACAACATCCAGTGTATTTCACATTTTCGTTTTTTTATTGTTTCTACCTCCATACACATCTGCTGCACTAAGCAGATGCTCAGGGTAGCTCTTCAGAGAACTTTTATTTCGTGGTTTATCATGCAGTCACGCAAACAGCTATGCTAACACCAAAATGGGGAAATGGTGTAAGCACAAGAGCTATTACAGGT
Source organism: Cisticola juncidis (assembly GCA_013400215.1). Taxonomy (NCBI): domain Eukaryota; kingdom Metazoa; phylum Chordata; class Aves; order Passeriformes; family Cisticolidae; genus Cisticola; species Cisticola juncidis. The sequence goes on from VXBR01000455.1 coordinate 620,231, forward strand.
ATTTTCATGCTGCAGTGCTGTTTAATACTGAATTCAAGCTCTGTGCTGGAAGTACATCTGTGTGGCTCTCCCTATCTTCTAATCAATTTTTCACATACTGTCTTCTTTTTTCAGAGCTGGAACTAGCCATTCAATGTTGGACAAAATCTTACATAAGCCTCTAGCTGTATTAAGTCTCCACTCATGCTTTGAGTTTTGAGTGTCTTTATCTGGGGAAGTCACTTTTTTCCTGTGTTTAGCAATTCAGTTTAACAAGTTTAACTCTTTCTCACAGGTATCTTATGCAGAGGGCCCTGGTTATGCCAAATCTATGAGGCTATTTGCTCTCGATAACATGGTATCTGTTTTGTCCAAATGAAGTTGGAGCTATCTCTGAAAAACACTAGTGTTTCACAGTTAGAAAACACTAGGTTATTTCTGGTTCAAAACTTGACAAGTGTCATAAAAATAGCTTAGGGTTATTAAGGCAACTTTTCACAGCAGCTGATGCAACATGTGTAACAAAATCTACTAAAACAGTAGTAAAAAGAAAGTTTTGGCCTCACCCTAAGCTTACCTGAATTTTTTCAAGACCCAGATAATAAGATTCGTATGCACCTAAAGGTTTTTCCTTTTATTACTTTTTAACCTGCACAGCAAAAATTATATGACATATATGTGGAATCTGAGTGATAGTAATTGATGCTTGCAGGCTATTTTTTGAAATCTGATGTTCATCATAAGGCTGACACTGAACAGTACAACAGCAAATACTATCAATAAACAGCAAAAGTTTACAGTATGTTTACAGGTTAAGACTTTTTACACAGTAACACCTCTACTAATAAAGCACTATTCCTGCAATTTGCTACTCAGACATCAAAAGCTCTTGTGTACATGCAATTTGAATAAAACCTATTACCTAGGAAAATTCTAGAGTGAGCAGGCTCAGAGCATATCATACCATACAGACCAAAAACCCCAACAATCCTACTGACAGTAAAACTAAAACAGATGAATTCTAATACTTCTGAAAGGGAGTCTCCAATCACAGGTATCAATTATTCATTTCTAAAAATAAGTCTTAGCAGCTCACATCTGGCATTTTTGAAAAGATTAATTGACTCATGAACAGCAAAAGGTGAGTGAAGCAAATTTCATTTCATTCAAAGAGCTTTCAAAAGTACGGTCTTACCATAGGGTGCCCGTCCAGCTAAAGGGTTTATTAATGGAGTTGGATTGCCACTTCCTTCCCTTCTGTTTCTGTCTGCTAGTGCTGGAAAATCTGAGAGGTCCAGTCCTGTCACATTTTCACTTCCATCTACAATAAAAACAGGAATTTTAAACTCCCTTATGTATTTTTTTCAAAGACTTCATTATGAGCAAGATAAATGTAAGACATTTTCTTTCAAGTTTCTGTTACTCATACTGTTTCTCATTCTGTAATTATTACAAATAACCACAGCCTCTGTGTTACAAGACTACCCTAAAGAGCATCAGTATGTTTGAAGTTTGCTTTCAAATGACAGCTAGTTAACAGCATTTAGTAAAGTCTACTCCTCTTGAATTAAAAGACTGTATGTATAAAAAACAGGCAAGCTATCAAAATTACGGCTCTAGAATGGGCATTTAAATTTGTTTAAAATCTATTTTAAATTAGAAGATCAAGAAGAAATTTGAAAGAATAACCCATATTAGCAGCAGCATCAAAGAGCTCTATTGTCCTTAGATAAGGTAAGATAAAGCTGAAGCAGCTGAAAAGCCAGTGCAGTGCAAGTTACATGGGAACACTTTCTGATTTGCAGCAGGAAATGCTAGATAGGTGAGGCCAGAGCCACAGCTCTATAAAAATGTCACAATGTCCTAGGGAATGCCCAAACGCTTCCACTCTTGTGACATCACCAGCACCTCAGGTTGCTTCATATACACAGCCACATACGGAAACATCAGCACACAAACACCAACCTAAATGATTTACGGACAAAGGTATTTTCCCCCTAGTTTCCCTCTAGTTTATTAAATTCAGGTGAAGAAGAAATTCCTGGAGAAAAATCACAACTTAAACAACTGACTGAAAGGATCACATGATAAAACAGCTGTTCAGGAGTTTGAGATTTAAAAAAAATGCTTTCCCACTGCTTTTACATACCTAATGTTTTCATAGAATATGGATAAACCTTTTCTTCTCCAATGCCCTTTTCAAGTTCAAGAGCTGTTTTGCTTTTCTAACTGAATAAGTATAATCTATAGGCACATGACGTACAGCAGATATACTACAGATATACTACTTCCACTTTGTCTTCAAGTGGAGAGCAGTTTCTTTGGAACATCTGAAAATTATTAGAAAGTTGCACTCCAACAGGAAAAAGTATTTTTAATTAGACTTATTTAAAAAAATCCCTACTGTATTTTAAGGTCAATATTAAAGAGAGTAAACTCACCCGTTCCATTAAAAATGTTACTTGATAAGGAGTTATTCATTCCAAATGCCTGATTCCTGTTCATCCCAAATCCAGACATACTGTGAAAAAAATCCAGGAAGTCAGACAAAAGGATATACATACTTTGTATTTCTAATCAAAGATATTAAGGGGGAAAAATTGAAATTATTTCCAGCCTAAGCAACCCGTATTAGCCTAAACTTGGTTTTTAATTATTTTTTGAAAACACTGAGCAGCAGCAACAGGCACTGCTCAATCAGGTCAAGTGGAATGACTTCAAAATAGTTTAGTTTTTTTAATATCCGTTGTATTAAGACATCTCTCAACGAGTTATGACTAAGATGATCATTACTCAATAATTTCATATATAAAAAATGAAGCAGCATTTAAATGCAGTTAAAAGTCAAATGTAATCCATTCATTGGCAGGTGAGAAGCTGGATCATGAAAATGACCAAATTTGTCATGACTCATTTATAAGCTGAAGAGTTATGGTGCACAATCACGACCATGTACAAATGGTGCTACTGCGAGCAGAGGGATGGTCTCTCTCACACAAGGATGCCTGTGGAAGTTTCTTATAGTCAAGCAAAAATGTTTGAAAACATCTAAATATTATATAGGACTACCCTGCTTGCACAGACACCTTCACAAATAATCCATTTCATCCTGTGGGAGCTGGATATGTTGAGAGGCCCAAAGGTAGGCCCTCAGCTGAGTGAAATTCTGAATGTCTGCCCTGTGGGAAATGACAACATCCACCTTTCCCCTGTAACAGGATAGAAGCTGCTGATTTGGAAGTTTCCATGAACAGAAATATGAAATGGTTCCCTATGCAAACTTTTTACAGTTACAAATCTGAAATATTTAATTCTAATTTGAAATACCTTCAAATGTTTAATGTTCAAAATCCTAACCTAGAAACTTTCACTGCTCCAACTAAGCAACTATTCAGAAAATGCTTCTTGAAAGTCACATAATTCATGCACCTACCAAGTAAAAGCCATAAATTCCCCAAGAGTAATTTCAAAATTCTGAACACCTGAACACCTGAATTAGCCATTGGAGATGTACTACTACTAAACCTCCTTGGGTTAATAAACTGTGGAGTAAGAGCCAGTCATTGTTTCAGAGGTATTTCCTTCACAATTTTTAAAACTTGTAGCTTACTGAAAGTGAGAAATGCAAACAGTAAAAGATGAGCATTTTAATTCAGATGTTCCTACACACAGGGACTTCATTATCTACCCCACAGCTGAATGATATCTAAACAAGTACTTTGTCTACATGTATCAATATCCAATATCATTGTTCTCTACACAGAGTTTTTAAGTATATTACTATTACATCTGTTTGTGATATCAAATTTCAAAAATACTTAAAAATATTTATTTTCAAAAATACTTTAAAATATTAAAATAATTTAAAATATTTTAAAATTATCAGCTCTACTTGCCACTAGACAGGATAGAAAAGACGAATTCTGTGTAATCAGAGGCAAGATACAAAGACTTTTTATGCTTCAGGACCACAAACTGCTATTATTGGATCAATATTTGCTGTGCTTGAGAACAGTATCTCTATGCCTGTATTAGTGTGAAACTACAAAACTAAACAATCTGATTAAGATTCAGATAACTGTTACTCTTCACTTTCCTTTATCTATTTTGTGAAATATTAGATTGGTTTAGAGGTGGCACCTGACCACCACGAGGAGTTTGCTTGTGCTCTAACAGTCACTTTTCTAAGGAAGGGCCTGAAGGAAGAAAAGGGACTTAACTGGGAACACAGAGATCATGAGGTAATGGAACCAAGCTTCAAAAGCAGTCAGCCATGCTAAGCTGTGACTACACACATTAACTAATTAGAACAAAGACAGTGCTTACTACAAGTTTATCAATATGAATGAAGCATAAACACAGCACAATAACACAGTTAAAGCCTAATGATTTATGATGTTAGCATCCTTCCCAGAGTTAGAAAAAGAGAGGAAGTAACTGAGAAAACTTTGGCATCCAAATGAGTACTAAATCCTTAAAAAAATGGCAAGCCACTGTTCTCTGGATCATTCTAGAATTTAAATAAGTAAAATACCAGATCCTTACTGTGTCTGAATCAGTTTACTATCATGTTTTTAAATTTTGCCTTACTTCTTCCCAAAGTCCTAGATGAACAATTTTAAAACAGATGCATATGCTGAAAATTCAGGGCATGTTTCAAAAATAAACTTGGGAATACATGAGAAACATCACATACTTTAAAGTGGACACAGCAGAAACTCAACAGTCAGAAAGAGAACTTAGCTTAAAAGCTGTAAAGACCTTATAAGAATATTACATGGATCTTCAAAGTTTATTTCCCAGACATGAGTACACAAGGCAGGTTTCAAGATTTATTCCAATGGATAAAAATTACACTTCCAGAACAGCATGTCTACTGCTGTACAGGGATGGTCCAACTAAAGAGCCTTACCTGTTCACAGTAAAAGGTTGTCGAGAGGGTTGCTGCTTTGGCATACATATTATGCTTGGAGAGCTTCTGTTGGGGCTGCCTAACCCTGAACTGCTCATGCTGTTTGTCCTGCTGGGAATTCCAATGCCCTGACCAACCTGGGAGTGGTTCATCATATTCCTAGGATTCATAGGCAATATCCCCCTGAAAGAGAAAAACCATCCACAGAGATGAATCTGTACAACAGTATTTGGCTTCTCATTTAGGTTACTAATGCAGGATGGACTCCGAGTTTTTGCAACCTAATTTGTGCTTAGTGACCAAACAGTGTGTTTGGATTACTGTCTATAATTAATGCAGTTCTGGATTTCTTCAGAAATACCAAATTACCCATTACATGCTAATCAAGTCCTTCATCAGGTTTAGATAAATACTTAAGTATTATACATATGAAAAGGAGTTACAGCTCTTTTCTAACAAGCTCTTTAGACCTATTATCTTCATATTCTTATGCAGTGTACAACATCCTAGCAAAATTTTTACTATGTAATCAAATAACAACCTCTTACATTCTGAAGCAGAATTTGCCAGCAATTTGTCCTTTACATACAAAAAGAAAACACTATCTTACAGTAAATCCTTACTTTTTAATGGTATTATTTCCCTAACACAGGCAGTGATCCACAGAAACTACTTTTCCTCTTTTTAAATTTATCAGACTGTAAAAGATGCAGACCATTTAATAAGAGCTCTGCTGAAAGACACGATGGCAGAAATATCGGCTGTTGATAAATACCTGCTCGGAGATGGAGGCGTGTGAAGTGACATTGTTGGTACCCCTGTTGTTGGCGTTACGTGGCTCGGTAACTGAGTGCCTTGTGATAAGCTGCGATTTAACTGAGGGGTATTGTTGCTCATTCCCCTCATTGGAAGGCCTAGTGCACCTATTGAAAAAAATTCAGAGGGGTGGAGATACAGAGCAATCAGGAACAAAGTCTTCTCCATCGGGTATAGATGGAAACAATTTATGCTGACAAGGTACAAAAAGGTGTAAACACTGAAGGAAAGTGCAGTGAAAAAACTAAGTCGTATCCTAAGTTTGGATAGTAGACACTCAATTATCAAATTTAGCTCCATTTCTGCTTAACTTTGGAAAGGCTCTTTAAGGAATATCTCTGAAGTCACAAAATTTTGTTTCCTTTGAGACATATACTGTAGATGAAGGGTTGAATTTTGAGTTTTTTAATAATGACATGAAAATCTACAAATTATCTCAAAAGCATTTTAGGAAAATCAGAACTGCACTCAAGAAATATGCTAATTACTTCTGAATAAATAAGTACATATTTGACCAGTATTCAGAATACTGATATGCCTTGCTAAAAATTAAGCAAATCTCTGATAAAAAAAGAAAGTGATGAATTTTTAATTAACAATAATACTGGTTTTAGGACAATAAAAGCAACATTTGAGGCCAATTCTCTCTCTATAGTTCAAGTTGCTTCTTTATGGCAGCAGTACTTGAGCATCTGTGATCAAGTTTGACCTTATCAGAAAAGAATGCAAGCAAAATTTTAACATCCCTCTATTAGCATTTTAAAAACATACAGAATGGTTTTAACAATGTGATCGAAAGTATTTCCTACACTTACAACTGTGTGTGACAGAATAAAGCAAGCACTTCAGTGAGATAAAAAACTAAAGTACTTTAACTGAGAACAGAAAATAATCAAGCTACTGTCCTGTCTCGAAGTGTCCAAAAACATAATAAAGTCTTTCATCATTCTCACATCACTTTTCTGTGTTCGAGAAGTTTCAGAATTATGTTCAAAGACAAGAAAATGTCATTTAGTGCAATATGGCAATAAATAACAAACTTAGCATTATAAAAAATGATGGCTGTGATAGTTCCCATTGCTTTGGCAGGAGGCTGCTGAGGCAGACTGACAAAACTCAAAACCTTATCTTGCAGACCAAACAAAAGAAAATTTTGATGGATCAGCATTCTTCCATGGTAGAATGCCCCAGCAGAAGAGCTGAATATGCAAATGCATGATGTGGTTAAATACTAAGAATGTGAAGAACAGACACAGCATATGCTCAAATTATTACCATGAACAAGGTCTGAAGAAATCTCCCAGTCATTCAGTTTTTACACCATAAGAACTGCAATCTGTGTCCTACGCTACAATTTGCAGATCCAGGGGGTTTGCTATAAAACTCAAGTATGTAACACTCAGATTTATCTCTATACATTCAGATTAAGAGGTAGTATGACTTGCTATAACAAGCATCATAACATTTCATTAAAAGTTGATTACATCCAAGTCTTCACTGTAAATATTTTGGCTATTTGCTGCATCAGAATGACTTCAATGAGCCTAAGTATGTATTATAAATAACATTTCCTGTTGATTAACATGATTAATTACATGGTATATTAAAAATAAAATGGTAAAGAAAAAATACAAACACTTTCAAACTAGATACAGCAAACCAAAAAAACAATTAGGATAGTCAATTTTGTGCAAGCATTTGTTTTAGCAGCCAGTTTTAGACTGATGGTTATTTCTTCTCACTGGCTTTCTTTAAACTAGATTTTTTATTGATGAGGGTTGTTACAGTGAAGTAGAACGATATTCCTGGCAAGGAGGGGCAGTCGACATATTCACTGAAAGAAGAAAAAAAAACCCAACCCCTTTTTTCTTACACTTTCCACTTCTCTAACTGAGACAAGATCTATATGGGCTATGTTGGAGGAAGACCAATGAAATGGCCAATTTCCTTCCTACTGGTTAAGTTTAAGTTAGGTGAATGCTGTAACATGACATCTTGCTTAATGACTGACAGCTACCAATGATTAAAAGTGCATAGGCACTATCAGCTTTGTTTTTCCTAAAGAGTATTTTAATCATAACCATGACTTCAACAAAAAAGTCTCTTGCCCCTTTTTTTCAAGATCTGGTAGAAACTGTCACTTGGTAATATTTACTTTCAAGCTTTTAGGCATATATCTCTATATTACAGAGCTTACATGCTAGGCACAGCAACCAACTGAATGCAAAAACAACCTGATAGAAAAGATGACCTTAAAAATAAATATTTGTGACAAACAGAATGAATAATCTATTTCAGTATCTGTATACAGTACAGTCTGAAAGGTTCAACAGTGCCAGAATCAGCACCTAGAAGACAAGAGCCCAACATGACTCTCAGACTGGCTACAAGCTGCTCATATAAATCTCAGTAGCATAATAAAATGGCAGTTTGTATTACAGGGTCACTCATCAACAGACACAAAGATGGGAAAAAAACCTTAAAAAAATACCCCCACCAAAAAAAACAAACAAAAAAATCCTCCCAAAGCTCAACTGTATTTTTTAAACCTTTTGAAGAAAGCCAAAAGAAGCTGAGAAAGCCATGCATTTGGCAAACAAAGCTTTTAGTTTGCCGAGATAAAAAAGTCCAGGCTCTCTAAAGTACTCTGAAGACACTTTTTCTTGCAATCTGAATCAGATGTACTCAGCAAGACAGCCAAAAACATTTAAAAGCATACAGTGACACAGGAGAGATGATATTCACAAACAGTTTTACTTTTGGAACTGTATCTAACTCAGATATTCTGAGTCACTGCCTGAGTGCACCTCTCAGTTCCCAGGAGGTTCAGTTCTCAGGGCTGACCCTAAGTTAGGTGTCCTTAATTTAGTATCACATTGTGACTGTTGCTCTATAGCTCTTCTATTGTAACGGTGTCCACGTGAGTGGCAGACACTTGAAATCGTTAAGGTACCAGAAAGAAAAAAAAGTGATGCAGAAAGCAACAGTCTTCATGGCACAGCTCTTTGCCAAATGCAAGTTACCACTCATGTACACAAGATGCACTGTGCTCCTGTAGAGCATGAAGTATCAGTTATATTTAAGGTATAATAGCCTTCTATTCCTAACAGTTTTCTGAACTATGCTCTTTTTAGCTCAGCTTTCCTTCTTTGGGTTTTCCTTCAGAAAGCCTGTTGAATCACAGGAAATTTTTATAGTATGGTTGTAGTTGGATATTTACCAGTTTTAAAGTGATAATGACATTTTGCACACTGAACATTGCAAAAATGCATACTAAGCAAAGTAAAAATGTATCTTAAAATAACTGTATGTAAGGAATACTGTCATTTTTACAATCATCAGAAAACAAAGCCATCTGCATGTTCCAGAATGTCAAACTGTAATATATTTAACATAAAATAAATATATTATTAATAAAATAATTCTTACTTTGTTGCCCGTATAAACTTGCCCCAAACTGAGACAGCTGACCTGATGTCGATGGTGATGCCAGCATCTAAAATGTAAGAAGAATAAGAGGTTATAAAAGACATAAAGATATTGTGCTATCTTGCTTCGAAAGTTTATAACACTGTTATAAACAAGAAAACCAAAACAACTGAAAACTCATGCAAAGTTATGAAAAATTTTAGAAAGTCCCAAAATATCTGCACAGTAATATCTGCACCTGTACTATCTTACACATCAATAAAAATTTATGAATTTACCTGTACAAACACAGATTTTACTTGCAACAAAGAGCACAGAAGATCTAAAAGCTTTCAGATTTTTTACCCTTGCAGCTTGAAGACTCATCATTACAGGAAAAGAAATACTCGTTTACTTAAATCAGAGGTCTTTTTCCTCTGCAAAACATGCCTCATACAACCAGATCCTTTCCTGCTCAACAAATGAGTTTGGTATAATTATTTACGATATGAGTCGATAGGCAGCAGCAGATATGAGCTTCAGGTAAGATTCCAATGTTAAAATTACAACATATTGCCCTAAGAGTTGGCTTCATGCTTGTACACAGATATGAACACGACCTACAAATGTCAGAAGTACTATTTCCTGCTCTACCATTCCCACTTTAGAGAAATCACATATTATCAAGTATTTCCATTAAACCCTTCTTTACTAACTTTCAGACAACACACCTGAAATGTGACAAATTACAGACACCCTTGGCTAGAGCAATAACTAAAACAAACAACAACAAAAACCAACAAAAAACGCCCAAACACAAAAAACCTCCATCATCACCCTCTATGAAGAAAGATGGAGATCTGGGTTTGCATACCCCAGAAAGAAGGCAACCGATGTAGGCATATGACACCAGTTTTCCAGTCATTGTTCTAAAAGGAAAAGAATGAACTGTTCTTCATGCTTCTGAAGAAATGTAAAGTATTAATAAATTTGAGAAACAGGACATATAATCCAAATACTTGGAGAAAAAGCCCTTTGCAATCTTAAGGTAAGTAAATATTGGAACATCCATCACTGTACACTTTTTGTTGATTAGCTGTTCACTAACACTAGGTATAGCTGATTGTCCCCCTGGAGCAAGAAGAATTATTAGTTGACCTAATCCCTCCATCCACAACAACATGCTACTTCTACTTAGTAACACATGGGCAAATAGCTGCTCATTTAGTGAATTAGTCTGGACTTGGACTCATTTTAGGATGGCTTCAAAGAAAGGAATGTCTGGATTCTTAGACATAAGGCAATTCCAAGGGTTTTCAATGTGAGATTAAAGAATTCAAATCAAAATAACTTTACTGTGATAAACTGCAAATTGCTTTGTTGATATCATCTAGGGAGATGTAAAATTCAAACAAACCTTATAAACTGAATCTGCTGGTTTTCTATACTGGGGCCAAATCGAGATAGTAGAAATGAGAAAGAATACATGCAGGGTAAGTCAGTAAGTATCAAAAGTAGCATTCATATCTGTAAGTCACAAAGTATTTATGGTTTTTTTGAATATATGCAGAAGATATGAATAAAGAAATTACAGCAGGCAATTACTGTACACCACCAGAAAATATATCAGAACCTAACTCAGCATATATTTTACTCACATATATTAAGAACAAAGTGCAGCTATTTGACAGTAAGCAACTACAGGAACAAACATCCGCACTAGCTTATGAAGAGATTTGAAATAGCAAGAATAAGAAAGATGTTCTTTCTTAGTGAACAAAAACCCACTTTAAATAACACCCAGTATTCATATAACCAGGTTCACAGGCATATCTGCATCAGCAAGTGATGCAGCCAGAGGGAAGAACATTTATAAAAAAAAAAGTTGGTTCTGGGGGCCTACCAGCTCCTGCATATTTTCCTAACTAAAACATTTGATGTCATGGACTAGATAACCATTAGTGAGTGGTACATATCTGGTGCAGTGCTGGAGCACCTCTTCCAACCTGTGTTCATTCAGAAGGATTAAAATTCACTCACACCAATAACTGCTCTGCAACATGAACCAAAGCGTGCTGAAATGGGGACACTTGGGAGGCAAGATTTCAAAAGCACACTTCCCCCCACCCCAACCTAAGAAATTGATGCTTATTAAACACTGAGAAAACAAGCTGACACAGTAGTTTTTAAGAAAGGAAATACAAAGTAAAATGGTGAGGTTAAAAAAACATTCAGGTTTGACAAGTAGTAAAACCCTAGAACATGTTGCAAGGTGCAAAAAATTGCAATTCTATTGGGGAAAAATGAGAAGCATAAAGTTATAAGACACCTCCTGAGACAATGAGATAGGCACACAAGTTCAAAAATAAAAGTCAACACACCAGACCCTGCACTAGAAATATCAATCAAAGAAGTACTAACACCTTTGGGACAGGTAAGTGAAATAGTTAAGCCAAAAAAGAATATCCCACAAGCACAGCTGCTAAGGGAACTAAAAAACTGCTGTGATGGCACATGATGTAACAATGAGAAGATGGTACAGATCTCACCATAAAATCTTTTATTTATAATGCTAATTTGGAGTAAAAAAATCCCATAATTAGAAAATGCCTAAGAGGTAATAGATTACTTTAAAGAGATAAAAAAGAATCCCACCTCATGTACAATTAAATATTACCTCATTTTTTAAGTTCAGTTATAAGCAGTAGCAAATAATATTTATTGAACACTGCTTACTAGAAAGAGGATTTTCTTTTGAAACATTGCAAAGTAGGTCACATCTATTGTGGCACTTACTTTTACATGAAAAGTCAATTGCAAAATGACTAGGGAAACCTTTATAGAAAACCATAATAAAGGCCAAGCGTTAAATTCAGTAAGTCTGATAATTTAATGTCATAACATACTTAGAACATCAAAGATAACAAGCCTCAAGAAAAAGTCAATTCTGGCATTTTGCAGTCATTACTTCATCTGACTGGGCTACCTGCTACATGACACAGAAAATATAACAATTCTCCAAGAGCATACTTGCATGTGTGACTGGAAGTCATTTTGTCTACAACAGCCAAAAATCATAACCCTAATAAAAACCAAAGCAAACCAAGCCCTAAGGTGACTAAAGCCTCTTCCAGTTGTTAAGACCTATTAAGCTTTATCCAATTATGTTAAAATCTTAGGGAAAATGCTCAGAATTATAGTTGTAACAACCTAAATCAATTTGCTAGTAGTTAACAGCCACAAAACCCAGCATGGGATTTCTGCTTCTCTTCCAAAGTTGTATCACTGAACTAGACAGATATTTTTTCAATTAGCTTTCCCTATATTGTTATTAGGAGACAGAGGAGGCCTAAGACTTGCCTCTTCCATGGGATAAGGCGACTACAGAGCAAAAAAACTGTGTAACATGAAGGCTTCACTTTATTTTGCCAATATACAGGAAAGACCAACACTCAGTACTGGCAGGGTGAAAGACTGAGCTCATGACACTCAAGACACGCACATCATTTTACTCACGAGTCTCAAACACTGACAGCACAATTTTGATCGTGGAAGATTATGCATCTAAACTCAAACCAAATGATGATCCAAGCAGATGGCCCAATTTTTCTGGACTGGTCCACACCAAGAATCAATCAGCTGCAAGGGGCTATCAGACAATTTCCTAATCCTAGCGCTGAGAGATTTTATTGTAACTGCTTTCATTACTCTTGATCATTTTACTGCAGAAAGTTCTTGAAAATGTGAACAAATCTCAAAAAAAAAACCCCAAAAAACCCCCCAAAAAAACAGCACTAGGAAATGCTTAAACCTGCCAGGACTGTGAAGAAAACACTGCCCTTTACAGCCCTCTTGGGAGAGTGGAGATCACAGGCTGCAGCCTTCCCAAAAGCAGAGGGAGGTGCAGGGAGGGAGTTCCAGCGGCGGCGCTGGCCCAGCAGGTTCCTGCCTCCCGGTGCACTGCAGCATCCTTCCTGTCTCTTCCAAGCAAAGCCCCCACCCAGCATGGGGACAGCTGCCCGCCACCAGCGCTGCCACAGCAGCACACGGCAGTATTCTGTGAAGGATGCTACATTATGTACTTAGAGCCCAAAGCTACTTTCTTAAACATGAGGCAAGCCGTAGCTAAAACATATTGATTTAGCACTACATAGTCAACTATTAGAAGCAAAATGTGTTAGAATAAGCAAGTTTGTGAGTAGTATCTGGCCTGATAAATGATGGGTTTCTCACAGATGCAAACATCAGCATCATTTTGTATTTACACTAGTTTATTTTCTGGTATCTGCCATCTGTGCTGCACTATTTAATAACAACATCTGACCCAGAGCCTCAAAAGAAGAAAGTGCTATAGTGACGTAAAAAACTGTAGTAAAACAAATCAACAATTAACAGATAAAAAATACTTTTTTTCTAGACTCTGACAGTCTTTTAGTAGTGCTATTAGTCTGCCTCTTTACATCACCATTTAATACAGCACTCACAAAATCCCCATGTTACAAAAAAGCATTTCCAAATCTCAGTATCATAAATCAGTGAACACCTTGTATACACATAGAAACACAGGGTATTATCTGCCAGTAAATATTATTACTGATGTAAATAATTTGTGAAATATAAACCTAAATGCAATACTGTAAAATAAATGAAACTTTATTCAGTCTTTCGTGTTTCATAATTTCTGGTTTGTTGTGATCTTCTGCCTCCAGCAGCACTTGGACAGCATAAGGAGATAGGACCACCCTGCTGATGGCAGCAATATCCCAAGATCTCAGAGACAAGATGTTGCTTTTGAATGACAACGACATTATTACTGTGAGGTTAACGTGACTATCCAAGTAAAAACAAATTCTGCCTGTGTAGAGACATTGTTTGATAGTACAGTTTATCAATGAGCTAAATGACTACTGAAAGCTCATTGAAAGATGCTATTAAAAATGCCAAAGAAATCAAGAACTAGGACAACAAAGCAAATATTTCATATCAACTAAATAATCAGTTGCATACCTAAAAAAAAAATCCAAAAACCAAACAAAATGCCCAACAGTGTGCTTATAACCACCAATATTACAAAACAGCATGTTTGATGAACTGAGATACTGCATAAGAAACCATAACCTTCCCCTTCTAGAAAATGGACACGACTTTATGCATGGAATTAATCTAGTTAAAGGCACCACTTCAAAAGTTAGAGCTGAAATATAAAAAATATTATACATTGTGAAGTCGAGGTGCAGTAAAACAAAGCTTCTAGATGAAGTGAAGATGAAGCAAAGAAAAGTATAGAACACCTACCACAGTCATTCAATTATTCTGTAAAAAACCTAAATACAAACACAATCATAGTGAAAATTATAGCAGCCATCAACAATAAAATTAATTTCCTTGTGACATAATTCTAAATGGTAAAAGGATGAACTAAGGTACATTCAGATATATATTTTTTCACATACATACTTGCATACTGTGTGAAATATAAAAACACACTTTTGTCTCTAAACAAAATCAGTTTGATGAATCCATTCAGGTTTGAACTTATAGGTGACACAGTAAAGGGCGCATTTTGTATTTGAAACTTTTTGTTCTTTCAGCATACTGAAAGATATTTTCATTCCTGTCAAAATGCATACTATAAGCAGAATGATGATGAGGCTCTGAAAGGGAACTGCATTAAAACATACAGTTTCTTCAATTGTTACTAACACTCTAACATGTTACTAACATAGTATAATTGTTACTAATCATTCCCTGCAAGTCCTTCCGACTATTTTGCCACTTTTGCAACTATCAATGGCATCACAATTTTAATACATTTAAAGTTTGCTTGTTTGTTTGTTTCCATTAGGGTTTTTGTCCCTTTTTTTTTTGTTGTTGATATTTTTTCCTTTTGTTGGTTGGTTGGGTTTTTTTTAAAAAAACTCTTATTGTGTATTCAGTAATACATGCAAGGAATGTTTAATCACTCTTCTGGAAAGTGAAAAATAATTCTGTTGCTTTGTAACTCACACTTCAAAGAGTGAAGCCCAAGTCATGTGTTTCACAAACCAAGCAGGGCAAACCAGTGCACTATTCAGTCAAATCTACAAGAATGTTTATGAGCAAAGTAATGCATGTGAAAACATTCACTTGCCATTTATAATTAAGACATTAATTTATTTATTTCTCAAAATAAACTTAAGGGTTTTTTTCTCACTCCACAAATGGATCAAAACTATTCAGACAACTAGAAGTTAGGTTAGTGTACAGTATCTCTATTCAGCCAACCAGCATTAATGTGAATGCTACAACTGCTCCTGACACAAGGAGGTTTCACGGGAATTCTTAAATACATACAACTCCATATGAAGCACCCAAAGTAAAATTATGACTCAGGCAAGGAAGATACCTTAGGAAACACAATACCATAGATTTCCTCAGAATCCTAGAATAATAACATTGGGAAGTCAGCAATTCTGATTAATGTGGATTAATGAGGTTCAGCAGCCTTAAAGTCCAAGTTGTCTCCAGAAAACTGTCTCAATTCTTAAACACTTAGTTTTGAAAACTTAGCAACCACAACGGTAAGCTAAACCTTCAGGGTTTTCTCTCTTGTAAAAGTACTATCTCCTTGTAAGGCCAAGTATTTCAAAACACGGTAGAAGTAAAGGTTCTGAAAATCAGTTTGATGGAATCACACTAAAAGGCCTTTGACCACCCTTCGTTGTATCAGCACCACTGACATCTGCCTTCATGCAACTGTCTCATGACACAGGAACTCATGAATTTTATCCATCACAGACATGCTTCAGCTCAGGATGGAAGAAATCTCTGGAAAGAAGGTTCCCAGAATCAGCAACCCATTTTTCTGTACTCAGTATCCAAATCTGACAATGCTAAGAAGCTAGATAAACAATTGCAATGAGATAAATCTAATCTTCAAATGAGAAACTGGAAAAGGAACAGCAAAAGACTGGGACAAGATTTGAAAAAAATGTTAACTGAAAAAATCTCCTAACTTTTTCTGACTGGGTAGATCTTCATTAAAATGATGTGTGTCTACTGTCAGATTTATGACTACAGTTCAGAGCAACAGAAGATGCCCTGATCTTATACTCTCATGTACACATTTTCAGTGGATTGGGCTAGATTGGTCAAACATCGTGAAGCCCTTCCCATTCCCATGAGAAATCAAAGAAATTCAGACTGAATCAGTTCAATCTTTTCTATAAGATCATCTACATTTTTGTTTTGTTCATTTAACAACTGTACTTTCAAAAGTACATGAGGGCCTTGAGTTACCAACTTCTACCACTGTCACTATATCCAAATAAAAATACATGTATCCATATCCTGAAAATTATTTTGCTGAGTGCACAGACAGCTCAATTAAGTTGATTAAATAAACCACAAGAAAGCCCTGAAATTGTTTTGTGGGCACTCAGCGCATCATCTTATCAATTTATATTACAAGGATCCCACTTCTTGCCAGCAAAAGGTTAAACTATTTTCTTAACCTGTTCTGTGTTCTGTAGGTACTATAAAACAATAAACCACCTAATTTCTTTGCCAAAGGATTACTGACCTGGTTATAATGCACTGACCAAATGCAGAAAAATTCACAAAGCATTCATGCATATCCTCTGCCCCTCTTCCCTACTTAACTCAGCATGCACATGATTATTCAAGTCAAAGCAACTTATTTAGTAAAAAAAGAAGCATAAAATGGCTTGAGCAAGATGTAATCTCATCTAAAGAATCATAACTGTGAGCCTAAAATAACTTAGCCAATCAGTATCCATATGATCTTGGAAGCACTTGTGCATGTGAGTAACATGCAACTTTTCTATCTCAATTATCATATTAATCCTGTTTATCTACAGCTGCTTTCTCTAGTGAAAAAACAAGTAATTTAAAAGAAAACTTTTAGCTCTTAGCTACACTGAGGCTGAAATAAAAGTAAGATATCCACAATTATTTGCTGCTAGTTCTTTGCCCATGTCAAAAGCCTTTGAAATTTAGGACAGGATTTGGCTTGACTTTACTGTAAAAACAAAGTGAAAAGTAAGTTTTGAAGTGTATACAAATATGCTTGCAGTAATAGCCTTTACTCCAAATATTAGGTACATTCCCTATGTACCTCAGCTTGGAGTACGCACGCACATGGGCAACCGTTGCTTGGGAAGTAGTAACTTTCAAGATCAGAATCAGTGAAACTTCAACAAAATGAAAACCAGAACCACCTACCTAAAACCAGTGTAAGGGTAAATACTAAACAAGCTTTAGCCTTTTCTGAAAAACAGTATTTATGGAGGCTGTTCACAAAGGCTTCCACTAAAACCATTCTATTTCAGTGTGAAGAACTCTAGGAGATATATGAAGCATAAATGAAGGACTCTGCATTCATATGTACATACACATGGGAGAGAAAAATAATAACATTTCTGTCTTCTTTTTTACAGGTCAGTAGCAGAAGCCTGCAATATTAATTTTATCTGCTTTCAGTAAAGTTATAAATGAAGCTGAAAACAAAAAAAGAGGAATAATTTAAATTGTAATAAAACTGCATCTTGTTTAGATAATATAAGAGTAATTTGATTCTTTCCCCAATATTTCTTCTGCCTTTATTTTATTCCCATAGTAGATGTGAAGACAGAAAGATTTAAAGTGCTTCAAGATCTAGAATGCTGGAATTTTCCCCCTAGGTGTTCATAAACTGGATCTAGGTTTTGAACAGGAGTCTTTATTAGCTTACTTGGAAAAACTTCCGAGCAATTTAATTTTAGCCTGTCAATACTGTTATCTAAACAACAAAGTCAATATATTTATTTTACTTTCATATACAACATTTTCAGCTGAATTCTAGTTGAAAGACTTTTTAAAAACATGGTTATTTTCAAAAGGAAAAGGTTTACAAAGCTGTGAAAGTACTTGGAAACTAAGAGAATGTAACTATCATTCCAACCCTCCTGATTTATTGTGAGCCAAACAAAACAGCAAATAGAACAGGTAATACACAATATGGATTTAGCTATACATGAGTGATCAATAGCACATAGTCAATATTCAAATCACAAATTAATTCTGAAAAATTTATATTTAAAAAAAAAAGGATAGCATATAACAGTTTAAAATTCCATAAGCATAAATTCAGAAAGTCATAATGGTCAATTAGTAAAACTACAGGAGTTTGGGGAATCTTAAAAAAATTTGGAAATAAAATTTTAAAAAGCTTTTGCAAATTCACTCTTCTATTTCTTGTCGGAATGATATCATTCTTCTGCCAACTACAGCAGGTTTCTATGCCCCATTTTGGCCACTTCTCCCACAAGCTTTCAATATTTCTCATTTGTCATTCCTGGTGTCTGGAACACCCACCTTCCTTCTCTTGAAGTGCCATTCTAAGATCCACTTCTGCAACTCTGCCTACAGAAAAAGTAGGCAACTGAAACTCTCGTTCACTGTGTCACCCATGTGCCAAGCCATCAGTTTTCACTGCATACATACACTGTGTAGCACAGCATTTATCTCACTTCACCTTTTTTACTACACCATAATGATTTTTCCCTCAGTGCACCAAATCTAAAAGTGGAGATTTAATGTCCAGAAATCACTTTGAAGAAATACTGTTCTACTGTTTTTCACAGTGCTAGCTGCAGCTCTCGGTGACCAGAGAAAGGATGTATATTCAACATCATAAATATTCCATTGTGCCTATGTGCAATCTGGGGTAGATGTATACATGTAATCAACAAAAAGAGAACAGCAGCCCATTTAGTTTTGTGTACTACATTTTAATCCTTTGCTGGCTCATCTGAAATTTCTTACCAATTTATGAAACTGAATTGGAGAGCTACATTTAGGCTTTATTTTTTTTGTTTCATTTTGTCTGAAAAGGCCTTCTACTCTCTAAACCTATTTCCTTCTCTTTGAGAATCTAAATTGAAATTCAACTAAGAGTCTGTAGGAAATGCTTATGTTGATACAGGTCAAGGTCTATCAACACTACGTTCACAACTGCTATTAACTATATTTCCAGACAGTCTTGGAGGCAGACTCGAAGCATTTGCACCTTTTAAAAATTTTGAATGGATTTTTTTTTTTAAAGAGCATGTAGCCTACACATATTAAAATGCAAGCCTGCCGTGAGATGCTATTACTGACCTGCAGGTAACAAACTTCAAGACACGCTTTCAAAGCGTCCATGTATTTCTCCATGCCACTCCATATAAAAGTGAAACACTTTACTGCTTAATACATTCATCTTTGGTAAGAAGCAGCAGAGCTTCAGTACTGTCAATGCAGTTCTAACATATAATTTGTCATTACCGAGGGGAAAATACTAGAAACTACTAGATTTGTAACTTTGTGGCATTCCAAATATGAGAAATGCCTAACTTAGAGTACTTCAGCAAGCAAACTGCACAAAGCATTTTCAGAAACTAAAAATGGCTGAAGATGTAAAATGCAAAACCACAGCAGAAAACCTGTAGACACTGCATGGAATCATAAGATATAATCAATAATTCAATTTAAATTACAAATGCAATGCTTCAAGATGAACAAAAAAAACCCACGTATGGCTGAAGTCTACATGAACAAATTCACTGAAATTAAAACACTTGCCACGGGAAACAGCCACGTACAGCTTAAAGCTAAATGAAGCCCTTCCTCACATACATTTTATATACTTGAAGTTATCTCAGTACTGAAGGGAGGAAAAATCAGCTTATTCAACTTACATCTTTTTCTGACCGATGTGGGAACATCGATGATTGGCTGTAGTACATGTTCTCATCATGGTAGTCACCATCAACCCCCTCTACAAACTTCTTCCTTGAAGCACCAAACATGCTGTTTGTCACCTAAATAAGAAGAAAACTTATTATATATCATGTATGATTTGGTTTGCTATAGATTTGGTATATATTTTAAATATGTATATGGAAGGATTGTTTAAAAACCCATTTCGAAATATCTGAGAATTCCTCTTAAAAATACTTTCTGAATATTGCCAGTGTAATGGTTCTTTCAAGAGAGATTTTCATGTGAAAAATTCACATTCTAGGAACAACTGAGGAGAGGAAAGGGGACATGGTTTCACTTTTTGGAAGACTGTTGTTATGTTTATTTTTTGAGTTTCATGGCCTTACACCCAAGCTTATTTAAAACGACATGTCAGAAAATAAAAGAGCAACCTTCCCTAGTTTTCTTCTCCTCAGGTAAACATTTTCTAAAAGGAACTAATTAAGAACATTCTTTAGAGCTCAGCCACATTAAAAGAAATAAAAATAAATAAACAAAAATAAAAGAGAGAAGAAAAAAAAATCTGTAAAATCTTCTATGTCTCATCACCAGAACTCGGAAAATCACCTTTCTACTTGACCCCACTCAGATCCATAATTAAATAAGAGAAGGTTGAGTTTAACCACACTCAATAACCTCATCACAGACCGGTAAAGTTCCTGCAGACAGCCCATAAAAACCCGCTAGATTTTATTTTACCCTTACTCCCAGGAGCACACATGCACACAGAGCTGCTAAGTCAGGAAATGGAAACCAGAGAAACAGCAGCCACACAGCTGGGCACAAAACCTTAATTCATTAGAAAATTTAATCCTGCAGCAAGGTCATGCAATGTCACTAAAGCATCTACTGCGCACAGTGCATACGTCTATACCTGACTCTCATTTGATCACCTGACTATGAAGCTATACCCCAGCACAGTGTGGATAATCAAGCCCTGTTTTAACCAAACAGGTTAATGTTCAAACCAGTGAGGCAGCACATGCAGGTCAGCACAGAGCAACTTGCCGACTTTCTTGTACCATATGGGGAGACTGGAGAGAGTGCAATCAACAGGGTGATAATCAAACCTGAGCTACTGCCCTATGTAACATACCTTCACAAGGATTTTTATCATCTTGAAAGGTAAGGAAGCTAAGGTACAGTTAGCTTATGAAATGCTCTGAACCTTGAGATTTACTATCTTCAGGACAGCATTAAATAAACTTTAAAAACATAGGATTTACAACTTTTTTTTTTAAAGAGTCAGTTTGCGCTACCTTAGGCTCATGCTTGAAACTGAAATTTCAAAATATTTATTTTGGTTGGGTTCAAGAAGAGTTACTTGCAGCCAGAAATCCTCTCGACAGAAATCCCCACTGACACAAAATTACTGTGATGTTACTCACAGTGTCGCTTATTCAAATTTCACCTTTACTGATGATTTCCAGGCAGTGTTTAAACAACATGGCTGTTCCTAGACTGGTAACAATTAAATCCCATGATTTCAAAATCATAGTACTTTTGATGAACAATAGCCAACACTTAGGATGCATTTAATATAGCAATACTCCATGGAATGATCTCAAAACATTTGGCTAAACAAATCTATTGCACTGCTCCTACAAGAGGATTTCAGACATTCAGGCTACTGATATTCTAGAACAAATTTAAAATCTGCTACAAATATGTGAAGGATGGCACATAAAGGTACTGCATACCTTCCCCAGATCAAAGTTGACTTTTATGTTTTTTACAAAAGATGTGTAAATGTGAGGTCCCCTAGTGCTAGAATGCAATCAGCTGACTTTCACACTCAGAGTGAAGCTTTCATTACACTGTAAGCATATCCCACCGTGTTAATCCCCTTACAATGCAATTATCACCTACCAGATGGGATGGAGCATTTAACAGGCTAAGGGGATTATCTTGTCCTTTGCTCTGCCTGAGTAAAGTGCAGAGAGATGTGCAGTTGCCTTTAACTGCAGTAAAAAGGACAGTGAAATTCTTTGGTGAAGCTATCTTCAGCAATGGAGAAGAAGAAGAGTTGGAGAAGAAAAAGCTGGAGTCTCACCCAACTACTGCTCTTGAGAACAGAAAAACAGCTTCTCAAAAGTTCCAAAGAATTCTTTGGTGCTCCTTTAAGAATACCTGGGATAAGAAAAGGATTATTTTTTTGCCCCACAACCTTCTCTTGTGATACATTATCAGAATAACAACAGATCTGTGATAGAAAGCAAGTCACTGATGCATACGTGGTACTGTACTAATGTAATAAGCAATCCTGAGCTACAATACAGGAGCTATAGAAGGGGAAAAAACTATTCTTTGACCCTGCAGATTTTGGTCTTATTTCTGCAAAGGTTTACACATGGTTAGTTACATATGTACCACAAAGATTTCTGAGTCACCAGGTCAGAGCTCTTAAAACATACGTCTATAGCTGCTGCAAGAAAGTTAGTATGTCCAAATACAGTCTTTCTATTGAAAAGTTGAAAGATATTTTTAATTCTCCACTAAATTCAAACTTTCTGAAGAATTATTTTCTATACTGATAATCATATATGATAGTGGCCCAAAAAAGTAATCGAGACTTCCCTGAAGACCGATGAAGTACAATGATATTTATATGGAGTTAGACAAGAGCATGGTTATAAAGAAAGAAATGAAGAAAACTTTTAATAATTAGATAAATATTGATATTTTATTGGAAATCTATTATTTCTACATGACACCTAACAGAACTATGCTGATGAACTCCAGAGAACAGAGCAGGCTGCAGCTGTAGGGGAAGAGGGGAAGGCTGAGGAGCCTGCAGTGCTCCTGTCTGCTACCCAGCTGCATCACTGCACCCAACTACCCTGAAGATCTCTGAAGACTTTTTGCAGAGAATGACACTTCCTCACAACAGCATTTTGTACATGATTTTGTGTTGTTCAACACTGCCAAGTGAACCAGTCACATACAGTGTTAAAGCAGTCCAACCTCCCACTGAGGGAAGTGGTACAGGCACTGGAGGGCATTCTGGCAACTGCCTGCATCTTTAACAGGATTCCACTCCACTAGAAAGAGCTGTCACCTGTTCTTAGGGTGAACCACAGCACAGATGACAACAGAGAAATGTGGTGGTACAATTCACACCACGATCCAGCCCTTGTCACAAAACTAACACCACAATAACATGAGGGAAGCTGCTAAAAACCAGTAACAGAAAGAGCAGGAACTGGGACTAGAGACTTAAAACTGCAGCTCCTGTAGCCAGATTGCTTACTTTGTGCTCATTCCGAGGCTACAACCAGCAGCCAACTTAACCTACTTCCCAAAAGTCACTGGTGACAGTAAAAGGCTGGCATATTTCTGAATGAGAGCACTTATCCCCATGCAGACACGTATATTATAGTAGGTTTATGCAATGACAGTGTCATACTGTTGCCAGGTTAGCAGCATGCACTTTCTGATTCATGTTAACTTCTTCCAGTATTCACTAGCACACTCATTAGTCACTCATGCTACAAGCATATGCATAGATATTGGAAAAATACTGTTGTGGTACTCTTTGTATGAAGGTGTGACAAGAACTGGGTCTGTGCCAAATGCAGGCAGATCTGCAGATGGAACTTACTGCTTATTTCCTAGGCAGAAGTTTCCTAGAAGAAGCTATTGCAGCTCCCTTTTCACAGACTGACAGGTAACTGCCCAATCAGCTATGAAAGTAAATACAGCAAAATTCATGAAGTCCTTACAAACAGATTTTAAATCCTTTGGGAAGAAACAGTACACTGAGGTTTTGGACCTTCAGGTACAGGGTATAGACTGGTGAGGTGAAGAAAGGTAGAAATCAACTCTTGTGTTTAAGTTCCTCTTATATATATATATATATATACATACACACATACACGCCAACATAATCTCAGAGAAGTGGTATGCCAATTGCATGGCAATTTTATTACGCAAAGAATTCTTGTCTCTCAGACTAATGTCATACAGATCTCTCTCATAATCCTCTAATTACTCTTCCTCTTCTACTGTGGGAACTCAGTTCTCTGCTGCACAAGACATATTGGCAGTGTAACCATTCATTAACAATGTAAAAAAGGTGCACTTAGGTCAATCCATTCTTTAGCATAATGTTGCAAAAGTACTTACAACTCCCACTGGTAGTCCCATGCAAAATATTATTAGAAAATATTCATGGTGACAGAGAAAAGAAAGGGAATGTAAGGGTGGAGTTAAGAGAACTCACCAGACACATGGCCACAAGCCACGTCCATTTCTGATCAAGCGAACACACGTGATTCTTTCAAAGCACAAGCTGCACTTGGGTCAGGGCAGCCCTTGGTATCAGGCTGGGGATGAACAGAGCAGCCCTGCCAAAAAGGACTTGGGTGTGCTGATGAATGAGAGGCTGGACATGGGCCACCAGTGAGCACTCACAGACCAATCTCCAATTGGATCTTGGCTATTCAAAGCAGTGCGGCCACCAGGGCCAGGGAGGGGATTCTGCCCCTCTGCCCTGCTCTGGTGAGACCCGACTTGCAGGGCTGCATCCAGCTCTGGGGTCCCCACCACATCGCCCTAATGGGATGAATACACAGAAGGACCACCAAGATAATCACAGGGATGGAGCACCTCTCCTATGAGGAAAGGCTGAGAGAGTTGGGATTATTCAGCCTGGAAAAGCGACGGTTTGGGGATATTTTAATTGTGGCCTCCTAGTACCTGAAGGGAGCCTAAAAAAAAAACAGATCATGTAGTGACAGGACAAGAAGGAATGTCTTTAAATTGACAGCAAATACATTTAGATTAAGGTTAGGAAGAAATCCCTTATGTGAGGGTAATGAGGCACTGGCATAGGCTGCCCAGAGAAGTTGTAGATGCTCCATCCCCGGAGTTTCCAGGCTGGATGGGGCTGTGAGCAACCTGGTCTAGTAGAAAGTATCTCTGCCATGGCAGGGGTCTGGAAATAGATAATCTTTAAGGCCCCTTCTAGCCAGTTTAGGCTATTCTATGATTCTATGTTTAAAACTCACAACTTCAAGCTAATGTTCAGCAAGCAAAATACAGTTAGAAACCTGATAAGACCTTTAAATTCTTTGGTGGAACATTTCCTAACAACCACTACAGGAGAACTAGAAGCACTGTACAAATGTTATGAACTTGAAAGATCCTACAAACAGTTTGCTGTGGTCACTGACCTTTCTGCTTCAGCTGAGAGAATAACCCAAAACAACAGCCAATACTTATTTTAAAAAAAGATTTAAAGAGAAATATTTTTAATTGTGATGAACACTGCATATACTATGCAATATAGCATAATTCAGCACACAAAATGTCTCACCAATAACTGAAAATATCTTATTGAATCTGAATTTGTATGGAAAAACTACTAAAAGTTTTGTCTTCAACTGCAAGAAAATCTTCAAAATTCACTTATAAAGTGGTTTTATGATTGTATATCAATGTTAGCTTAACAGCCTGAAGCAAATTATACTATTAAAAATTGAAAACTATATTTTTTATTTTGCCATATTACTATAGGCAGTGCCCAAGGAGAGCCTTCACACCATTAACACAGCCAAATCTAAGATGATATAAAATCTCACAGGAGAATGAATACTTTTAATTTTCCATAGAATAGAAAAACCAACATTGAATCACAACTCATTAAACTCATTGTCTTCATGAGAGATTAAAACTATGCACAGTAATACAAGTTGAGAAAAAAAAAAGAAACCTTTTCAGGATTTCTAGCAATATCTTCCCGTTCCTGCCTCTCCAGTGATTACATTGTCTGTCAACAGGCACGCTACCATTACATGGAAGCAATTGAAAGTTGGAATCTTGGTTTGATGTTACAGCGCTTCTACCCATTTATATACTATTGCTTCTGATGTTGCTTCCTAGGTCTTAATAAGCAAAGGCAACAATTTACTCTATTTCTTTTCTGTCACAAATCACTGTTTTCACAGAAGATAACATACTTGCACATTAGAAGTATCTACAGAAGTGACCCTTATGAGCCTTTCAGTGCATAGTAAGTGTCTCTCAAAAATCACAGGAATCACCAAATAAGCCTGCAATTTAAGTCAAAATATAGAATTTGGAATTCCATCACTTGGTTTGCTAGTAAAAACTACCAGTATTTATGGTAGTATTTCTCAGTGTCAAAGATAATTCCTATTTAACATTAAGTGGAGATGATATACAATAGAATATATATATTACCAAGTTGCTAAATGCAAAAAAAATCTTTCAAATTCCAAACCTTCAGTGATAAGTTAAAGCTATTTAACAAAACAAAACAACACTGGTACAAATAGATTTCATTTTCTATATGCAAGACAAAACAAAACTAGAAGTTGAGATCCTTAGTTCTCTCATTTCATAATCACAGTCTGTCCACTTCTTCAAGATGAATGATAACCTCTACCAGTACACTGCATGATTATTCTACAATAGTCCCTCAAACAGGAACTTTGTAGTACCAAAAGAAGATCATCATGGCAAACAGAATATTTCACTCTATTTCTCTTTTTGTTTGTAAGGGTTTGTTTTTTTTTTTTCCCTTGATTAGCTTAATACTGGCACAGTTTTTACCCACTGTAAGAATACAATAGTATAATAAGTACTTTGTTCATGTTTTGTTTCTGTGTGACCTGCTCTGGGTGACCTTTCCGTGGCAGGGGATTGGACTAGACGATTTCCAGAGGTCCCTTCTAACCCTAATGATTCTGGGATCTTTAACAACTGGCTTCATATTATTTTAAATTATGTAAGTTTTTAAGTTTCAATCTCGGAAACGTGGAAGACTAAAAGACAACCACGACATGAGAGACAAATCTATCAAAAACTTTTAAGTTTGATGGCCTTCAGAATAAACTCAAGGTACTTGTGCTCCTATGATAAATTGATTCCAAATTCACACAGCATTGTAGAAAACAACAGCAATTACAGACTTACACAGGTCAAGTTTCCAAGTAGTTGAAGATGTTACTGATCTCCTTACAACACTGCATAGCCTTTCCTTTCCTTTCAAAAAGTAGCTATGACAGACAAGATGCACAGCAACCTACCCACAGGAACTCCACACAAAATTTTTGAGCATCAAAGAAATAACGACATAGAAGTTTTATAAGTATTCTATAACGTGTAATAATGCTTTCAAAAGCTATACTGAAACTGTAAATCTATGCTGCAAGCAAACTATATCCAAGAGATGCAGTCCCTAACATCGAACAAGCCACAGAAATTCTCCCTGAACAAGTTCAACATGCTGTTTGAAACCATCTCTTATGAAAGAAACATTTGAAAACACTCCTGAAATAGATCAGCACAGGAGGAGTAGGAAAAACTACATTAAAATAAGAATAAACCAACACTGAAATTACTAAAGCTGAACCTGAAAATTGTCCTTACAAGAAACTCCATTTGGTCTTCTAACATGGCTGACACGATGGCCATCCTGGGTCAGAGTGCTGCAGGTTCTCCTCCTGCTACAGGCACAACACTTGGAATATATTAGAAACCAACAGTAGCTGGGGATACGACTTTTCATTAAACTGGATGCCTTTTCTGAGTCGGATCAATGAGTTACACCCCTAAGGAAAATATTCTTCTGACAGACCATTCAATGAAATCCAAACACATCCAAGAAAGGCAGCAAGAGATTTGCAGAAGGAACAAGGGCAAACAGACTCACACTCCATCTAAAGCGGCCTGGGGAGAAATCAAGATGCCACATGAATTCTGCCTTAGTCAGTGATATGACCTAAGAGGGAGGAATGTGTCTGCTTTGTAGACACAGCAATGAGATCACAAGTCCTGACTACTGCACACATCTGCACACCCACATACATACTGTAAAACACACAGCTGTGTTTTCTGTCAAGGACATGGTTTAGGAATTTTGTCCATTGGGAACAATAACTACTTGTCTGATATAATTACAAAAATATACTTTCCCTATAAAAGCTGGTACTTGGTTATTGTAGCAATGGGTCAATCTCAGAAAGGAGAACTTCAGCTGTAAAGTCTGTAAATAAATAAGCAAAAAACCTCATAATTCCATGACAGAAAGATAATCAAATGTCTTCAAATACCCTCATAATAAACATATTACTACAGTGGCACTTTTCCTGGCTCCTCAAAAAATTATTTTGTGAGTTTTTCTCAACCAGTATTTTGCACCTCAGCCATAATAAAAAACTGCCATTGGAAGGTACCAGAATGGTACCTTCCTACCTTCTTTTGCTTGCTAATTGTTGACTCATTCCATTATGTAACTCAGAAACATACTGGCTGAAAATTACTTGAAGTTTAAACTAAAAATTGATTTTGTAATTGAAAAATATTGCAGTTTGTCATATGAACTGCATTAATACTTTTGAGTATTTCTCTGTTGACAAAAGTTTTGCTTTTTTCAGAAATTATCCTTTTATAACAAATTAGATTAGGAGAATCTTTTATTCAGCAAGTTCCTCTATTTGAATTTTATTTCCAGTTTCATACCTGGGCTTGCCTTTTTTGTTGCTTTGTGGCATGTTATTTTAATAAAATAAATTAAAAGACAATTTACCCAATTAGAAATTCTGGATCTACTCAGATACCTTCTGGAGACTTCCTTAATGGATCATATACAATTGTAAAGCCAAGCTTTAAAAGATCAGAAAATTCCTACTCCAGCTAAGTTCTTCAGAAATAAAATCCTACCATTCTCTTCAGGCCCTAGAGAGAGGAGCTGGAATTTTGTGTTTTCTTAAACATTACGATCCTCAGAGCAAATTGATAAAAATGCAACTTCTGTGTTCAGCAAAATTCTGTTGCAGGAAACTGTGCATATGGCCAAACTCACACGATGCACATGCAATCTGAAAGCTGAAAGGATCAGGTAACTGGGGAAATGAACCCACAAAGTAAAATCACACTAAGGATATGCACACTGTTCTGAAGTACTTAGAAATGTGACAGATTCTATAAATCTCTCATGAAAGCAAAAAAAGGAAATTTTGACCAAAGCCAACAGTTCAAAGAAGTTTGCACTAGCTACTCTAAAAATTCATTTCTATATGAAGTAAGTCATAGAACTGGATGTAAGTAACTTCAGCTGAAAATTCAAAGAGGGGTGCCAAGATGAGGCAAAGCAGATATGGGGAGTAAGAAGCTTGAGTCTGAAAAAATTTGTTGTAGCTTGTACTAGCAACAGAAAATGGGATTTTAACAGGGACATACCATTCTCACCTCAGAATACTGGTCCTCTCTTTGGGTAGTACTCCTCCTTTGCTAGAACGCCCCAAAACAGGGCAGTTGTTTAATACATGTTTCGTGACACGTGTCTGGGCATGTAGCAGAGGAAAGATTCTTAAGGGACATAAATGCACTCCTATAGAGAGAGCTAAGCAGGTTAAGTGATAATCAGACAGCCCATAAGCCAGGTTTGGAATTATAGCATCTTAATTCACTGAATCCCCACACAGGTCAAATATGTTAAAAAATACAAAGAAATACAGCATGACTTTTGATAAAAAGCTTAGAACAATTCTGGGAGAAGAAAAACACTTTTAAGACTTTTTGTTCTCACTGGTATTTAATTAGTCATCACATATTCAAAAAAGATGTTTTTAATAGCAATTATAATAGAAGTTAACTACGTAAGATTAAGTAGTTTGGACTCCAGCTTCACAATTAAGAGAGCTGCAGTGCTAAAGTATTTTTCCTGTTAAGTGTTACAGCTTTGATATCAGCATGACATACTTTGCCACCTCTGGTATTTGGTATCACTCACAGCTGCTAAACAATATTTTCCACAAACAACAGTCAACTCAGACGATGCACAAATGGACCAACACAGCTTAAACTGGAAAACAAACCAGGTCCTTGTCTACTCCAAGCCAGCACTACAGTCTGACTTCTGAAGCAGAGAGAACTGCTCCCAGTATAAAAGAAATGATACAAAGGTTTCGTTATAAGGAGCATCTCAAAAACCTTTTATGCTGATAAATCGTCTCTAAGAAGCTACCAAAACAAGAGAAAACCCTTGGCAGAGTAACATGCAAACATTTACACTGAAATCTGAATCTGCCAAATCAGAAATTTTTACAAGGAAAGTTAGTGGTGAGGAAACAACACTCTCAGATTTTAGGGAGGCTGTATCCCTGCAGGGTGTCAAAAGTGAAAATGGCCTGCATCAAGGACACTGTCAGGGCAGGAGGTGGTAGCACGGGGGATGAGAGCAGATGAGTTGGAAACACGAAGGTCAGCTGGGCCTCACAGGCAAAGGAAGATGGTTGCAAGGACAGTGTTGATATGCTTGTCAGAGAGCAAGTACCATGACCACATGCCTGCTCTGTTGCTGGGAGAGTGGTTTTTTTCCCCATTTCTCTTAATCTTACTCTGGTCCCTTACATCACACCTAAGCCAAGCTGACACAGCTTCATCTGCTAAGTGCCTCCAGCTACCACTGCAGTCATTACCTTACACACTGTTCAAGCAACATTTCACGCTTCCTACACACCCAAATCAGTTGAAAACAAAAATGCCCATTGATAAGCTTTCTAGATTCCTACAAAATATTAAGTCTTACTAGATGATGTATGACAATATCTATTAGGTATTCTGCATCTGTTCACTGGATACTGGTTTTTGTTGGTTCATTTACTGTTTAAAAACTTTTGCACTATATGCAAACATGGAGACGAAAAAACAAAATTTGAAGTGTTAATTCAATTTTGGTTCATAATCACATGATTTAGATGTTTTCACCATGTCAAATCTCATTTATTGTATGAAAAAAAAAATTAAAAATTTAAAAACAGAGCTCCTTTAACTTTTTATTTGCTTTCAGCTGAGAACTCAGCCAGGAGGATAGATTTCTGCATTTGTGTTTCAGCTAAAAGGGAAACCATTGCTCCAGCTGGGACATTTCCATGGTGATTTTGAACAGGCTCCTCTTTCCAGGAATACTGAAGGTTTCTGGTTTGGTTTTGGGGTGTTTTTTTTTGTTTTGTTTGATTGGTTTTTTAAGCACAGCACCAATTCCACTAACTTTTTGAGACAGCTGCACTGCCTTCCTATTTCTTCCTGGATAGAGTCACAACTTTCATGCTTGGTTAATCTAAAATACTGTATTTTAAACAAGCCCTGGGTTCCTGAGCATTTCCTGCAGTTAAGCACTGTACAGTGAGATGTACAGCATGATAAGAAAGTAACAGCAGAATATTGTTTTCTTTCATTACTCTGATGGAGTTTGTTGACATTAAATAAATCAATACAAGACCCATTTCTACGCCAGCTTCTAAGAGTGTGGGGGGAAGTTGTGTTGGTGTTTTGCATGGGGGGGGCCTTTCTGTACAGGGAGCACAAATAATTTTTGAACAAGCAGCTACTTTTTATCTTCTATCAGTATATTCACACATACAGTATTTAATGTACGCTGCTAACCATTTGTTTGAAGCCCCTCAAAAAAGAGGTAGTAACAGTATTTTTAATTTAAGTTGAATTTCAAAAAATACAGGCTTCCCTTTGGTTTGGGCTTTTTTTTTTTCTCCCGGAGGTATCCTAAAAATAGAAATAGCTGAGAATATTTTGGCCAAAAACTTTATTCTGCACACATAGCACATCAAACATCTTGTCTTACCTTAAAATACAACTGGAAAATTCAAAACATTAAATATGTTTAACATACTGAATCCCTGAAGGAAAAGAAGTATTTAGAAGCTGCCACAACCTCCTGGCAGCATACTTGTCTCTCCTTCTCCCAACTAATGTTACAGTCTGCAAAAGCAGAAACATTTCCCATGAGCACAGACAAGTTAAAGTTAAATTCATTTATGAGTTTTTGGAGTGTCCTCCTAAAACATGTGTATGAGTCCGTGATTCTTTAGGGCAAATGCAAAAAACCAAGTCAAAATTATAGACTTTTACCCTTTGGTTATTTATTTACTGTGTTTTTTTATTAAATGAAACTCTTCAGATGCTTCCTAAATATTTCAGGGCCTGTTCCTTTTAATCTTCTGATCACATGGCCAGGCTGTGTTGTGATTACAGCTGTACCAAATTCAGACATAAAATAAAGTATGACAAAACAACTTTGAATATTTTTATATCATATCTGAAGTACAAAGTCAAATCAGTCTTAAAAAATTGCTGACCTTTGAAAAAAGATAATGTAAAAAGTATTGGAATTATTAAAGACTTTGAATTTCTGAACTGCAATTCCTCATTATTTTTCATTGTTGAAGTGTTATGTGATTCTACTCCACAGTGGAAAAGAAATTATGGACTGAGCTCCCTACCATACTATCACAAATGCAATCAATAAGTAAAATTAAGGAAGTGGTAAATGCACCTATCGTGCATTTCCCATTGTACTTAATCTTCCATACATTTAATTTAAACCTCTCCAATCACTTCGTTGTCCATCAAAGTTGTCAAAAATTGAATTAGACTAGCTATGCAATCTCTCATTTATGCACATGAACTTTAGTCATATATTGTAAAAAAAAGGCTTTATGCTGTAAACTTTGCTCAAGTATCAGAAACAGAAATAACATACTAATTTTAAATTAAAAGCTTCTCTTCTTGGAACAGACAGACTTTACAACATTTTAAAACAGAGCTACTTCAAATTGGCAGTCTAAGCTCAGACTGCAAAGGTTGCTGAGACCTGGCCCAAGCCCCAGCCCTGGGATGGTCCCCTCCATCTCATATCTTCCTCACAGTTTCTCAGAAAACAATTGGATACAGAGTTCCAAAATAGCACAGCAACGTTTAGTGCCTCTACAGCCTGATAAAACAAACAACAGGGTATTACTTCCTGTTACTCTGGTCTCATTAAAAAAAAAAAANACTGAAATTGGGACTACTCAGTCTTCAGCTAATGTATACACTCTGCTCACAGTTCCTACTTCTGATTTCACAAGATTCAGAAGTTTATCCTGACCAGCAGCATTACCTCACTTTCATCTAAACTTGCAATAGCAAAATAGTCAAATGAATTTTAGTCTCAACATATTTTACCAGTATTGCAGACGGAGAAAGCAGAAGATTTAAACCACTACACCACAACTTGATGCCAAATTCTTTGAAGTATTCTCAGGGTCAGCCAAGTTCTGAAAGAAGTTCTTGCTTCTTGAGTGATACAATCCCTTTTTCCTGCCTTCCCCTGGCCTGCACAATTTTGAAGCAGAATCCTAGAAGTTTTGTTTTAAAAAGAAACATTGTTCCAGAACTGAATCTTGTAGAGGGAAGATAAAAACTAATTTCTTTACCATATTTTCAAAGTCCAAATGAATACAGTAAAGTCGTGCATATGTCCTTCTCTCGGCATCAAGTTGGCAAAAATATGAAGGGCGATACTTTTCATCATGGACCTATACACCAGATAACTGGAGGCAGCTACATGTTGCCTAAGTTTATAGTTCTTCTTAATTTAAACAAAATACCACACAGATATAGCAGCTCTCTTTAAGTGACTGAAGCGTACAGTAACTACCTCTCAAAAACTGCCAGTGTCAAAAGTGTTTACAAATTGTGAGTTATCTCTGTGTTTGATCTCCTTCAATACTGTCATTTTAAAAAAAAACTGTTTATGTAATTCTGGGATGCTGTAAGTTTTTTCTGTTAAATATATTCCTTGCAGCTTTTGTTAATCCTTCCCCCCTTTTTAAAAGGGAACTTATCCAAACACTTATTGCTACAAAGAATAATGTTCCCAGAGACAGCATAAATGAATAGCCTATAGAGCAAGCACACTGCACAATTTTTAACTCCCAAAACCTAGCCACACACAAAAAAGAATGCTTTCCTATCTCTGACCAGAATTTATCTTCAAACTAGTTCAGAAATTGCAATACTATTACTGTTTACAGGTAAGTACAAAAGAACTGAAACAATGTATTTCATAGTGACTGGATATAGAACATACATCAAAAGTTTTTTGCTTAGTAACAGTAAAAAAACACTTGACAATACTGTATCACCTACATCTCAGTGAAACACAGAAAAAGAACCAGTCACAAACATGATTTTTTAAAAAGAATCTGAACTTCAACAGCTAACAAACAAATTCTGATGCACACAAACCATTTGCCTTCAATACTGGAGATTCCTGGAAAGGAGGATCTACTATTTCTGAAGTACTGACATGAACTTTTTAAAGCAACTGCAAGGAAAAGTCTAGATGATTCAATAAATTAAACACCTAACAAAAGCTTTGAAAGCAGAATACGGAAAACCAGATAGCCTACAGATAGGTACTAGAATACCACTTACTTAAGTCTCAAAGCATTCTTTGAGAATAAGATAATTTAAGATAGTTTAAAATAAGTTTAACAGTGACAGCAAATCAGTTACAGGGAAGATGGAATACAAATCCATAACCATAATCCACTACAGACTGCAACTACAAAATTTTAACGATAAGCAAACTCTTTGGATTTTGAAGTAACAGAGAGAAACCTTCTACACATTCCGTGGACAATTCTTACATTAAATAATGTGATTTTTATACTAAGGCTTTGAATAGGAAAATTTTAATTTGTGTTTTATAATGAAAGATTCACTACAGTGTGAATTGCCACTGAGCAGAATTTTCACAAGGCATAATGTCAAGTCCACTGTGACAGTCCTGCTCCTGGCTGGCTCCTTAAGTTTTCAGTCAGCTGGGATCTCGGTCCAGCTGTGCTGTGGTTACAGCCATGGTTACACTATACCATAGCAGGTGGGACAATGTAATAGCCACAGCCCCAATTTACAGTATCTTAACAGCCAAGAAACTGTATCTGAAGATCAAGGCAAGTACCCCATTGTCCATATTCACTTTACTAAAAGAATGAATTCTTGTATGATGGAAAACACTATTAAGCAAGTATAATAAATAACTGATTGTTAAAATTGAACTAGGATGGCCAATGAAGTTGCCACCTTAAACTTTTTCATCATGCCTGTTCCACAAGGGCTGATGACAAGCTGCAAACACAACTAGCAACTGATGTACCACCGATTTGCTTCTGGTAGGTTATACTGAAGTTCACACCGGATTTGCTACAATACCTTGTGCAACCATCCCTAGAGCAGACCCCTCTGGGACAGGAGCAAGAGCACAGCTGAGGGGAGTAACCTCATGCATCACCCCACTTTCCCTGCACAGGGTGCCAGTTGGCATCCAGCACCTGATTTTCCAAATTTGCTCCAATTTTCTAAATTGTCTTTTCACTGGGAAAGAAAGACAACGAAACCATAATATACCCACAGATACTAAAAGATCTTAACTATTGTTACCTTCATGCTTCTCACAAAAGGTCAAACATTAATCCCCAGTCTAAAATTTCAACTTAAGAGAACAAAATGTTGACAAATGCCCATTAATTAATGATTCAAAAACACTAAAGGAAAATAATCTGTCAGCAAGACACGAAGAAGATACAGAGAAAAGATGCATGATCTGAAACACCTTTTTTTGTTAATAAAGATAAATTTCCTAAACTCTAAATTAAATTCTTAGATAGTTTGGACATGCATAACCCTAGTTAAGCAGATAAAATTAAGGAGCTGTGGATTTTCTTTTAAAAATAGCTTGGAAGTTTCAGATTATTTACAAATAATTATTTCTATGAAGACTTTCACTATACTATGGCTTCGAACACTCTACAAGTATTCTCTGAATTCTTTGTGTATTCATTTCTATAGTTAGATTAAAATGAAAACCTTTAGGTTTTCTACTTCTTTGTAGAAAGTACATCCACGGTTAGTTCTATTTTTCTCCTTTCTCTTTTCCAGTTTAAACAGCTTTCTTCCTTAAAATGCTGATAAGTTTGAGAAGAAAGATTATTTCAAATATCAGTTATTTATAATGATCCAACAAACAAGGAAGAAAAGCTGTGACTTAGTCTAGTTAGGAGAAAGACAGAAGCCCGCCTGGGAACTTTGTGACTTCCAGTACTTATCTGATCTTCTATTCTGCATTGATGTTCCTAAATTTCTTCTCATCAACAGCTAAGTATGCATGCTATTGTCTTCAGCAATTTTCCAGTCCCCTTCTGTAAAGATTAGCAAATGTCGTAACTGGCCTTGCACTTGAACATAAAGTAGACCATTACAGTTTGCTCCCTCTTCCCATAATATGTTCATAGGGACAAATGTATCTTGAGTTAGGGGCTCTCAAATACAATTTTCTCATTTTTGTTCAAATCAACAAATGATTTAATACAAACAAAAAACTACATCTGAAAATGTACTTTAAAAAGCATCCCTCAGTTTTAAGTCCTATTCTAAAATACCTATTTTTCAAGGAAGCAAAACATACAGTCTTAGATGAGGGGCTTCTGTAAAATTCCTTGGTACAAAAAGGGGTAGACTGGAAATGAGAGACAACATGGATACAGAAGTGCTCAACCAAAGGTTTCTTTTACAAGGCAAACTCATTTTAATGCTTCAGAAAGAACAAAGCTGAAGATTATCTCAATAAATGAATGACTTTTCATCTGTGGATCCAGTTTTTCAAAACAGGTCTGTCTGGTACTGCTTCATCAAGTATCAGATCTAGTCCAAATTTAAATACACTGAATCACATTCCACGGGGCTCTCAAGCTATACTAGTCCTTTTTCCTCCTGCCCTGGTACCTGCATGTGTCTCAGGCACTACTGGCTTTAAGAAAGGAGCCTACTGCCTGGTTCAGAATACATAAATTCATGAACGAGAACACTCATCTGCCTTCCTTATCACAGCAGTCAGGACAACCTTTGTTGTCCTGATACCAAGGATATCTGGAACTACACTTTTCAAACTCCTGCTTACCAGTCTGCACACACCCTTGGTGCACTTTAAACACTGGCTCTCACCTGCACAGGGAACTGCAATTCCACACCACAGGTTTCTCTGGTCTCAGCTTCTTTTAAGCACTACATGGGAGACTGAAGAGAAACACACTGCCACAAAAACAATTTTTAGAAACTACTGGTGAAAGCCCCAGTTGCTAATGGTAAACTACCTTCCCTGCCTCGTTCTAGGAAAGCCAAAACAGTCTGGAGACTATCTTGGATACAAAAGGAGCACACTGATAAATTACCCCGAGGAACAAGAAACCAACTCGTGTCAAGCACAACTTTTTACCAGCCATTTGGGATTCTGGGACAAGAGCTAGGAGCCCATAGGAGAAAGTTCACATTTAAATTCACATTCGCATTTAAATCCTCAAACTGAATTCTAACTGAGCATAACAAACAACACATGACAGAAGAAAAGAAAACAGCAGAAAAGAAAAATTCTTCAAAATCACTTCTGGGACTTTCCACAGTGTATCATTAAATTCAAACACATATTGCCAAAATGTAAAGCAGAGTAATCACAAAAGCAAGCTATTTTTGAGGTTTACCAACTCTTTTGCGCATCTTAGCTTAATGAACCCTAAGCATGTCATGACATGTTCCTGGGAACGTGACCATGCTACTTTCAAATGCAATTTGGCAAAACCCCAAAGCTAACTCATCTGTTTTTAACTTCATTCTTTATCATATTCACTTTTTTCTCAATAATTTGTCAGCTTTTATTAACCCTTAGAGTCCAGTCCCCCCAAATTCCTCCCTAATTCACAAGAAAGCAACAAATTTTACATTGAAAATGGTATAATACCCAATTTAGAAACGTCACCTCCTTCCTACTCTATGTTTAGGCCATAAATATAAAAACTGGCTACACTGCATAGCACCACACTTTGAGACTTGCAATAAAAAACAAAGCCACTGAAATTCTACTTATTGATGTTAAAACAAAAAACAAAACAGTCCAGAAATTGAACCTTTTATCTTCAAAGATTATTTTATTGGATTAAATGCAATGATAATCCAAAGTATTTCATATCATTAATAACAACATACATTTCTGTATGAGCAAACCAAGGGGGTTTTTTGTGGATCTTTTTAGTCTTTGCCATTTCAGATGAATGAACACTAGGGATTCCAAAGAATGTTTATGTGTAAAGCAGACTGTTAATATGAAGGACTTTTTTTAAGGGGATAAATAAAATGTGTTTCTTATTCATATTCCAAAATGCAGAACTCAACCACTCACTGTGTGGTAGAGCTGCTGCAAATTTACAGTCACAGAACCTTGACTAACTTTCGTTATGATTACAGACTGCAGTAAATTACACTGAAGTGTAACAACTATTGCACTACGTTTCAATGCACTGCATGTAGTAAAACACCGTCCATCAACAACTAAAGATGCCAAACCACTTTATAAATTAGTAATGTTCAAATTTGGGAAGACTATCACTTTTGGGAACATTGTGTTTACAAATCTTAAAGAAAGGTATTTGCAAAAATTTTTAAAGTACATGTAAAATAAGCTTTTAAAATTTTCTCTTGATCTCTCAACTGCATATACACAACATTCCATGTCACTTTTTAATAAAAACTCAAAATGGTAGGGAGCACATTAATGTACTTCAAAGCCAGTTCCTTCAACACCTCATTGTTGAAACTACTATGTAAATATTTTAAAAAACAAAACCTTACATTTTGAGAGCTAATGCCACTCCCTCAGAATAAGGTTCTCCTCAAAGAACTTTAAGTGCACTGAAAATATGCAACCCAACTACACACCATACTTTTGCCCATTAATTTTTTCTATCTGCTCAGGGAAGGAAATTTTGACCAATGACTGCTGTCTGTAAAATTAAGTAGATTGATAAAACACAACTAGTAAAATATATTGCTTCTTCCAACCTT
Organism: Cisticola juncidis; assembly: GCA_013400215.1. NCBI lineage: Eukaryota > Metazoa > Chordata > Aves > Passeriformes > Cisticolidae > Cisticola > Cisticola juncidis. The sequence goes on from VXBR01000455.1 coordinate 658,833, forward strand.
TTTACAATTCCTACTGTTCCATAAACAGGAAAAAAATCCATTTGAAAACATTTTACACACCGAAAATAAAATGAAAATAAACTAAAAAGGTTCTGAGTAGTTTTAAAGCAAAAACTAAATACCATCAAAAACAATAATCACAGTCAAACTAAAGCAGGAGTCATTACACAAAGGAGCTTCATTTTAAAAACAAAATTATTACTCGCTTGAAGATTTGGGGAAAAGATGGATCAGCAGCTAAGTACGGGAGTCTTTTTTCCCCAGAAAAAAAAGAAAATTAAAGGCTCCAGAGATCTAGATCTACAGACCCTTTCTCCAAACAGACAGCCATGGATGCCTTGATCCTGTACAGACAAGTTATTCTGGTAATACAGACTTGTCTCATAAGAAAACCACATAAGAAATCACAAATGGCCCTGAAATTATTTTTAACTGTGTGTAATTTATTCTCTGCTAACCCCAGCAGAACTTGAATACTGACAACTCTTTCTATTATCCACCTTACAGAGAACTTTTCTTCCTTACAAAAAGACAGAAATGCTTTCAAACTCAATGCTTGGGATAGCAAACAAGCAAGTTCAAACTCATGAACCAGTGGTTTTCAGAGATGACTGGAAAAACAAAAGCAGAAGCTGAAAGCACAAAACCCTTATTTCCAAATCCAAAGGAGAAGAAGGAAAAGAAAAACTATCCCCAACAGCAAACTTGAGTTTATTGAGAAAATAATGGAAAGAAAAATGAAGAAAAAAACAAACATAAAAGATCACCAAAAAGCAATTGGGAAAACAGATGGTAACCTTTCAGGATCTAGAGAAGGAACCTGCTGTTGCACACAATCACAAAGTTGTAATATTTTTATCAAAGGCCAAAGAGCATATGCACACTGTAAGATTGATGCCCAGAAAAGGCATAACACAACCATGTCCTGCAGCTGCATGGTAGAACTCCACCAAGCGTTTTGCATCAGCCCTTCTCACAATACTTTCTGATAGGGTTCTTTACCTCAGAAAAGTGGCAACCTTTCAAAGTACATTTCCTAACTAATTTGGACATACTTATTCTGCAAAATTTTTTAAGCCCTTCAGCAAAAACACTTCAGTGAAATTATTGCCAAAGTACAGACACTGTAGGGGACCTATTCAAGGAGGCTACCACCGAACACAGCCTAGAATAAAGCCTGAAGAAAGCAACCAAGTTGCCCAGGTCCACAGCAGTCAGCCCTGGGTTCCTGAGCAATTCCAGTGCAGGACCAGGTCCTGTACAACATGCAACACAACCCAGTTTGGCAATGGTGGGGCAATGGGAGGAGGAAAAGCAGCACAGGCTGCTGTCTCCCATGTTGCTACACCACTGTACAGCACACTCAGCCTCATCACATCCGGCAAAGAAACAGCAGGACAGCAGGCAAATTGCTGTCTTGTCCTTCCACTTACAAAGGTTGCAAAGTCAACATGCACCACCAAAAAGCCAGCAGGAAGTTTCGGATGCCCCTGGTTCTGCAAACAAACCTGGTCTCCCAAGTTATGTACAGATAATAAAGAACAGATAATCCAGAGACACTCTCCCTTCACCAGCACTAGCAAAGAGCAGTACTGCTGCTCAAAGCAAGTAGCACTTGGCACTGCTGGATAAAAGAATGTGTCTGACAGCTGGCTCTTTGTCTGACAAAATGGAGATGGTATCAAATACCGTGGAAAACCCATAAGTTTCTTTTTCTGAGGAAGAGATTTCTGTAACAACTTCATTGGCTATAAAAAAGTACTAATTATACCTCCTAAGTCTTATAGGAACAATCCTTCTGCCTGAAAAGGGTCTAGATAATTCAGGAGCTTCAACATACAGGACATAAAACTTTACAGCTTCCACAACTCCCTTCTGGCTAGATTCTAAATTCACCTCATACTCCCCAATTCTGCTTTCTTTACTTGCCTTAAAATGTTACTATTTCAAATCTAGCATCCCTATACTTGACAATATGAAGTATTTCTTCTAACACTCTAATCATCAGGACTCTATTAGATTTATTTTATTACATTAAAATCAGATTTGCTATACATGGAATGGCTTCTGTCAGCGAGTCTTACGCACCTACTGATAGAAGCATGCACCATAGCTAGCATGCAAATAGTCATAAAGTCGTAAGAGAAATTAGACAGAAAAGGTTGTATTATTTTCCTGAACAGATATGACAAACTTAATCACAGCATAAGCAACTGCTATCAGAGTATAATCCCTAAAGTGTCATAATTTCAACACAAAACTAGATTGCTCCCTTGTCTTGCAGAAAGGGAAAGGGCTTAGGTTACAAAGCCTCTCTAGGCAGTGCCACAGGAGCTGGGTTTCACTGAGCTCCTCCTTCTCCTCTCCTTACAGCATCCAAAAGCTACACCAAAGCAGCCCTTTGTTCAGTTCCAATAGAAGAAAGGCATCTCTCACACCACTACAATGTGAACTTTACCAGAACAATTAGAACAGTATTGCTGAAATTCCACAATACTCCAGCCTCACCATCCCTAGGACAGGGATTGATAAAGCATGCGTGGGACCCATCTCAAGTACCAAAATAGGTAAGACTTGAGAGCACTATAGCAAAACCAAATCAGAAATAAACACCTTTTGAATGAGAAATTGCCAATCTTCATTATTTTGTTACATATGTAAATAATGTTATAATAAGAAGGCAACATATGTATCCAAGCAGTAGTCTATTTCACCAAAACAAACAAAAACTCCATTCTTGTTAGAATCACCCTAGTTTCACCTCATTTTCTGTGTTTTACAGGAAATGAGAAGTTTTCAGCCCCAAGGCTGTGCATCAAACTGCATTCTTCTTTTCCAAATTAGATGTTAACTTGATTAAAATTTTGCAGGAAATATGAGATTCTCCCTAGCAAAGAGATACTGCGCACTCAAGAGGAGCAGTTGCTGCCATATCCTAGTAGTTTCTGGCTCCTGAGCTTCCAGTTCTCAATAAGGTAGGAGCCAGTATCTACTGGGCAGCACTATTAAATGGCTCTAAAACCCTTATACAAATTCCCTGAGGAACCTATCCCCAGCATCTGACCATACCTACCCAAATTCTCTGCAGCTTCCTAAAAATCCCTTTATTCAAAGCATTATAACAGTCTTGTCCTTTCCATCGTTCTCTCACTTCCCTTTTGCATAGCTCCAGTTTTTATCTCTGCATTTCTAGTCCACATTGCTAGAACCATTCCTTTTTAGTCCTTGTAACAGTTAATATATTTCTTTAAGTATACTGAGTGCATCTGCTGTATTTCACTAGTGACTGGACACAGGCACTCCTATGAATACATCCCAGTGTCAGTCCCCCTCTTTCCCTCAACAACATACTGCAGGTTTGAATGTCTTACTGCTCAGTGCAAGCACTACCTCCTTTCCTGCTAATTCAGCAGTACTCCTTGTCACATATTTGTACTGTTTGGCATTTCTGTATTTACCTTTTTATGCAAAGTGCGTATGTTTACTTTCTGTTCTATCAGCCAGTAATTCAGGAAAAGTATTGACAAGTACTAAGCCCAAGGAAATGCATATGAAATCTGAAATTTCCCTACAATGTCACAGTGAAATATTCATACTTCAGTTTTCCAAGTAACTTACAGAAGCTTCAGTCTATAACACCCCTCCTTAACTAAGTTATGTAGACCACACCAGAGTATGCCAAAAGCTCCTGTTGAAATATACAGGATCTACTGCTTCTCTACTCGAATATTCTGCTCTAGCACTGGAGAACATGTGATTGTTTCAGCAAAGTTTGGTTTTGTACAAAACCTTTCAAAACAGGCTACAAGAGTAACACTCTATCAGACTACATCTGCAACCTAAGTTTAGGCTTTAGCCTTACAAACCCTAACCAAGTGACTCACTCTCCATTTTAACAAACTGAGAAAAAACATTGCTAGGTGTTTAAAAATCTTAACAGTAACATTATAAAAACAAACAAACAAACAAACAGCCCCCAAAAGACAACATACACTAAGAACTATCTTATTTTAGAAGAAAGTAAGACAGAGTAGAGGTCACAGAAAAAAAAAATCTATGAAAAACAAAAAGAAAAAACGGATATTAAAACTAGATTTGATAGAACAAAAAATTAAAACATTTTCTTGAAGAACAGCTTCTCTTCCTCCCTCCTCCATTTGATTTTCAGAAAAACTGAAGTACTCTCACTGACAAGTCCCACTTTGAATCTCAGACCATACAATTTGAACAACTGTCTCAATACAAAGAAATCTCAGTAAAAAAAGCAAAAACCAAAACACACATGGTAAGGGCCAGAAAAACTGAAAAGTGTTTCTTCAAGCATTCCAAACTTTAATACAGATTAATGCAAAGCTAAAACAAAGATGCTTTTGACATTAAAACCTTAGGTCACACAGAGCAAAGACAACAGAAAGTATTTCACATTGGAAGGATTTCATTATTTAATTTTCAAATTCCAGTGGAAATTCCAGTCAAAACAGTGCTTATACTGAAGCACATTAAAATATGCATGTTACTTTGCAGAATTTCCTATACACTAAACTCAGATTTAGTTTTATATTCTGCTTCTGTTTCAGATAAATTAGTTTAATGTTTGCATTTTGGATACTGCCTGCATTTTTCCCTGTAGAAGAATTACTTTGAAAGATATTTTCTCTGTAGCCTCAGACTCAAAAAGTTTGACTGATGGACAATTTCATTATTTTTAATTTTGAATTGAATTTGCCACAGTTGAATATTAATTTTATTCCAACATTGTTCTTTAAATTCAAATATTCTTACACTGCTTTGAAAAACCTTTATCTGACCAGTGATCCTAATAACAATCACTTCAGGTCATTTTCAGGAATGAAACTGTCCAGAGAATTTTTTTTTTCCTTACAGAGAAATAGCACTGTTCTCCTGTGTGTACTATTGCATAAATAAAAACAAAAAGTTTCTCTAAGGTAATAAGGCCCTTTTGTATGTGCCACCAAACCAACCAAGTCTGCAGTACAGGTTCTTTCAAGAACTCAGAAACAGCTGCATTAAGAATCCTGCTTTCAAAACCAACAGCTAAGTTTGCCTTACCAACAGACAAGAGAAGTGTCAGGGAAGGAATCGCTCCTGGAGTGATCTCAAGGCACTGCCTATAAAAGATGTCTGAAGAGGCAGGTGAGTCACATTTCAAACTTATTAGCAGTAGCCAAACAAGTGAGGCAGACCTAGTCACTCCATCTGACAGAGCACACTTTACATTTCCTCTGATCTTACTGATTGGAAAAAAGCCAATAATGCTAAATTTGTCACACCAGAATTCTAACGGCTCATGCTAAAGAGAATACATTTTATTTGTCACACAGATATGCAATCAGTATCTAAAATGAATAACTGAATAACCACACACAATAAGCTAAAACAAAGTTTACCACTTTTTGTATTTACCTGCAGCTCATTTACTTATTCCCTCCCATATTCTATTTCAGCTGCATCTTAGGTGAGTGTAAGACAGCTCTACATTGAGCTTAATATCTCAGGGTGCAGCACTAGCCTTAAAGTAGAACAGATGTCAATGAACTGCACTTAGGACAATCAAAAATTATTTATAAACCGCTCAAACACGCAGAGCTTTGACAAGTGTACAAAATAACTACACAAAAGACAGTTAAGAGAAAACAAACACTAAGCACAAAGGACCAGTAACCTTGAATGATCTTTTATTACAAATACTACCACTATTAACTTGAGTGGGAGACAGCTCTCAAAGCAGAACCACCACTACTTGCAGACAAGTTCACTTCCAAGACTTGAGTGTCACACTTAGCAGGTACAGATGCATAGAAACATCCAAGTTAATCTTCTAAATATCCAGGTAAAACTAAGTAGGGAAAAAGAAATACTTGGAGCTTATTCTAGCAACAGTTTCCTCTTTAACCACTTCATGAAATAAAATCACCATTATTTTTCTTTGCATACCTAAGTCAAAATTACAACAATGGTTTCCATTCAGAAAGAGTCATCATCAGATAATTATAAAGAAAAATAACACAGCTTTGACATATCAATGGAGAGATAATCCTAAAACATGCACATGTATATTTTTCTGCCAAGTGTACTTCCAAAGAAAAATGGACCTCTCTACTTGGTGCCTTGCAACCACTTTGTTCTGTGTTCACTTGCATTCACGGACAACCTAACAATCCCAGCAGAACAAAGATTCTCATTTCACCAGACTTAGGGGACAGGAGTATAACAATCCACAGATCAAGATACAAAGATATAAACAGTACACACATACATGTATGTACATGCAGACCTCAACAAAAAGGTCTCCCAACAGATCACAGACTTCAAAGTGTTACCAGTTGGTAAGATTTCTTCAGGAAGTTTTTAATATAAAACTCTTATAATGTAAACTTTCTTTTATTCCTCCTGTCCTGAAAAGATCACAAAGAGCAATATTCAAATTCATATAACCTAAGACAATATTCCATTTCTGGCTAACCATATTCATATTCAATTGCATTTCTCAACTGATTGTTTAAAAATTCTTCATTAGCCTGTATGACTTGACAACTCCTTTTCATCATTCACTTTTAATTCCTCCACATATTGCACCTCTGACAAGATAACTAATATCAACATCTCTTACCTGCGCACAAACCCATGTTTTTCTCAGTATTTGGAAGAGTGTATAGACTGAAGATTTCATCTGGGGAGTGACTTTCCAATGGAAAGACTACTTATTTTTAATGAAGACGACAAAAAAATTCAGAACATTGATTTAATTAGATTTCAGATTCCTAAACAAAAAAAGAGGCAAGTAAATGTCACCACAAAAACTCATAAAAATACAGCATTCCAAAGACACTAATTTGGTCCACATTGCACAGATGTAACAGATTCCCTACAAGGAGGAATGGTAAGAATGAATACCAGTAGTCTGCTTAGACAATACATTAGCAAGAAAATCTTTATGTGCTGTACAGGGAAAAGTGTGACAAGTGGCTGACTGACATCACTGTAACATTGAGCCATTTCCAGTGCTGAAATAATCCAAAATGAGAATAAACATGCAGATGAAAGTCACTTCACATGGGTATATGGTCAAAACAAAACAGAACAGAACAAANGAAAGGTGACTCTGGCTTGGGTCAGCATAAGTAAATGTTTACAATGTCAGTGAAACCACATAATTTCCTGTTGATACTACCTGCTTTTACAGTCTCATTTCTCTTCCGTTACTTGGAAATTACAGCTAGCCAAATCCTTATGCTGTTTCATAGTTTTTCTTCTCAATAAAGATATTTTAAAATGTCCATTGTAGGTGATCACTATTTTAATTCAAGAAATATTAGGCCAATATTATCCTAAAAACTGAAAGACATTACTACTCGAAAAAGAAAAATGGAAAGTATATTCGGGCTTCCAACAACAGGCAGAAGCAAGACCAAATGGGACTTGGGAGAACAGATATTATTTAAAACAGCAACAAACTTTCTCACTGGTCTTAGGCAAATTTTGACCCTGCTGTGCTAAGGCGTTCAAATCACAACACACACCACTTCAGCACAATCATAAATTGAATTGATATTTCAAGAATTATTCTCTGAATGCCTAACAGAGATGACAGACCTATCTGGAGATGTCTACCTCACAGACCCAAACCTATCAATCAGGATCCAAGCCATGAAGTGACTGAGACTTTTGCTAAGGTACTCACAACATCCAGAGTACAACGAAAAACAAACTCCATCCCTGACAAGTTAAATTATTTTGTCTTGATGAACATCATGTGACTTTACAGTCTTCTTCAATACTTCAATACTGCTATACACTCAATACATAGAGTGATATATACCATCATAGACACCCAAAGACAGCAACCTCTCAGTCCCTCCACTTCACTGGCCAGATACAGAAAGATGTCATAACGTTTCTGTTTCTCTGGAATGGACAACTCTTAAGTGCAAGACCTGTGCATCCCATCACAGATTAAGTAAAACTAATCTTAATTAAACTTTACATTGGAAGGAGAAAGCTGTTACAAAAACAACCCTAAGGGCCTTACTCCAGGTAGCAGGACAAATTACCCCAGTCAGCTGTACCCAACTGAATAGGACATAGGCAAAATTTCTGGGCACCGGGTATCTTAGTGTTCGAAGATCTGCATCACTAAAAAAATACAGCTATTTCCATTGCAGTGTCTTGAAATCAAGAGAGACACCAAGTAATTTCCTGAATGGCCAAAAGAATGGCTAATCACAAAGCCTGAAGGAAGAAGAAAAGATAAATGATTCAGAATAAAATTATTTCATCTTTCTCCTCCATTTTGATACTAGAAAAACATAGAAAAACAGGCTGGAGAAAGTCCTTTCTCTCTGTAGTGTGATAAAATTTTATACAGCAAAATTCCACAGTGACTCCCCAAAGATAAAGGTAGCGACCAACTGTAGGACACCATACGACTGTTAACACTTGTGGCTAAATGCATCAAGAACAGGAGAGAGAGAGTTTGTCCTGGGTTTGGGCTGGTTGTCTGGTTTGGGTATTTTTTCACTTTAGAGAAAGGAAACTGCAGGCAGGGTGGACAAAGTGGGCAATATGAACCTGCTGGAACACCTACAGTGACAGAGTGAATACAAATGGGTCATTAGAGCTGGAGGTGAAGCTTATAAAGCCTTCAACTGTGACTAGTTTTCTTTTGTGTCTGAAAACAGAGTAAGGAAAAGCTGAATCCAAGGTCTCCAAGCAGTATAAAAGCCACCTTTTCTTTGGGAAAAGAACTCCTTAAAAATAACAGAGGCAAAAGAAAGGATGCTGTCAGCTAGAAAACCTGACAACATGAGAGACCATCTGTTGTCAGGTCAAACAGCATAGGCAGATCCTGTACAACAGATACAAGTGCTTTGGCAAAACACAGGTATATACCTACCTATCCCTAAACTCTAACTATTAAAACTTCTCTGTGTCAAGACAGCCAGACACAAAGGCAACACCAAAAATGTACCCCCCAGAAGGCTAGAACTCCTGACCTTTCTTTCCTACAGCCAAGGAAACAGAAATCAGGAGTGAAACAGAGCTGTGCTTCAGCCAGACCTGTAGGTAAGGATTACCAAGCTACCACACAGTATCTGTGAGGCTGCAGGATGCTTCCCTTTCCTCTTCTATTTCTAATACACAGGCCATTGCCATGCCTTCAGCTAAATCCTTGAAGAAAAGCTGTTCTACTAACACTTGGAGATTGTGCTCTCTCTGATGGACAAAGATGATTGCAGACCCGTATTGTATTATAAAGTTATTTCATTCCCAGATTCTGTGGGAGACATCCACTACTGTGCCCCATAAATCCGCAGCTTGGAGCACATGCCCGGACAGGTTAAATAACCAAGCATCCATCTTATCTGCTGTTGAGAAGCTTTTGCACCTTGCCACCATGTTTTGGCCCTGCCTTACAATAAATACAGCTTGAAAAGACCACAGATGCCAATGACAAGCAGGGCAAAGAGATTTAAAGGCCAGAAACTTTGAGTAAAAAATTGTGCAGCTCAAACAAAAACAAAACAAAAATAGCCAAGTGTTGTCAGCAAACAGGAGAGGGCACCAAGAATATTCCAGTTAAATACCCCTTACAAACAGAAGAGGTCTATCATTCAAATAGCTGTGAGCAGACAAGGATCTCTGTGTGAACACCTACGTGACTCATGCCTCAAAGGTAAAGCAATCTGCACATCTGTTAAGAACCTGCAAAATTTTTCTTGTCTGTTTAGTATAGTTAAACAAGTATTACATTCAATTAGATGCTTGGGCAAATAAGTCAACAGGTTAACTAAGAATTTGTCCAACTCTTGTACGCAGGATCCAAACTCCAGCTTTAGAGTGCACGCAGCCTTTGGCACAGTGTGTCCAGAAACAGAATCAAGACAGTCCCAACAGCAACAACCCAGGCCCTGGACACTGGGAGTCAGCACCCATCTGAGCACATCTGCAATATTCCTCCTTTTTTGTTTGAAGTTGGTCAGTATACACCATTGAAGCTAAATAAATTAATACACTGAAACTGAATTTCATTCCATTTCATCTAATAGATTCTGACTTCTCCAAGTTTTCTCTCACTAATTCTTCAAGCATCATATATTTATGTGGAGCTTTATAAGCACACATCTGTGCTAGCCTAGCCCAGTCAGGCACCAATGCAGATCCATTTTGTTTAATTTATTCGACCAAAACAGCCCAAATGTGGGTCTATCTTTTTTCTCAAATTGCTCCATTTAACTCAACTCCACAGTACATTATCCCATGCATGTTTCAAGAATTTTATCCTCTGATGTTTAAGTGGATGTTAAGATAACTCCAAAATGCCCTTATTTTTAGGCTGTCAGTAGAGGAACTTTACAGTAACGCAGTAACAACTCCAGAGCAAAATAAAAGTGCAATTCACAAGAAACAGCTATATATATGCTAAGCAGGAGTCAGGAATACCAAGGTAAGGTGGTATTCCTTCACCTTTGATTTACACATACTCTGCAGAGAATCAAGAGCACATGACCTCACAAAATACCCCTTGTGGATTTTATCAAACCGTAAAACAGTGGTTTATGCTCTTGTCAGCCCTGCTAAGAAACAAATGCCAAATCACTGAGGAAAGTTAATTCTAAACATCATTAGCCTTTTTGCTTGTTTGGCTTGAGAACACTTTGCAGATCACCGACTTCATTCTTACAGGCTCTTTGTGGTTCATCTGTGGATGGTGGCTCTGCTCATGCACTCCCACCTGCCCAGACCAACCAGTGTGCAGAGCAACAACCCTGTCCCTGAAGAGACACTGGTGCTCAAGGAGAGCAGCAAGATACATTTGCTGTCTAGCAGAGGTTTCTGCAGCAGACTGTAGATCAGCAAGTGATACGCTGGTGAAAAAAAGTGTATCTGAATTAATAAAAAGGCCTCACAGTAAAGTATTCAAAAGGCATTACTGGAAAATATCAACTTCAAACAAATCAACAATGCCCTTTCAATCACTCTACTACTTTATTTTTACACAATATACTCTTAAAGTTGAAATGCTATATACACAACGAGTCTCACTGAAGTCAAATGAAAACTCATTACTTAAATCAAGCTACGTTTAGTTTGGAATCCCTTCCCCAAAGCAAGTGCTTTTACACACAGGGAATATTACTGATACCAACAGGGCCCAGACTGTTAAGTTGCATCCATACCGCTTTTTGTAAGGAGGGAAAGAGGGCTGTAGAAGAGACTTTCACCTTTCCCTCCTCCTGTTTTAAACAGACAGCAACGGAAAAAAATTCAAGGAGAAAAATACAAAAAAACGCACCATGATATATAACTGCCCCATAAATACATATCCTTAATGGAGAAATTCCAAAAAAAGTTGTGTTTCACATTAAATATCACAGCACAGTCTGTTGTAACTGAATGTTTAACGGAAAGCTGTCTTTGACCAGGTACACTAACAAGTTAGACTTTACTGCTTATATTTAGACACTGGTTAACAGATACAACAATTTAGTCTTTGCGGAGCACTTGTAACTCTCAATCAAAATTACAAAAATCTAACTGCACTTAACATGAAAAATAAGCCTACAATTACTCGTTTCAGGGCCCATCCAGATTTTAGACTCATTTAATAAGATGGAGCAAGGTAGTACTGACAATTAAACAAACTGCAGATCTCTTACAGCTGATCAGCATCCAGTTTATTTTGCCTTTGATTAGAAAACACCTTTTTATTCCTGAATGGTAAATCTGAAGTACCTAGAAACAACATGAAGTTTATTCATTTCATGTCCCATAAACCTGCTCAGTTCTCAAGTCAGTGAATGATCCAGCCTTTTGCTCTTAAAACTGGAATAGCTAAACGGTCAACTTTTCTTTTGATGCATTGCAGGTGATCATGCAAAAACTCTTTGCATCTAATTATTGCTTCAGTGTTGTTTATGCTACCCCACACTCAAATTCTTGATGAACCAGAAGAGTAATTCCACTTACTACTTCATAAGGCACTAGTATCATTCAGATGGCAGCTAAAGAAAAAGAAAAAACCTTTTTACTATAAGCACAGATACATCTGAAAGCATAATGACCTTGTAATTAAAATTGTGTCATTACACAGGCACTCTTATAAATCAAGCTATACTGACCACTCCTCTGTTTTACAAAACATTAAGAACCATTCTTTTAAGGTAAGATACATTACAACATTTAAGACTAAGTCAAATTTCATTATTACAAATGTTACTATGTATGCTAACTCCTTTTCTCGTAGTATTTAATGCATCTAGAAATGAGCATCCAGATATTATCTTGACTGCATGTAATTAAGACTAAAAGATATGTATCATCAAAAAGCATCCAAAAATGCTCCGAAGTCAAGGCTAGGGATCATGATATTTATACAGACTTAAATATAACAATATATAGTATTTTTAGGAAGTTTTCCCAATAGTTTCATCCCTGGCTACCTCACATTCCAATACTTCTTGCTACCTATTTGTCAGCCTTTTGTCCCTTAAAAATAACTGCTGTAACAATACAATAACAAAACAAGTATTCAAAACCCTTCCATGGCAAATCAATTAAAAAATAATGCTGTTATTATATGTATCTGGACTCTGAGTATGTTTTAAGTTACAGTATCAATATGCAAAACATTTTTTGAAAGTTCAACACTCTTAAAACAAAAAAGCATAACAGAACAAATTGAGATATTTGAAAAAAGCATAACATAACAGTTCATGTTTAATTAAGAATATGATTAAATAATAGATCTCTTCTTGAGTTTGCTTTTAGTTGAATTTGACATGCCTATATTCATTTTTGCTCACTTTGACAAGTGCATAAAGAGCAACTGAGACCACAGAAAAAACTCCAGAGGTCTCAGACAGTACAATTTAAACACTGAGAACAACAGATTGGTAATGCTGTAAGCCCATAAGACTGGCAATGAGAATTAACATGATAGGAGCTACGTTTTTTTGTTTCTTTGTGTATTATCAAAGAGCCTCTAAAGCTAAAATTCTGCACTGATTTTTTTTAGTACTGGATAGATCTCAATCAGCTGAGTGTAGTAGCACAAACAAAAGTCATGAGGAACTGTTAGCAAGTTTTGCAACTACGCAGAAGAGCAAATCCCAGGTTTATAGTCTTTACTGAAAGGCACAAGTTCCCTCCTTCATTCCCTCGGGATGGATAGAATGCAAAGAATGCAGCTTCTGTCTCCATTTAAAGCTTGAGAAGTGAGACAAACACAACTTACCATAAAAACTGCTATTCTTAGCAAAATAAATTCTGTAAGTCTATTATAATGGATACTCAGCCTACGGCAGCCAAGAGCTCAACTTAGGACTTGCTACTACAGAAGTCTGACTCCAGGAAACAGACACACTTGAAGCCCAAAAGTAATTTGATTGTTAGGAAAGTATCAGAAAACTACCTTTGGATAAGACAGGCATATGGATAAAACCTGAACAATACCAAAATATAAAAAACACTGAGAGGCACATAAGATGACACATTTGAAGATTTTCCTCCGTCAAGTTTAATTTTGCTGTAAGTCATTTTGCAAATTCGTCCCAACTGAACTGTTCTATTTTGGGTTAGTAGCTTACTAAGTGATGTTTGTAAAGAGGTGAACTTATTTTGGAAATGGTGTGCAAAAGAAATATACTTGCTACAGACAAAGGCATCCTTTATAGAATGAATCTTGGACTTCACCACAACTCAGCAAATTTCCAATGGATACTCTGTGAAATACCACATTAGTCACACCATGAGCAGACCAAAAACATTTTAGTTCAATGAAACATTTAAATTAACTGCCGAGTCAATCTTCCTCCATCTATGAAATACTCCCATCTATAACCTCCAAAACCTAATTCTGTGAGAACCCCGAAGAACAGTAATAGCCTCCTAGATCATTCTTAAGACTAAGAAAAACACAGCAAACTACCTGAAATATCTCTTTAGAAACTTGTTCCTCTTTTCCTTATGTAGCAGCTCTCTTTGTATCAGCCGCCTTGCTGGAAATCAGAGATAATTGTCAGAGCCTTAGGCAGTGCTTGCAAGCAAGCAAGCAACCAAGTTTAAAAACTACTTTCCTCATTTATCAGAGCAGGCTCTGCCAACCAACTTCTCCATTGGTTCTCACAGCAGCTTTCTATCCAGTTTACTGACTGGCCTGATCTTCTGGATTTGTTTAGTTTCTCGCTTCCCTGTCACACAGGTACCCGTGCTGGCAGATCATTCTTTGACAGGAAGCATTTATGAAGGCAGGGAAAAATGGAAGCAGAAAGCTTTTTGTGCTGGTAATGATCATAAATAGCTTGCTCAGACATGGCTGTATCAAAGTGACTGCTCTGCAGCTGATACTTCAATCCGAAGGCTGACACCACAGAATATGTTTATACTGTTCTTCCATGACCTCTGTCCAGGAGAAATCAGCATCTCGCATAAATGGTTTCTGCGTCTTGCTTCCAAAAGAGAAAAACATGACACTGTTCTGAATGGTCCACAATGTCCAAAAATTTAATTCCCACAGTTTTTCTAAAATCTCTCCACCTAATGCTTTTTTGCTTCTGGGATGGGTTGACCTTGGCTGGATACCAGGTGCCCACCGAGCTGCTCTGTTGCTCTTCCTTCCCACATGCACAAGGGAGAGAAAATAAGATGGAAAACAGTCAGTTCACTAAAACCAAAACAAAAGTTTGCACGTGCAGAAGTAAAGAGGAAAGAAAAAGGTTAATTCTCCATTTCCCATCAGCAAGCTACTTCCCAGGAAGCAGGGCTTCAGCACGTGTAGCAACTGCTGCAGAAGGCAAACTTTGTAAAATAACAAATATCCGCCCCCCTCCCACCCCTGCTTTCCTCCTATTTGTCTCAGCTTTTACATCTGAGCTGACTTCATATGGCATGGAATATCTTTTGGTTATTTTGGGTCTGCTGGCCTAGTTGTGTCCCCTCCCAGGATTCTGCCCACCCCCAGCCTACTGATGAGGGGGAAATGTTGTTTTGCAGGTACAGTGCTGATGCTGTGCCAGAGCTGCTCAGCTGTAGCCAAAACACTGGTGTGTTATCAACCCCCTTTCTAGCCACTGATGCAAAGCACAGCACAGTGAGGGCTGTTGTGGGATAATGAATTCATCACAGCCAAACCCACTACAACTGCCTGAAGAAAACCTTTTGCAAGCTATGAGTGGTTACCACCAGCATTCTCAAGATATGACAGATAAGTAAAAAAAATTCTAAGAGACAAACTTTATTCCTCTCTGACCCTGGGATGGTGAGCCACAAGACCAGCTGCAAGGAATCAGAGAAATCACATAAAGGAAGAACAGCTTAATAATAGTAACTTCCACTTTATAAATCCTTAAAAAACTTTCAGGGGACACCCTTCTTACAGTCATTAATGGTATCTATTTATCAACTACTAGTTCCTTCCAGGACACTGAAAGCCAAAACAGGAGATTCCAAATCTATTCTCCTCCTAATTCGGCCGCAACAGTGGAATCTCTTGATCTGGTAATTTACTTTTCACAACAACCCTATGGCAACTTCCTTGGAGTTAACTGATGAAAGGAAGACTTAATGCCTAAATAATGTCTGTGTTAACCCTTTAAGAGACCTTATTTACTTAATGGGTTAACAGAGACGTTAGAGACAAAACCTTATTTAGAAAGTTCATCAGGTAGTTTTAAGCATCCCAATAATCCAAAGTGTTCACTTATCAAAGGTGTACTTTGAAACAAACAGAAGACAGTACTCTATCTCCTACCTGGACACAAGCTAAAGATATTTTTAAATGGATATCATGCTTTTAATTTAGGTGTATTTCCCATATGAAGGTTCTATAAGGAAGACGTTCACTCAAGAATTGTTTACTTAATTCTGCAAAGAAAAATGTACCAAAATCTCAGGTTATATCATCCCTCAAAACAAACCTATATGTAAAAAAAACAACTGTCCAATTTCAGAATATATATCTGATGGCATGTAAGTTTGGAGACTGCAACTCGTGTTTGCAAATTAAGAGTAAACACATACTCTTCACTACAGAGTTAGCAAAAATAGAAAAAACAATAAATCCAGAAATCTCACAAGTTCTCTGTAAGAGGATGAAGACACACACACACACACAAAAGGAATCTTCACAATTAAATTTATTAACTGCAATATTGAGAAACGATTGTTTTAATACTGAAATTAAGTTCCAGTGAGGCTGACATGCAATATAATAAAAATTTCACCTTTTAAAAGAATTGACCCTTCAACAATCTTCAAAACCACATGAAACCTAAGTTAAAAGTTTTAAATGAAGTATGAAAGAGTGTCAATTTTCTAATTTTATTTAGATAAAAGCCCAAATGAAAGAAATTGTTTCAGTAGTTTACTCCTTTGAAGCACATCCTGATTAACACGTTATACATACGTGATGTATATGAGAGTAATGTATGTCTGTTGCCCTAAGAGATGCTCCCTTAACCATTAATGTACCTATTTCTTTTCAAAAAAATTTATTTTTTCCATTACATTTCTAAATGATCCAGAATGCTTCAAAAAAAATCAAGTAACTGTTTATAGGCAAGTCAACTAGTTTAAGTAAGCCCATCAGTATCATGCATATTTTTACAGTTAGAAAGCCTAATAGACACTTTAAAGAACAAAAACATCAGAAAGATAAATTACCACTGATAAAACTCAGTGGTTCTTGAGTATAAGACAATAAAAAAAGCACTGAAAAAAATGGAAAACAACATAGCCTGATTTTGAACTTTGTCAAGACACAAACTGGTGGCAAGTATTATAGATCATATTTTAAGGAGGTTTTTACAAGCAAAGCCTGCACCTTGGGTTAACTTCATATGGTCAGCCTGGTGGCCCAGTAGGGACCTTCTCACAATTAAGATCTCACGAGAAGTGCACAAATAGAGAGGACACTGAGTCATTGAGGAAAAAATTACATATTGCAAACATTTTATTCTCAATGTTCTACTCTTAATCCAATTTATATGGTTCTGATTCATTTAAAAAAAAAGGAAAAAGAGAAAAAGAAGGCATGAAACTGTAACAAACACATTTTTAGTCAGAACTGGTAACCATTTATATATGCATCTTAAAGGATAAGCACACACTGAGGCTCCAAAAGCAACACTGAACATCCTTATAAAATCATACATCAAAAAATCATCACATCTCTCAACCAAAAGAATCTAAATAAATTTTCTGAGGTACAAACTCTGGCTTTGCCAGACAAAGAAGGTTGAAGAAGAAAGATCTCAGAGTGCTGTGCCTAAAAAGCAGGCAGTAAGCAGCCCATGAAGAGCTAGTAAACAAACCATAATTCAATACAGACCCTTCACCAAGAAGGACAAGCACCACAACATAGGGAGGATAGAGTGGGGGAGAAGAAAATATGAGTCCAGAACTGATCCCTAACAAGAAAATATGCTAATCCTATTCTCATTTGAGATCTCGATAATCACTACTCACACAGGCACACAGAGGCAGTCTTCAAAAAATGCAGAGTCCCATAGGGATCCTACTGACTACATATTGCTGCATGGGGTTTGGTTTGGGGTTTTTGTGGGGGTTTTTTTAAGGTTATTCAAAGGTTTCTCAATCATTATTATACTGTAATTGCTATAGTGATACCAGGTTTATTAGGGTTCTTATGCTTGAGCTCAGGTCTAGCAGCTCTACTGCCTATTTACATAGGAAAATTGTTACCTTAACCTTTGGTTACAGATGGAAAACAAGACCTGCACAATAAGAAAAAATATCCCTACCTGGAAATTAAAGCATTAAATGGGTAAGTTTTAGTTCAGCAACTCACAATGTCAGCAACTCACACATTTAAGTCCATCCTAGTGAAAATCCCTGATTATTCTTTGCAGCATATCTGCACATCATAAAGACTGGCTCTGTGTGTACTGCAACAAGCACAGTCTGAAAAGGAGGACAAGGGTACAGCAACATTTTCGATGTCTCGGTGACCTGTTACACACACTGCTGTACACACGGACTCCTTCAGGTACACATACTCACAGAGCAAATGCTCACTTCTCCTGTACACACACACTTTCAAGGACGCTCAAGTTCCTGTACTTCTTTACCCAGACTTGCAGAGGCCTACACACCTACCTATTAGCCAGCTGAAGGTAGAAGACTCAACAGCAATAAAGCAATCAAACTAAGTGGAGAAAGATATGTGGGATAAATCTGGATCTTGTAGCTGACAGCCAAAGACTTACAGCTGAGTCTGGGTATTAAGTCTCACTTGTAAAACACAAAATGAAGAAAATGAGTCATGTATTCCTTAAATAAACATCTTTACTATTTTCACAGTAGTTTTAATGCAGGTGAACACACCAAATAAAACTAAAACGTTCACCTCATCTGAGAACATTCACTCTTGTAACACTTTGACTTTTAACAGCTTCACCCTTTTTCTCCTGACATAATCCTCCTATACCCTTACACAGAAAGTATCTTCATTTACAACATAAACAGTGGCTGTCATTCCTTAATCATGAAGTTACAGCTAACTGCTTTCCACTCCGTTTCTAAAAATATCAATAATTTTCCTATGGACACAACTTATCTCCTTAAATGACACTTCCTTTCAGAAAATAAAATAAAATAAAAAACAAGACCACAAAAATACTTTTTCTAAGAATTTAACTCCAGAACCATTTTCAAAACAAATCTTGGACAGATAGCCTCCTTTGAAAATCGTGTATTTTGAAGTTGGGAATTCCAAACAAAATCCTGAAATTTAAAGTTTAAGCCAACATTTCTAAACTAAGGATTTTCAAGAAATTTTCTATAGCTTTTCTCATGTTTCATGTTCAGAACAGCACAATAAATTGCATGCACATGAAATACACTTTAATCTGGGCCTTGTTTAAAATTGCCTTCAAATGCACTACTTTAGTAGAAGAAAAAACAATGAAAACATACCGATTCAGTCATAACTAAATTAAGACCAACCTAAATTGTTACGGAAAGCACAGGCAGTAATATTGTATTGTATAACAGTAGTCATTAATTGATTCACTACATTCATTCACTTGGCCAAATTACAGAATACATAAGCTTTTTAGGACCAAACACAACCTTTAACCATCTTTCTGGCCAAACTGATCAAATTTAATCTTTTTAGAGCAGCTTGATAGTTCAATGTTTTTCAACAGAAAAATAGCCCCCTCCAGCTGAAAACAGTTTAAAATCTAGTCTGTTTGGATGCTCTAGAACTTGAATGCTGTGCAGCAGTGATGAGTGCGGTATGTTCTTGTCTTAGGAAGCCACTGTGCACCACCACAATGAAGGCCTGCTCAAATTTGCTTCAGCTGCAAAGCTCTGCACCACCTTGCTCACATGCTACACCAAGATTGTGCAGGCTCTCTGCTGTTCTACAATGCATTTCCCTTTTTTGCACAGGACTGCTGTGCAGTGATGTGGATGTAAGCTGAGCTGTGATAGCTAAGGACCTGGCATCCTAGGACTGAGAAATGCTTCTCATTGTCTTAAATACCAGTTGGGTGCTAGCAGCAGAATAGCCAGAACACAGGGGAGGGAGGAAAGCAGAAGAGGAATTGGAGTTCCGAACAGGAACAGAAAAAGAAATTGCAGAAAGAAAGAGACAGATGTGTAAGATGCTGATGGGTAGGCAGAGAGTCCCAAAAATCAAAACACTACAGCACGCAGAGCCTCAGATCCCAGACCCACCCCTTCTGGATTTTCCCATTCTTTTGGCCAACAGACCAGGGACCACCGTCAAGATCTAGCTCTATCTTCTTCTAATTAATGACACAGACTATAGAAAGAAAATATGTCTAGCTAAGATGTTTAAATGCCACATATGTAAACCAATTCTATGTCTGTCCATTAAGGTTTGTATTCTCTTTTTTTTTAATAATGCTGAGGGAGCCACATACATTTTCACAAGTGACTTCTGCTTGAAATATTTCATGTGTCTATGGAGAAGTACTAACTATTCACATCTGCAAACTAAATGAAGATATTTCTGTTATGAAATACTAAGCCAGTGTCTCAGTTTCTCTATTTGTAATGCTCGGCTATCACTTCAGTGAGGCAATATAAAAATGTAACTTTTCCAAAAAGTATTATAAAGCATTTCCATGAAACCATAATGAAGAAATTGGAGAGAAAACATTAATCCTGTATTTGCCTATAAATTTGGCTAGCATGATCTGAACAATGGGATTAAAAAAGAAAAACCTCAGTATGAGAACACCATGAAACCTGTTCTCATGGTTGAGGGGGAGGTGAATTTTCCAGGAAGTTGTAGGCAAACCAATGAGTGGTCAGGTTTTATGCTGGCACTTGGAGTAGCCACTGGGAGGTTTGGACACACCTCTGAGGACACAAGGGGTTAAAAGCAGGGACTCCCAGGGGGTCGGACTCTTTTTGGGTCCCAGTTTCAGTGGAAAAACATCTCGGGCCTCCTCCCCTGCTCAGCCATGAGGCTGGTTTGGGGAGGGGAGCCATGTGGCCAGGCTGAGGTGAGCTGGAGCCCCGGGGGGCGGGGAAGAGAGTGAACAGGACTGGAGCTGAGCTGGCCCCATCCAGGATGCAGGGGTGGAAAACTGTGGAGCTGCCTTCCGTCCTGTCCCCCCCCACCCAAGGAGAGAGAGAGACTGCTGCTTCAGAGTTTCAAACATTGGCAGCAGCCAGCAGCGAAGAAAGAGCAGGGG
>VXBR01000455.1:679848-690512 GCA_013400215.1 Cisticola juncidis
TTTTTTTGTTTTGTTTTTTTTGTTGTCGTTGTTTTTGTTTTTGTTTTTGTTTCGTATGTGTTTAGTTTTCCTTTCTATTTCTGTTCTTATGTAATGCAATAAAGTTTTGTTCTCCGTTTTCAAGGTTTGAGCCTACTCTGCTCTGTTCCTGACCACATCTCACAGTAGCTCATTAGGAAAAACATACACTCATGGATGCATTAACATCTGGCCAGTGCTTAACCCTTGACACCTGTCCAACCAAATGAGACCAGAGTGCTCTGGGGAAAACATTATTTCATCAAAAAACCTATGTAACAGTGACTTGCAGATGGAACCTAGTTAAGATGGGAAAGAAAACCTTCATTCCAGCATTCCTTGAATTCAGACTCCCTTGAGTTTACAATTTTAATGGCCACTGAAGCAGAGTTTTATGTACTGAGGGAGGGGTTTGTTTGCAAGAAAACTTCAAACACTCATTTAAACAGTGACCTACATCCCTCTCAGTTTATGAACTGAAAATGAAACGAGTCTGACATTGCAATACGAAAAGTAAGCATCAGGAACAATGAGGTGACCCAAAACTTCACTTCTGAATCTTAATTTGTGGGGGAAGAAATGAATCCCAGTGAAAAGAAGTAATGAAAGAGTAAGAAAAGCACAAAAAAACCCCAAACAAAAACAAACCAGCAAATCATAAGAATACCTAAGGCAAAAAAAAAGAGGTATTCTGGGAGTACAGGAGACAAAAAAAGACTACCTGGAGTGTCTTGCATTTACCTAAACCGTTTTGTCTTCAGACAAAACTTTAGTCCTCAGCATATTGTTCCTATATTTTAACACTGGAAAGCCTTCATGACTTGATGGAACCAAGCTGCTCCTCTCCAGGTTTATGTACTAACTCAACTCAAAGCTTCTCACACTAAGTAAAAAAAAAATTAGCTCCTAAATAGACAAGATTTTAAAGCACAACTGATATTAAAGAACCTATATGTGAAAAATATGACCATCTCAGCAGTGTTGCATAGACTTCTATCACTTCAAACCGCAAATTTAGATTAGATTCTCATAACCAATGTGCAATTACAAGATATCACTAGGAGTCCCATGCTTACTCAAGGGACACATTTTCGTTAGTAATCTTGCAATTTATAATTCTGATTTTTTTGCCCATTTTACTTTGCCAGTTTGGCAGTTTCCACAGAAGTCAGACTGCTGACAGGAACAGGATCTGGCGATGTTTCCCAGGAATGACAAGGCCTTGCTGTGGAACCCATTCTATTAGCAGCTATCTTGTTCTAAGATAGCATCCTTACCACCACTGGCCTCTCACCTCTGAGAGGAAAAAGAGAGAAGAAAAAAAAGAAAAGAAAGCTTTATACTTTGGGCAGAACCGTGGCAGTTGCATTTATACAGAAGAAGCACACTACGAAAGGGAACTTTCTTTTGCAAACCAAGGCAATTTTGGTTTGTCTTCTAACACAAAGCAGGAGGGCAACTGATTAAGCAAGACCATTTTTGCTTTTTTTCCTTGTTTCAGTATCAGTTTAACACTAACAGCTGAATTATTTTGAATGGTTTTCACGCATAACAAGTTCAGAAGTTTACCTCCTAAGCAAAATCCATCATTCCCTTGTGGTCTTATGCACTTTTTGCTTTTCCAGTAAAAACAGTAACAGATACTTTAGAGTGTCACTACAATTATTAGTGTCTAAAAGTTTTCATAGAAAATATGTTCACTGCCAAAATCTTCATATCTCACAAGGATCAAAAGATATCCACACAATTTTATAGCATGCCATGGCAAGGGCAGCATTAGAGGGATGTGAGCTCATTCTGACCCTCCGTTAATCAATAAAATAGACTATCCATTCACTGTACAAGCTACAAGTCAAAATGGTAGATATTGAATGAACCTCACATAGAACTTCGAAGTTTTGCTTAATTAGACAGGAAATAGAGGTTATGCTATCTTCCACAAACTCTGAAGCTTTTCACAAACAGCAAGTTATATGATTAGTGAGGGATAAACACACTAACTTCACAAAGATGAATTATATTAACAGGACAACTAAGTGTTTAAAGTAAGAAGTTATGTACTGACTCTGCACATAAAAATAAATGGCAGGTTCTTTTCATTAACCTCCTCTCACTTAACAATCCCCCAATGAACCTGGTGATATCAACATTTTCCTGGCATAGCCCTACTCAAACCAGGCCAAGAAGGCTCAGTGCAGGACCTACTTCACGTTCACAGTCTTTTCCTACTGGTGAACAAACAGATGACAGACAGCTATGGTGAGCAAACTCACTGGGATACACTATTTAAAAAAAAAAGGGCTGACACAAAAATGCTGAAATACACAACCAATGCATTATTCTTGCATTTGGCTCCCTGGACACTTACTCAAGAAAAAGGAAATAATACCAAACAGAACAGAAAAACATATTTGCTATAACAATACTGCATTTCTTCTCTACAAGCACAGTATTAAGTGACAGGCTAGGCCTGGGCTGACACGCCAGGATCAGAATAACATGGCATGGTCTGCACACAGGTTCTTCCTCTCTGGGATGCTTCCCTCCCTCGCCCATCAGAGGTGCATGCCAGCTCCACCAGGGATTCAGCACAGTCTCAGCCTTTCCACACAAGGAACAAAACCTATACATGTAAAAATGGCATATATCTAACTACCTGAATATGTATATGTGCTGTTTGGCCTCAGGATGGACAATGGTACTTTCTCTAACAGTGCTTCTCCTGCCCCAAAGCAATGGATATCTGGCCTAGGTACTGCTAGAAAATTAAATAATTTGAGTTGTTCAGATAAAAAACTCATCAAAAACATCTACAATCACCTAATTTATTGATAAAGATGCAACCTAATTAAGAGATTACCTGTTTGTTTAGCTTTCCAGATTTCTAGTTATTCCTTCAGATCCCTTTGAATACATTCTTCTGTGAAGTACCAGATCTCTTAGGGAAAGAGAAGGACCTCGTAAAGTGAAGCATTTGGGGTTTCAGTAAACAACACTACAGAAAATTAACTTTTAGAGGGATGCTAACAGAATAAAGAATGGTTGCCTCTGCTTTGGCCTCAGACTTTGAGATGAACTTTCAACCCTCTACTCTGAAATTTCAGCTGAGCCCCTGATTTAAAAGCACAGCACCTACTTCAAGTGGTGAAAAATGAGAACCAAGTTACTCAGGTAAAGCTGTAATCCTTGATAAATTTGATTTCTGTCCCTTAAATTATTTACATATGAGAAGTTTGTTCTGTACAGGTGTCATCCTATCAGCAAGACATCATGCATTTTATCATCTAATTTAACACGTTATTTGCAGCCTGAATTCAAAAAGCGTGAGAAAAGCCACATTAAAGAGATCAAAACATTGCTAAGACTACAGCAAGAGGTGTACAAAACCTAACACAACAGTGTAATTTGATCATAAATGTCATCTTTCTTTTCAAGAAGATTTCACGTTTGCCCTCAAAGCTGCATTAATATGATTAACATCTCATTTTCATGTCTGCAGCATCCACAGACTTTCAGAACGCTTATAGTTGCACTGCAGAGCCAAATTAAGTGAGAGCTCTGAGAAAGTGCACATACCTGCAAGCAGAAATCTACAGAGCTTCTCTCGTGGATCAGAGATGTCTACTGAGCTATATAGCACCTTTCCAACTGTTGTTTTGCTCAGATATGCAGAGGAGTAACATACTTCACCATGCAAACAAGGTATCTGATATTCCTGAAACTACTGCTCATTCCTAAAACAAAGCTATTCTTTGCCCATAGACACTGTCAGAGAAAGTATTTCAGATGTAAATACCCACAATCAAAAATTATGTAGGATGTGTTCCACTTCACACCAGTGGGGATGAAGCCTCTAGGTGCTAACAATACAAGATGTGTTACATAAGACTATGCACTTATTTTTAGAAGCACATTACAAAATTAAGTACTGCACTGGAATCTGTTGCAGAGACATGGACAGTTACATCAATATGCACAAAGAACAATTGCTCAGTCTGAAGTTCTCTCCTGACAGTCCCAAAAATACTGAACCATCTGAGACTATAAAATTTAATTTACATTCAGTAGATAAAGAAAAAACCTACTAATCATAAAGACCTTTGCTATGAGCAGCAGAATTAATAAAAATTGGTTTCTTAAAGATTTGTTCTGTATCTTAATACTTAAACCATGATAACGCACAACTTCCTTCTTTTCCACTTCTCTCTGTGACTTTTCCCCCACTTCAGGGAAAAGAGTTGTGGTGTGGACACTCTGAAAGTCTGCATGTGTTTACAGGATGCTTAACCAGCTGCCTTCCTAATGAATACACAACAGATCATGTCTCACTATTTGTTTTCTAAGGAAGGTGCACTAATTTGAAATTCCTTCTTTAACCTAGACACAACTATATGACATCTGTAGGACCATAATTTGAATCTTAACTTCTCCTTCTGATTTCAGTTTCCATATACAAGCATATTTATATAAATTCAGTTAAAGCTTAACTTTGAGTTAACTGAAAAGTTAGGTTATCAATATATATTTGACTTATTTTAAATTTTTATGTTTCTTGCAGTTACAAACATAAATTAATCTATGAAGCACATTCTACTATCAATAGTTTATTCATTTACTACCACCATTTATTCATTTGGAGTCTCTGTTACTCCTCTCCAGGCTCTCTCCTAACTACATTAACACCAGGGCCTGTGAAGTACCTTTACTCTACCAAATTTTAAAATACACTGCTCAAAATGGTTTTGCTTTAATAACTGGGCTCAAGAGATGCAGGTATTCATTAGTATAGGAAAGGCCAGTAGCTGTACAATGGAATACATTTCTAAGGGGGAGTTAAAGATGCCTGCTCTTAGTGAGTCACTCCTGGTTACCAACCAGATCTACACCTGGCCATCCCAGTTTTCAAGACTTGCTGAACTCTTCCTATAAAACCTAATTCACACCAGTGTGAAATGGAATTTACCCTGTGGAACATTAAAGAATTGCCAGTTCCTTAAAAAAATCATTTAAACTAGTTACATGTCTTTCAGAGACAATAAAAGATTAGGGTCACAACTTACACTAAGAGTTTGCAATTCCTAATTAAAATACCCATCCTAATGAAAATACTATTTGCCATCAACCATATACTGCTAGTATTCATAACATACACTGACTGAAGGTAAACTCAGAATAGCACCAAACTCCTGAAACTAAATTTGCAAGAAATTTTGATAGTCCCTGTTCCATCATAGTTGTCTCACAACATTTACGCATAATTAAATTTCCAGTAAAATTGGAGGAAACAAAAACATGTATTTATCGTCCAAAACATATCATCCTGAAAATGCCAAAAAGTTTCCAAAAATGAAAAACAAAACACACACAAAAGAAAACCCAAAAAAAACCAAACCAACAAAAAAATTAACTCCATACCACAGCAGCAAAGGAACATGAATTCCTGAATTTAATTTGACTTCCACCATGAAAAAAAAAGTGATACTGACCTACTCACATGTGCAATGCTGGTCTTAAGCAATGTGATCTTATTCGAAATGTGCATCCACATCCAGAAAATAAGCCAACAAATTAGGATCCAACATAAGGTACCCTTCTGCTTTACCATGGTGCTTCTGACATGTCAGGAGAAGTACCCCATACAGCAAAGTATCAAGACCAGTACCAGCACTGCAATAACCCAACAACTAACGCAAACAACTCATTAAAAAGCTATTTTGTGTCAAACAGTTTTACAGGTGGACACAGTATCAAAAGGTACTTTAACATTCAGAATTGCTCTTCACCTTGTCAGTCGTTCAAAAGTTGACACTGTTTACAGCTGATTCCTATTTGAAAACCTTTCAGATTTCCACTTCTCCATATCACAACATATGGTACAAACATTCAAGAGACAACCTTCTTCTATACGTTTTTTTAGCTTACTCAGTCATTACATAAAACCTGCTTCAAGCTATTTTCCCATTTTATAACTTTTTAAAAAAATAAGTATTTATATGCAACAAGTACTTTCTCACAAACCTCATCACTTCTGAATGGTGAAAGACTTCAAGCATATACCCAAACAAGTCCCCTACACAGCAGAGCAACAGAGGGAAGGTTGGCAGACATTTTTTCCATCATTGTAATTCTCTGGCAACATTTCATCTGCAAGAATAGTTTTTACAATTTGAATAAAAAATGCTTACAAGGAATACTCATTCTGCCTGAAATAATGCAAGGTCTTCCTAAGCTGGAAGGGGAAAAATACTATTCCACTGAAGCTCAAAAGCAAAAACTCTCACAGTCATATAGACTGCAAGACAAGTTCAAAGTCCACTGACACAAGCATTAGTTGCTCATTTTACACCAGGACAGGCATTTTCCTACAACCCTTTGACAGAAAAGATAATATATGATATTACATTATCATTGTCTGAGTTACAAAGACAGCTTTAGAAAAGCTTGTTTGCCAAGACATTGCCTACAAATCTGAATGTAAACATTTTATAATTAAAAATAGTTGGCCGTAATGAGTCCGACTGCTATTGTTTCTAAATGCACACATATTTAGATTGTAATAAAAATACTGTGGACATGCCATTCTGAAACACATAAGGGACAAACCAGACAAGTGTCACCTACTGAACTCGGTATAGGGCCATTTTGGGGGCGTTTAAATTGTTTTTGCTAACCATATGTATCAAGTGCTAGCAGCATGTGGTTCCACAGAAGTCTTGAACAAGGCAAGTGAAACACAGGAAACCATTATCCTCTTACCAAAGACAAGAGCTTTGCTATGAATTGGTTAAATGACTTAACCATAGTAACCCATCACCTCAGTAAGTAATTCAGAAAGCATGGTCCAACTCAGCCCATTGGGTTACTGTCTACTCAGCAACAGCAATGCAACGCAAAATTTTCCATTTTATGCACTATAAATACAGCAGCATTTTATATCAGTTTTCAATTTAAATAAACTACACCTTTTGATGAATAACTTGACTTCAGCTAACTATATTCAAACATCATTGATTGGTCTCAAGCACAGATAACAAATCTGAAAGCAGCATTTTAAAAATGCTTCTGAAGTTCAATAAACAAAAAAATTAACCAACCAACCAAACAAACCCAGGAAAGAAAAATCCCAAGTGGCATGGGGTAAAAAATAATACCTAAAAATATCCCCCCATAAATTATCCCAAATCAAAAGGAAAACAGGAAGAAACAATGGTTTATATGCTACTGCATTTCTGATTAACAACTCTTGCACTGCAATTTAATAAAAGAAGGATGTGTCTGAAAAAAGTCTTCATTATAATCAAATTCTAACCTACCAGCATAATTTGAAACGAATCCTCCTAGGAAATGTAGAGTTGTGAAATTATACATATTAGTACTACAAAAAGCAATCAGATGGCAGAGTAACCAAGTCAGGACGAAAAAGTAATGCACACTTTTCTGTAACACTACTGATAACCAATGCTACAGCAAGACAAATTAAGGGTTCTCAGTAACCCTTCTGGGCAAGAACCACTTACACCTTGACTTGGAGGTCATTACCCAACCAGACCAGAAGACGAGCTACTGCACATCACCACAACAAAAATGTTGTATTTTTTGAGAGTATTAAAAATGAAAGATAAAATATATAAGCAACATGAACATTTTATGGTTGGGGTTTTGGTTAATTTTTTTTTTAATTTTTGCATATACAAATACAAAAATACTTTCAATCCTCTGTTGAACAAGAATCTCTTGTTGATTAGCACAGACCATGCTTGTGTATACACACCTGCTCCAAAAACAAAATAATTCCACAAGGACAATTTAAAATACCCTACTGTGCAGTATTTTCACTTGACACAATTCTTCCTACGCTATTACAATGCTCAATAAAAGCATAGTTAGCTGTCAAAATACACCATCCATCCTGAGAACTCATGCACAAGTTAACCATCAGCATGTAAGCACGGGCTTCTAAGTCAAGGAGACTACACACAAACTTCCAGATGTTCATATGCTTTTCCAGGAACCTGGGTCAGGAGATCAACCAGACACACAAACATAGCACCTACGTGCTAAAGCACATCTGGGAAAAAAAAAGGGGAAAAAAGGCAAATTCTACTCAGGAAAGACAACTGGAACAAGCTGTATTGAATTGTTCAGTGCAGTGCAACTGAGATATAAAAATAAATTTCAAACAAATATACTTGTGGATTTCTGCTGTATAGAAGAATGCTCACATACATTTTTTACTTACTTATGTCTCAAAAGCTCAGATCAAGCAAAGTTAACCTAACTTCAACTTCTATGCTTTTGTCAGTCCTTGAAATTTACATACCCACTGCATTGATAGTAATTTAAAATGAGAAAATCTGTATAATTTACAGAGCAATCATTTAAATCAGTCATAAAAATATTGATTTGACTTCCTGAAGTACTGTACTTCCACAGAAACTGGTAAACGGCTTTCTATTTAAGCTAACATTTATAAACACACACAACAAATGTGGCAAATATTCTGCAAAGAACTTAAGAATTTTTCTTTTATTTTTTTTAAATAACACATTTTTAAGATGCCTTTTACTTAAGCACATTAAAGCTTTAAGAGAAGACAATTTTAGAAAGTTAGATACAGGGGTTTACTTCCTTTAGAACTAAATTCTGTACTTGGCACACTTTCTATACTACCTCATAGGCAAACAAGCCATTCAATACTTCTTTTCAGTTTCCAGATAAAGTGAGAAAGCCAGGCGATAGAAACCTCTGTTTTAATTCAATTGTGGTGCATTTTTAAGTTCTATTCACTTCTTGAGTTCATAAAAAGAAGGAGGTGGAAGATATTTTTGAATAAACAATGTTATGATACAAGGCTCCTTTAAAACCATAATGAGGTTACAACTTAGCAAATTACTACACAATAGACCTTGCATCAACATGAGTATTAAAGTAATTTTTAAGAAAGCTACAACAGACACTAAAAAAGCAATAATGTTCCTGATTGAAACGCTAATCTCTATCCAGACAGAAATGCACTTAGAAACATAAAAAATACAACAGAAATACTTTCTGAGATCTACCAGTCCTCTGCAGGCACACAGAATTTTCATAAGAAGTGACTGAGGTAAAGACCAAGATCTTCAGGTGGAAACAGGCACTTATGGGACATATAGCTGTCCTATTTTTTCCCCTAAATAACAATTATCTAAAATTAGATTCTGTTAAAGAGAATTCAAATCCATTTTTAATATAAATTTCTGGGGTTTCTTTGTTTTCAGTTTTTAACCAAGGGCTTTTCTTTCACTTCTTGACAGAACTGACACACAAACAGGTTGCAATAACAATGACTACTTTGACAGCGATATTAAGTTTCTAGAAGAGATATGTAGACAAGATTTATCTCCTACTACACTCTTAGCTTTATCAACAGCTTCCTGAAAATGAAACGGAAATACACTTGCAAGTCAAGTCAGTCAGCTCTTGATAAGTGAGTATTCAAATCCCTTTCTAAAATCAGAAGCAGTCAACGCCTTGAAGTTTAGCATACCAGCTGAATACTCAACATAAACAACAGTGGAAGTTGGGGGCAAAAAGAAGAGAAAAAAAGGCATAGAACAGATACATCGTGTTCAAGATCACAAAACCTGATCCTGTCAGCTATGTTCTATTAATTTGTCATTATAAGAGAACTCAAAGTACATCAACATATACAAAACAATTCTTCCAGGTCCAAAGGAAGATGCCTTTGCAACATAAACTTCTACAATTATTTTCCTCTTGCAGGTCTTCCCAAGTCTTACCAGTCTGAAACAAGTCCAAGTTTCCCAAAACAAAGTTTTTCAGTAACAGATATGACAGCAGATTTGATCATCTTAATCTTTCCCCAGCTTAAGAGTTTAGACTAGCAGCCAGTCACCAGCACCAGATTGCTGCTGTGCAGGCACACAGGAGTGTCTCCTTCACTCACTCAAGTCACACACACACATATATATTTATGAAAGATACGTGGAAAGTTCTTATTCTCCCCTAGGGATAAAACATAGCAAAGCTGGAAACAACTTTCTGCCCAATAAAAAAGACAGCAGAAACTAAACATGCTTGTGTTAGATGTGAATAAGCAGCAGAAGCAACTTAACACCTAACACAAGAATATTTTCATTTTCCCATGTTACAGAGCCTCCAAAATGAAGTTACCTGTAACTTCACCATGAAAAACTCACCCTAAAACCAAGAATACCCATTAGTTGGTACCTTGTTTTCACCAGTAGCATACATACACTGACCAGACTGTTAACACTGACCCTTGCATCCTTCCCTACCGCCCTACTGTCGCCCTCTTATCCCTAACCTGTCACCCTGTGCCACCTCCTCTCCCAGCACGGGTCAGGTTCACGCCAGAGCTTGTCATCGCTGCCCAGGCGGGCAGGGGAAGGCTGATTCCTTCCTTCGGCGACCGCGCTCTCTCCCTTTCAAGTTTGTTTTACGAACACGTCCGAGGGAAAGCCAGAACCTGTTTACACACCGCCTTAACCGCCGCCAGGAGGAGAGTGAAACAGGCGCAGGCAAAAAGAAAGAAAATATATTTTTGAACCGAAAGCCAGCCAGCAGCACCCCCGTCTCACCCCCTTTCTCCGCCCGGGGCCCGCGGCACAGGCCGCACGGCCGCT
>VXBR01000455.1:690927-708769 GCA_013400215.1 Cisticola juncidis
AGCGAGGCTCCCTCGACTGCGCTCCCTCCGCCTCCCGCGGGAGACGCGGCCCAGTGCTGGGGGCAGGGCCCGCAGGCCGCGTGGCTGCCGGATGCTGCCGCTCTCCGCCGGCCCCAGTGAGCCGCTGCTGGCCGGGGACGCGCCCGGATCTGATCCCGTTCTGTGAGGGGAGAGGGCGGCGCGCAGGCCTGGAGCGGGGCGGGGGGGAGCAGGGTCAGGGCGCAGCGGGGCTCCTCGATCCTCCCTCAGCCCCGCACCCCGCTGCTGCCGGGCCTGTGCACACCTACCCCGCGGGGACGCGCTCCCTCGGGAAGCGCCCCAGCTTCCAGAGGGGGTGTCCCATCCCCCGTGGCCCTGCCCTGCCAACCCTCCTTGGGTTGCAGAGCGCAGCAGGAGCGGCCTGGCCTCTCCGCGGGCTGTGTGTTATCCTGTGGAGGTTTTTAGGTCAGGAACGACCCGACGATGGGGTAAATTGTGTGAAAGTTCCTGTTTTCTCTGCCGTGTGGTAGCACTGGAGAGACGGGCCCTGCTATCTACTTTGTGTGTTAATGGAAAAGCATTTACAAGATGACACAAGTGGACTTTCACTTTCTCAACCCTCAAAACATTTATGTTATAGCAATGGCTTGAATACAGTAAGCGCTGATGCACAAAACACCCAAATAATCCCCTTGAATGCAATGACACTGTCAATGGTACAAAAGCTAAGCCTGTGCACAAGTGTTTACATGATGAAGGCCAACATCATTTGTGAGCTGGCCACTCTCCTTCATCAAGAAAAACCATGGCACTGACACCTTCGTTTGGTTGTAAAATCATCATAAAGTTAAAATTTCAGGCAAAGGTACAAGCAGAAACAGCAGGTTTCTTTCAATAGGTTCACAGGTGTGCTTTCTTTTCAGGTTTGATTTTGAGTTCCTCCAAACTGTTTAGAATTACTGAAGCAGGTTACACAATACTAATGTTTCATAGAAACATTGGTCCTACAATAACATATCTGTCAACATAAATATGTTTTGAAGATAAAAGAGCAGTCTTCCTTTTAAGCCAGGAGACCAATTTCTTAATGCCACCAGCTTTAGTTGTGTGATGAGCATGGCTGCCACGTCATTGAAATGAATGTGTATATACACCATCCAGGAAAGCACTGCATAAACCTTTCCTTTGTGACTCAAACATTCATGCATTTGCTACAATCAAACCATTAGAAAGTACCAAAAATAACATTATTCAGAGTATGAACTTCTGAACCCCTTTTGTTGTTCAGTCTGAAAAATCAAACATTTCCTCTTACCACAAATCAAATGTAAAAGGAGTACTTTTAGACTGAGAGATACAATCAATCTTATTAACCTTCAGTGCTATTAAATAAGTGTTTACGTAGTCTGATTCTTTTGTATCTGTATACAAACACTTTGCTTCTTGTGTTTCATTTCACACTTTAGTGGCCTGGGTTTCTTTTCTAAAAGCTAATTTTTATTCCGTTTTCCCAAAGAAACATCATTTAAGATAATACCCAGCAATATGATGCAAGTAAACTAGGAATATGATATTGTCATTGCATCTATGTGAACTGATATCTCTGTCCATTACAAAATTACAGTTTACATGCAAATCAATTAGCATTTATAGGACAAGAAGCCTGAACAGCTCAACAGAGCTAGATAATGGGGGGAAAGTGTGTTATCTCACATTAGACGGGTTAGCTTAGTGCTAAGCAGCACTCACAATGTGTGTAAATTGTGATTTAAATTCAGTTAATTGAAAAAAAAATCTAACCTGTCCTTCTGCATAAGACTGTGTTTAGTTGAGGAAGTTCATTACTCAAGCTGTAGTAGCCGTGTCTTCTACTTCCTCTTTTGTTTTCTTAAAGAAAGTGAAAGCATTTAGTGTTTTAACGTGTTAAAATAACATCCAAGGCCATCAATAAAGAAGGTGTTTTGTCAAGTATGTGTTCATACATTTGCTGCTTTTAGTCTTGACTCAGTACATTTTGCTCCAAAGGTGAGGCCTGTTTCCCATATTTGCATCTGTTTAATTAAATTATTAAATTTAAATTATTAAATTAAAGAACTGCCCTGTGCTCATTTAACACGAGGACTGCTAATTTGTGTGGACACTCCTAATCCATTTTGAACCATGTATGGTACAGTTTTACCTTCTTCCTTAAGTCTTTGTCTACAAACTGATATGCATCTGTTAATTTTTATTCTCATTTAATCAATGGTCTCTCTCTTCTGGCTTATTTCACAGGCTAGGCTGATACACATCTATCTTAAATCATTGTAAAAATGCCTGTAGGAGTCAATCTGAAAACTTTCTCTATAGCAGCACAGGTGAAGGAACTATAAAAGATAATTACAAAAAAAACTGTGCTGCATGTGATGCTGTGTGCAGGCCCCTGCTGTCAACAATCCGTGTGGTGCAGTTGACACAGCCTAATGATCCAGAGAGCTGGGCCCTGGCAGTGCATGTTCTGAAGCAGTCACAACGTTTGTCTACCACCTGTTTGGACTTTACTGGCTAATGCTTCTGCTAATACCTACAGAAGGCTAAAAGCCTACGGCACTTTGCTGGAAAGTTTGGGAAGAGGTCATCAAGAGAGTCAGGCATGCTTAGAATCCCCAAATGCTTTATGGGTCTCATGTTCATTCGGAATTCTCTGCAGTTATTCTGAGGCTTAGCTCCAGAGAATTTGTTTGGTGACTCAAAGTATCACCAGTACATGTGGGCAATGCAGTCGCAGAAGTGGAAGAAATTGCCCAGAGTATGGTAGGGCAGGGTTAGGCTGTTCCACTTCACCATAACATGAAATTAAATTAATCATAGTAAGACCACCATCCTCAGTTTTTAGTGGAGGCAGAACATGGTGAATTAGCAACCTTAGAAGTAACTTTTAAATAGAACAAAAAAGTTAATTGGAACACAGCAGGGGTCTTTCTTTCTCCCACCTACATATTGTCATCATATTCTTCAGGAAAAACAAATACAGTGTAATCACCTGGAGCAAAAGTTAGCAGCTTTCCGGCAGTAATGAAACAGGTTGTATTTTTCTTTACCAGATTAGGAGTTAAGTCCCTTGGAAGAAACAGCTTGAACCAGAGGACCCTGCCCCTTGATTGCAAGGTGCATTTGGTCAGCTAAAACAGGAAAATACCACTTTGGCTGAAGGCAGGGGTTTCTGTTTTCTACTGGATTACAAATGTGAGTGTGAGACTCATGAATTTGAAGCTGCAGCTTCTCCCTAATGTCTTTCTTACTGAATGATGTTCAAAAGTCTCTCAGTTGCTTTCTTTAGAAGGTTATAGGGTTACAGCATTGCTCTACATTAATCTGTGCCCTAGAAGAACATAGCAGATATTTTTTCAATAGTATAGCCTATTTTATTTTTTAAATATTTCTAAAACACAATGATAAAGGTGTGTCAAAATGTACACCAAATCTAACATTAGAGATCTCACCATGAAGAGGTATTGACAACACATAGGTTTTCAAGAATAAAAACACTGAGACCTCATATTTTCTTAGTGTATTCTCTCAGTGTATTTTCTCATAGTTCTTAACTATTACACTGAAATTGAGCACAAAATATTTAGATTTGTGCAGATTTGGTTAGTTAGTTTTTGACTTCTGCAAGTTAGTCTCCAGTTGCTAGTGTATTTAGGAAAGGTAGGGGAAGGATCAGCTGTTTCCATGGTACTGTCCTTATCTATCCTTTCACTCCTACAGGGGATTTCCAGGGATGGCTGCTGGCAAGGGAAGCCCTAGAAGTGCAGTTCAATTACTATTTTAGCGTTAAAATGCATCACAAGGTATCCACACAGATGGCTTCTCATCTGCTGGATTTGTAGTTTCCAGGAGGGAATATTGGGAGCAGAAGTATCTTTATCTCAGTCTTTCATATTTTTACTACCAGGAAACCCTTTCTCAGCCTTCTGCTCTAGTGCCTTCAGTGTCTGATTTAGTGCTAATTATAACAGAGTATCAGGGGAAGAAAATACCAAGTTTAAAAAGAAGTCTGCCAATTCTGGAAAATAATATGACCCCAAAGAGGAGATAAAATGTAGCATTTTCCCAAAATAGGATGCTTCACATTGCTGTATAGCAACTAAGAAGTCTGCCAGAGTGCTAGTAAATGAGAGGATAAATCAAAAATTAAAGATAGCAGTTTCAAGTGTTTTTTCAGACAAAGAGAAGAATAATGATGCAGATGGAGATATGTTTTCTGGGAAAGAGAAACATTAGAGATACAAGCCAGTGCCAGAGTAGGTGCTGACTGGCATTCTTGAACAACATTACCCCCTAAGAGATGGGAGTTATGGCAATGGTGAAAGAGAAACCCTTCTTATCTTAGTTCTCAAGATTGCAGTCAGCTGATGGTCATTGGAGAGCTGCTAGGTCAGGAGTGCTATTTCTCTTTGGAAATGACTGAATCTGGAATCATAGAATTGCTTAAGTTGGAAGAGACCTTTAAGATCAGCAAGTTGAATTGTTAATGCAATACTACCAGGTTTATCACGAACTTGTGTCCCCAAGTGCCACCTCCTCACGTTCTTTGAACACTTCCATGGATGATTATGCCATCATTTCACTGGGCAGCCGGTTCCGATGCCTGACTGGACTTTCAGCAAAGAAATTTTTCCTAATACCCAATCTAAACCTCTCCTGTTGTAACTTAAAGCCATGTCCTCTTGTCCTGGTGTGTGTTACTTGGGAGAAGAGACCAACTCCATCTGGCTACAAATTCCTTCCAGGTAGTTGTAGAAAGGACTGACATCTCTCTCAAGCCTCCTTTTATCAGGTTAAACAACCCCAGGTCTATCAACTGCTGCTTGTCAGGCTTGTGCTCCAGACCTTTCACCAGCCCTGTTGCCTTTCTCTAGACATGCTCCAGAGCCCTAAGGTCGTTCTTGCAGTGAGGGGCCCAGAACTGAACACAGGATTCAGGGTGTGTCTTCACCAGTGTCAAGCACAGGGGACAGTCACTGCCCTGGTCCTGCTGGCCTCACTATTGCTGATCCAGACCAGGATGCCATTGGCCTTCTTGGCCACCTGGGCATGCACTGGCTCATGTTCAGCTGCTGTTGATCCAGGATCTTTTCTGATGACCAACTTTCCAGCCACTCTGCCCCCAGCCTGTAGCTCTGCATAGGTTATTGTGACCCAGGTGCAGGATGCAGCACTTTGCCTTGTTGTCTCTCATACAACTGGCCTTGGCCCATTGTTCCCGCCTGTTCAGATCCCTCTGCAGAGCCTTCCTACCCTTCAGCAGATCAACACTCCCACACAACTTAGTGTCATCTATAAACTTACTGAAGGGCATTCAATTCACTCCTTCAGACCATTAATAAAAACAATAAACAGAACAGGCTCTAGTACTGAGCCTAGGGAACATCACTTGTGATCATGTCAAAAGGCAGGCAGTGTTTTATTTCAGGTGTTGGGGTCTCCTTGGCATGGCTTTTCCACGTGACTAACTGTTGTAGTTGCAATGAATATAAGCCACAGAGGACATTCTCTCCATTAAGCTGCAGTGTCTATTGATAAAAACATAAACTTAAGTGTTTCAGATGGTTGTAATTAAAGGTTAAGCTGGGAATAAAGAATTATTGCAACAGTTTTTTCAAAAATGATGGGCAAATATATAACCAGCAGCCTGAGGAAAGCCGTCACAGTATTTAAAGCAAAAGAGTGATTGTTGCCCTTATGACAGGTCTCGGCTTGGGAAGGGAACAGCCTGGGGGCTGGAAAGTGCTGAATTCTAGTTCTTGCTTTTTGACACTTTTTCAAGATTGACAGTCAGGCCTATTTCCAAAAATGTGCTCTCCTCTAAATAAGTGTTAATGAGCACAACAAATGAACTCTAACTGCACCAACTGATGATAGTCGGCCATCCCACCAGAAGCCAGAGGACTCCAGTATCACTTTTATCCACTGGGCAGCATGATGAGCCCACAGCCCCTGCTCTGTTCAAGTAAGTTGTGAGCATGAAGCTACAGAAGACCCGAAGGGACTGCTACCTGGGCAGTCCAAATTAGCCTACTCATGTCTTTATTAGAAGATTGGTTGTACTTGGGGAGGAATCCGTGAGTTTCCCAGTGGTGCTCTCAACTCCCTGTGTCTCATGCTGGCCCCAAAGCCTGCAGACAGTTTCATATGTGGACAGACCCACAGTATTTTTCTGCAGAAGTATTTGTCTGGGCTTTGCACTTGCTTAAAAAGGAGAGTCAGCTGTTAAGCTACTTTGAAAGCTTTGCTGGGATGCTGATCATCACATTGGATGACCCTGAACATCAGCAGAGAGTCTGGTGTATCTTGCATTCATCTCCATGAAGGCTGAAACCCAGCTCCTAAGTCCAGAGCTGTTGCTTACCTCCTTAGCCAATTCAACCAGCAACATGTTGCTAGGCTGATAAGAGAGGGAACTTGCAGCATCAAAGCTGATCTCTGTCTGCAGCCAGCACACTGAATTGTATCATGTTCTATTCTGACATAAACCCAAACCGTGGCATTTCTGGGAAACTCCAGTAGCCATTACCATCACAGGGCTGCGACTGAGCCTTTCCAGCTGAGCAACACCACTGTATCATGGATTACAGTGTTCTCTAATGGAGCAACAGCAGCTACTTTTGACCTTTTACTCACCTTCGTTACACTGCCTGACAAGATATATAAATATGTGCACATCCCATCTCAGAACTCTCCAAAAGTTTCCCAAGTCAGAGTTTCGCTGCAGCTGATTGGGTGCTGGTGTTTTATAAAACTGTCCCAGACACCTTGGATGCCAGCTTCTTGATTCCCTACTTTGGTCCCATTCAGGACCATAAATTCAGACTTTTGTTCACCATGAAGCCAAGCTATTTGTGTAGTGTCATGATACAGAAATTCAGCTGCAAATATTGTATGCTCAAATATTTGAACCTGTCACACTTCTTCCAACTCCAATCCTGCTCATCATTTTCAGTACTCTTAGTGGAAGAACTGCTCACATCTGAGAGCAACGGAGTTGCTCTGCACCTGGAGATCACCTGACAAAGGCTGTTTGCTGCTTCCTCAGACGTGTCTCAGCAGAAGTATGCAGAATTTTAAATTCAGTGCCCTGCCATGATCCCCTCACCACCAGCAGAGCCCAGGGCTCCTACTGCAGCCATGCTCCTTGCCTAGCTCTTCTTCTTGTTTGGGTTAGCACTGAAGAAAGTGGCAGCATCTTCAGAGATGAAGATCCAAAGACATTGTCTTTTTCTCCCTCTGTCTCTCCTCCTCTCCTCTTTCTCTCTCTCTCAATTTATCTCTTTCTCTCATCTTGCTGTCTTTTATAGATCACGTGCTCAGTGATATAAATGTTTTTGCAGTAAACAGCAAATCCTCTAGTACAAGAGACTAACCTCACTCCAGCTGTGGCTCCTGAGCAAACAAACTGCTGTGCCTGTTGGGGGCCCCTACAGATTTTGGTACAGGCCTGAAACACATGGTTCATGTAAAACTTATGGTTATGATATCTGCATTCAGGATGTTTCATTATGGATTGTGATAGCTAGAAATGGAAACATTGAAGCCCCATCTCTGCAGCAGTTTCTCAGGCAGAAGCTGTGGCAGGTGGTGCATGCCTGGGCACAGGGACAGGCACACTTGCTTTCCCTTCTAACTAAGCCATGGAGTAACACTGGTTCCCACTGGTAGTTGAAAGGATACAGTAGCATGTACTGGCAGGAGTTGTGTACCTCATATTCACAAATATATTTTACTTTTTGATGTTAAGTCAGATGAACTTGAAAGCTAGGTATATGATTCATCTCACCACCTTAAGCTGTCTGAGAGGGAAGTACCTGATCCAAGCTATTAATCCAGTCTTCCTGCAAGTCAGTGGGGACAGAGGGGAATTTTTACTCCTTCCACTACCTCCTGAGAGTGGGTGTCCTTGCTGGAGTCTGACATAGGGGGAATTTGTGGCACTTGGATAGCTGGTGCTACCTGGGAGAAATTGTACAGTCTGTTTCCTGAAATGAAAAGCCAAAATTTCACTTTTTCTGCATATTCAGCTAGTGTTTCCTAAAAAATAAGTTTGTGCACAAATACAAAGATCTGTTGCACAGGCCTATTTTTGGAAAGTATGAACAAAGGTCTCTTTTTTTGTACAGTATATGGTAAAATATATGGTGAAATATTATGTTGGCATAACAAAATAAGAAATATTCTCTTAATTGCAAGATTGAATCTCAGAAAGATCCTAGATGTAAAATAATGCAGTCTTGATGTGTGTTCCTAAAAAAAATTTCAAATGGACGGTGCCTTTTTCAGGGCTGGAAAATTCAACAGTGGAAAACAATTACTTAGCAGGAAATTGTTTTAACTTCTTAAAATGTAGCCATCAACTCTAACATCCACTATTTTCATATTTTCATATTTTGATTAAGTTATGTCTGCTTTTTTAGTATGAATGGCATATTTATTTTAAATTACAAGCTCCAGAGATCAAGGTTCTAGTGTTATAGATACATAGCTGGACATTCCTTCCTGAGTACTTACTGTCAAAGAAGAGAAGACAGAAATGGAGGAGATGATGATAAAGAACTGAAGTGGCTTGCTAAAAGTCATGTAACAAGCTCTCCCAAGCTCCAGTGAGGGGGTAAAGCTGGTCACTGGGACTTCAGATGGACTAGATTACCCTACAGTTAACTTGGCCTTTCCAGTTCAAGTGTTCCCTTGGGAGAAAAACAGTATGACAAAGCACAGTTATATTCAAACATAGAATATCATGAGCAAGAACTTTATTCTTTTTGGTATTGTTAGAATGACAAGATACTTTGTGAAGAATAGCTGTGGTTGCCACATCCTTGTTAGCAATTTGTACTAGGACCCAGGTAAACCACTAGCCAAAGGCTGATGAGTATGATTTTTTTTTCAAAGTGTACAAATACAAGATAATCTGAGATTCAGTGGACCAGATATACTCTGGCCCTGTGCCATATTCCCCACTCAGCCTCCAGTGTTTCTTTATTGAGGACATTTATGGATATTTCTCATGCTCAGCTGGTAAAAGGATAGTTGGTACTCTGAGCCCTGAAACCTACTGAGGTTGGGTCAGAAAACAAATCTGACTTCATGATTCCCAATATTATTTCTCAAAGACAGTGGCCTTTCTTCTGTTGGTTCATATTTGCTTAGAAAAATGTAATTGGGATCATTTTGTGGCAGCAGGCCTTGTGCCAAATCAAGAGCCCAGCTTCATACCAGACCATGTACTGTCCATCTTTCAGCCATCAACATAAAATCAGGAAAAGCTTTGAACTGGCTTCGTGTGGGTCAGCAAACCCATTCTGGGGTGGACCAGAGTGTGCAGTGGTGCAGCAGGGCATAGATCTGGCATGAGCATCGTGACATCACAGCCATGTCTTGGGCTGGGTTTTTTTCCCACAGCTAGTCACATTGCAAACTGACAAAAAGCTGCTTAGCCCAGGAACGCTAATAATCAGATCTCTGTGCTCAGCTAACAAAGTTGTGTTGTTTTCAGGGAGGATGAGCTATGGGAGATGCCTCACATCTGTCTGCAAACATCAACTGGACCTACCCTGAGAGCACTGCCTTGCATTGCTCTGCTGTGCAGGGAAGCACTAGGAAGTCTGCACTTGTGCTTTTTCCCCTTTTCTTGGGTGAAGTGCATGGGTCAGCCATCATAACAACCTTTGGGGTACTTGAAGAGGCATTGCTCTCTCCTCTGGTGCAGATGTGGTTTCACTGTCCCATCAACCATTGAAGCAGTACCTGTAACTATCAATTCCAGTTGTTGAACCAGCAAAACTATAAAAGGCAATGAATTGTAGGATACTCATTGCCAAAATCATCTGGGTCTGAGCTGAGACTGAAACACTGATTGCTAGGCATTAACCTCTGCTGGCTTATCTCTTAATAAGTGAATTCACATTTCCCTAAGGAGTTTTATAGATGCCCTTGCAATTCCCA
This sequence comes from Cisticola juncidis, assembly GCA_013400215.1. Taxonomy (NCBI): domain Eukaryota; kingdom Metazoa; phylum Chordata; class Aves; order Passeriformes; family Cisticolidae; genus Cisticola; species Cisticola juncidis. The sequence continues at coordinate 700,888 of VXBR01000455.1, forward strand.
TAGGCCTTCTTGAGCAGGATTTGGGGAGACAAGATTCAATATTATTATTGATGTTATTATTGGTGTTATCATTGTTATAGTTGCTAATTACCTGTGGAAGATTTGTGTTTAACTGATCCCAGGTTGCAGTGTGTTAGGTCAGGACCTGCCCTGAAAGGTTCCCTGAACAGCAACCAGCTGCTGTGGAGCCAGGGTTATCATTTTTCAGCAAAGCCTGGGGCATTATCTGTTCCCATTGTAAACAAAAGAAATGCATGATTCAATGACATTTTCAGTAGTTATCAGCAAGTAAATATCTGGAGTCTAGTGTCAAATGACTTCTGTGTCTTGGCCTCACAGTAGTTTCCATAGAGGATGTTCCTGATGCTACAGATAAAATTAAGTTGCAGGAAGGAATAAACCCTAGTCATAAAAATGTATATTTACATGTTTTTTACCAGCACTGAGCATTTTCATAAGTTTAATAATATCTAATGCATTAAAGAATTTGTCATTTGTAACCTAATTAAAATCCTTGTGGTATGATAGAGCAATAATTTGTACAAATTAATCTGGAAAAGTGCAAACAATGCTGGTTTTGTTTACAATGTTATCAAATATTTTAGATTTTATGGCAGTTTGTGGAAAAGAAAAGCTATTGAATTAGTTTAGAATAATTCCTCATTTGTATTCTCCAAACTGGGCAAACAATCTTTCGCTTCTTTATAAGAGCATTGAGGCTTTACCCACCCACAGCAAGGAAAATAACTCAGAATTGTTTTTTAAGAGCTGTGTCACATGCATGTGTGTCTTGTGTGTGAATACTGCACTGTTACGGTTCTCTGGAGAAAAACAGAGAATTTATGGATCCTACTTTCTAAACCTATCTCCTGGAATCAAAATAAAAGCTCACTAGTCATCCTTGATGCTTCATATCACATTAGTTTCTTTTTCTTTTGTGTTTTTTGAGAAAAAGAGATATTCAGATATAATTTTCACACAAATATTCTCAGTCTGATGTTCTGGTATAACAATTAACTGGAGAAATTGGTAAAATCAAAATATTTTTGAAATGCATTCTAATTTCTCTTGTCTGCAAGACATAGCTGGCATTTGCACTCATTGGCCAACAGACATCCTTCTCAAGACCAAGTTCTTATTTATTTTAGACTGTGAACTTTTCCAGGGGGGATATACCCTGAATATTGTATGTCAGTGGTGGAAGTATTGAAACAGTACTGCTACACCAAACTAAAATTGTCAGAAAAAACGAAATCCACATACAGAAGGAACCAAAATGCCATAACACAACAAAAATCTTGGAGATATTCATCTCCCTATATCACTTCTACAATAGATACATTATTATTTTGTTTATAGCTTACATATAAAAATATTTTCCTGTTTATCTCCTCAAAAAAGTGACCTGAAGTCATTTTTCTTTTCACATCTTAAAAAAAGAAACATTTTTCATCCATTAGTGCTCTCTAAATCATATATTCAACACTGAATTATTCTAAATCTACCTTTCAAAATGAAATTCTGATCTTGCATGAAATGCCTGGAGAATGGCATAGGCTAGCACAAAAGTGCATGCAGGACATCCACGGCGTGTTTAGGTGCAGTGTGCCAGCACTGACCTGTGTGGTTGCCAGCCTCTCCTGGGCTGGGTAACTCACAGCACTGCCTCTGCCACTGGTCCCTTCAGGCCACTCTCTGGATCCCTGTGCCAGTGTGGGTAGTAAAGGTCTATGATACACAGATCTCTGTACCATGATCTACTAACTGTGTGGGGGATGCTCCTGTAAAGCTGTGGGGAACATCACTGGAGCAGTGATAACCACTGAATACTATGAGTTTGGTTTGGTTTGTGTTGTCCCAGAATCCAAATCTTGTGGAAACACTAATTCTGTATTAAATATTTTCAACCGAACTTCATTTTAAGCAGCATAAGGAATTTAGCATATAAATCTCTGCTTGATTTCTCTACTGCATTTTAGTGTTATTTGGGATTTAGGTCAGTAAACTTTTATTGTTCATGACACCGTTAGTCATACCTCCTCCCCCTCCTCCTGGGATTCCCTTCTAGGTTACCCTCTTCATCTCACCAGGGACTCTTTCTCTCTCCCTCTGGCCTCTGACAATTTCTTCAGCTCCATTTGGTTCATCAGTGGAAAAGGGCATTCTTGCCTATAAATCTCTGTCTTTTAGACTGTTCTCAATGTCTCAAATTTTGGCAAGCACTTTGCTAGCCTGGATGCTTCCTTGGACCTTTGTTTTGTGTTCCTTGCTTGGTACAGTTATGCATTCTATGCTTGCCTCCATCCAGCACTTTCTTTAGCATCCCCCCTTTTCTTCTCAGCGTGAAGTCTTAATGACCTTTTAAGCTCCTATTTACTCTTCTGCATGACAGGATTTTTATAAGCCTTTAGCTATGATGCTGCTCTCAGAGGGAAGATATAGTACACAGATTTCTTCAGTGCCATCAGAGCACACTGATGCATCAGGGATTGTACTTGTCCCCCACCATGCCAAAACAAGCTTTTGCATCTGAGGACCCCACCTTGGAGACAACAGCTTCTTTCCAACAAGGACACATCATGGAGGATCACCTCCAAGGCCAAGGATGTGGCAACCAGGACTACTCATCCTGAAATCTCTCACTGTGGAAGGCAGCAATGGCTGGAGTGCAGCTTCAGGCCCAGCAGGATCCTGCACGCCCAGCTCTCCCCAGCATTGACCTTGCTGACAGTCGAGCTTTGGTGTCACACGTGAAGTTGCATCATAGAAGTGAGAGGGATTGCAGCTAAAAAATGCTTGGATTAAAAAAAGGTCTGACATTGCTATTAATAGCTACACACGAGTCTGGCAACCCAGGATGTGCAAAACTTAGAGGAGCACAATTCTCTGCAAATTATTGTCCACTCCTCCTGCAAAAGGTAACTGGAAAAAGACAGAATAATAAAGACATAATCCACAGTAGGTGGCTCCTTTACTTCTTTCTGTCTGGAAGAACTGTGGCAGGAGGATTTGGTCTAAATAATCGCAGCCTTTCTCAACAACATAGCAGTTTTTTCCTGGAAATGCATTTTATGCACCTCAGTTTCAAGCTCTAGTGACCCTCCTAGTCAGATGGAAACATGGCATTCATGTTTAAAAGGTAGATAAAAGCTTTTGCTTTCATGTAACATCCTTCTAATTATGAACAAACTGGGTGACATTTTTCCTTGAAAGACGAATTTATGTAGACATTTTGGTTTGAAAGAAGGAAAATGTTCAAAAACCTGATCAAAATTCAGACACCAGTCATGCTAGTCATCTTCTAGTGTGAAGAATTCAAACAGGATTTCTTATCTCATGGCTCTGAAATGCAAAAAATCTGAAAGCCTGAAAACCCTCCAACAGACAAAACCCCTGCCTAAACCTTCCTTACAAATAATTGTTTCCTCTTTGTTCATTTAAAAACGCAGTCCAACAGTTTCTCACATGCAGTTTCACACATTAAACTCCTATTTAAAATTTTTGGGGATAATCTGCTTCTGGCCTGGAGTGACACAAACATGCTCTTCTGTCCATGTGGCCCACTCATGACTAACCTCAGTCTAAGACCTTTAGCCAAGCACACTGGCACCAAGAGCTTGCAGGTGTGATGCTGCTGACCCCGGTGCTGCTGCTCCTGAGATGAGGACAGCCGGATCCCTGGCATGGCCATGCTGCTTTTCATCTGTTCATGTGGCATCCAGCCCACTGCAAGGGCTTGTGCCAGCCCTAGCCACCAGCCAGTGCTGTAATAAAGGCACAGATATGTCCTTCCCTGTGGCAGGCACCACTGCATGCAGGCAGCTGGGCTAGGGCTGTCTGGGCACACAGACGTGGCAGCACCTGGTACCCCACTATAAACAGGAGCTTTTGGGGTTACAAGAGCCTGCACTCACTCTCCTGGGTTTCTTTCCTGCAGTGTTACCCAGCTAGTGGCTACTGAGCCTTGAAGGAGGCTGGGGGCAGCCAGACAGCTGTTGGGGGTCACTGGTCCCAGCTCTGCAGCCAGTGGAGCCAGACACATCCCACAGGTGTACCAAGGCCTGCTGCCACCACAGGACATGGCAAGTGTAATGCTTCCAGTGTGAAGGGGTACACACCTGTCAGTGTGCAACACAGAAAGCATTTGCTAAATGGACCCTTTGAAAGCAGCAGGAGGCTTTGAGATGTTATAGGCAGAAAAAACACTGAGTGTAAAGCTGCTTTTACAAAAAAGAAAGGGGTTATTGTAGCCTTGCAGTCCATGAAAAATCTGAAAAAGGCCATAAAGTCTTGACCCCCATTTTGCATCCTGCAGGCTGTTCAGACCCATCCCTTCAGAAGCATAAAAATATACTGTTAAATGCCTCACTGTGCCCCTCCTCTAAGAGAAAACAAGTTCCTTAACAACTAAATATCTTCTAGCGAGATACATAAAATACATATGTAAGAGTGTTGTACTGGGAGATGCATAAGATATAGCTGTATATTTTTTCAGACATTCAGTAAAACTGTTAAGAGCAGTCCAAGTTATCCAGCTTTATCCATCTTACATTGATGGACAATCAAAATAAGTGCCCATGTTTGTCTTCTGAAATGTTTTTATCCTGTGTTGTCACTATTTAGAAATAACTTGCAAAATATAGCTTGAGAATATTAGATTGTTTTTTGATTGGTTAAGAAATAGGGTAAAGGCCAACTTGTTAGATAACTTCTTTAAAATGAATAATTTAGTCTTAATCAGCTGAAGCTTTAATACATTATATCTTTCACTAATCAATCTCACTTAGCATATGAGGAATCAAGATAAATCCATCCTTTTGATTAGAAAATCAAAAGCCTTTATATGCATATTGGTTTTTGACAGATCTCATAAAAGCACATCACAAATTGCTGATGTTTCAGAAACTCTGATTCGTGCAGCGCAACTTATTGATTATGCAAGGTGCTTTTAATCAGGAGATTAAATTCTGCAAGGATGCCTGATGCCAGCACAGCAGCACCTCTGGTCGTGCTCTTTGACTCCAGCCATCCTTTAGACATCAGCAGTCATTTCTCTGTGGCACCCAGGATGGGGTTAGGAGTGACAAGGCAAAGGTCACACGGCACCTTATGGCAGGATCTCATTTTTCAGATGCCCTTAATGGGTTTGGTGCCTTTTCAAATAAAGAGATCTAAGATCTTTGGGGAATGTGATCCACTTCTGGTAAGAGATGCAGAAGCAAAAATGTCTTATGGTATTTTATTACCAGAAATATCAGCTTTTGGAGAAGCATCTTTCTCTTAACAGTGTGTTGCTGTATCTTCGTGTGTTTTCTGAGTAGCCAGACTAGAGAGGACGGGGCAATTGTTAAAAACATTAGCACAGGAAACAAACCATCCACTTAAATTAAAAATTAATTAAATCTGAATTTTTTAAAAAATAATGAAATACTAAAGTTAAAAGTAAAATAAACAAATTTAAACAGTAAAACTCAAAACCTTTATCTAAATAGAAACAAAGTGAGAGATTGTTTACTGTTATAAGTCCTCCCCTGAAATAGTATATATTATTTAGGAGTAGCTTCTTTGGAGCACATTCTGCTTCCTGTAATGGCCCAGCTTTCTCAATTTCCAGTTTACTTTGTAAGTGAACGTATTCTTCCTTGTAGTAATGCTTTTCATAGATTAAAAAAAAAAAAAAAAGGAAGTGTTTTTCAATTTTTGTCCAGCTGTGGATCATAGTTAGATAGTTAGATATCCATAGTCTAAAGTGTACCATGATTTATCATGTCACATTTATCTTTATCGTGATAGTGGCTGCAGTGTACTGAAAATGCTGTCCTGTGTTTTTGTTTCTTGAAAACCTGAGCAGTTGTTCATCCTTATCAAAAACAAACAAACAAAAAACAAAAAAGTGAGAAGAGTAAAAAGGACTACAGATATCAAATTCCAGAGTAACAGCTGAGCAGTCTCCATGATAATTTTGCCTGATAGTGATGATATCTCTTGCTTTTTCCATCTCAAGGAATCACTAGTAAGATGAGGTCACTGTCAGCTTCTATGGGAGACCTAAATTGCTAGAGCAGAGGTGCTGGGAGTAGCAATGCAGGTGACTCATTATGTGACACATTTCCTTCTGAGTCACTGTGGAATCAATGCCCTGTCAGGAGGCTGAGAGGCATCAACATCTCCTGCAACCAACAAAAAAGTCACTTGTTGACAGTGAGGTTCTTCAGCACTCACTGGCTGACCAAGAGAGAAAACAGAGAGGAATTGCAAAATTTTTCTCCAACAGGAGCACACCTCTCAGAACAGACTGTCTTTATTCTCTGCACCTTGCTCAGGCCCCTGTAGGTCTCTGGTGTTGACAGCTCACAGCAGGGTCTTGTAGTCAACACCCACTGTGCAATGACTTGGGATTTTGCAGTAGGTACCTTCAACCAGGATTAAATGCTGGCGTCGCTGAATTTTGCACTGAGTTTTTTCGGTATTGAAGCTCTGACATTTAGTTGTATTATGTCATAGATTTTTAGACTGAGCTACTTCAGTGAAATATTTAATAATGGGAAGGACAGGGCAATCAATGATATGAACAAAAAGGGGCTGTAACTCAGACCTCTATACACAGGAAGAGTCTTCCCAGGTCTAAGAAAATAAAATTACACAGTACACTTCTTTGATGATATAAATGTTGAAATGGACATTTACTGGTAGTGAATCAAAAATACTCAATGATGCACAAAAATTTATATTTTAAATTAATATTTAAAGCAAATTTTGTTAGGCAACAAAAAATCAATGTTTTAGTGAATACCTGTCAGAGTAATGTTTTAAGCATGATGTTCCAAAATCTGGTACAACCAAATGCTTGCAGAAAGATATATTTGTTAAACCATCTGCAAAAACTAGAAGAAACTTCTGAGCACACAGTATCTCCACGGGCTGTGGCAAAAAAAGGCATAAAACCCAGGGCTAGAAATATGTTCTTCTGATGTAACATTGTTAGACTGAAATAAGAACTGTTTGTCTGACAGTATGTTCATTTAATTCAGCTAATTTAATAAATGTGTTATGCCTGCCTACACACTTCATAGTAAGAAGTGAAATGGAAACCATAGCATATCTCATTGTTTCCTTTAAGGGCAATAAAATAAGGTCACTTTACTTACACTGATAAATTTGGCTTTCTTGACATCCTTTAACTATGTCATGATGTCTTCATGATAAAATTCACTGTATTATATTTAAAATAAAAGTAAACACAAGCACCCTGTCTGCAGAATTCAGCAGGAATTTGATGATGCTTAGACAATGCTGTGGTTTGTAGGTGGACTGGTGGCAATAAAAACATGAACTGTGAGCTCTGTACTTAATACTTAAGTAGTGAAAATAAAAAGGAGTACGTCAGGTTGTGCAGTTTCCTTATGTGAAAGTTTTTTGCATTTTAAAGATATATTACTAACCATTATTATGTGTCTGAACTCATCAGATTAGGGCCCATGACGAATCCCAGAAAAAGCAGTTAGTTTTAGCTATTCAGTACAGATGTTCTGGTGCAGCCATTGAGCTAGTAATCAATATAAAGAAAATTTGACATGATGAAATCTTATGTAAGACTTTTATTTCACCTATTATTTTGTTTAAATTGAAACACTCCTGCAAAATATTTATATTTTAATGACTGAAAACAGTTCAGACAAAATGATTTTGAACAGCTTTCACAGACTATGTAAAAAAAAGCTGCAGAAATCAGTAATTTCAACATAAGCAACACATTGCCTTTTTATTCATTAATTGAGAAACACAGATAAGCTGCATACAATATAACCTGAAACTGTGACATAATTCCCTGTTGTACTACCTTTGAAGTATTCAGTAAATTATTATCTCTCTTTTTTTTTTT
>VXBR01000455.1:708801-970639 GCA_013400215.1 Cisticola juncidis
TTTTTTCGGTAAGATGAAAGTAAAAAAAAATTCCAAAATGGGAAATCCCCTGTAGGTGGAAATTTGGAATTAATTCACTCCTTAAGAAATTGCTTTCAACTTCTGAAGACTCAGTTTCAGTAACAATTAATGCCCTGCACTTGCAAATAGGACTTGATGCTGCTGCCATGCATCACTGAGTAAACAGACTGATGTGTCAAACACACAAGAAGATGTTTTGCAGATGCCATTTGTTCCTGGTAGTGGTCAGTGAAGTAAACACGGCAGTAAATCACACAGATGAGTGCTGCAGAGAGACTGAGTTGCGGTGTATGGCAATTAGATGGGATGTGGATGTCTCCTCAGCAGCAGTTTCTGAGCCCTCTAGTGGCCCTCTCGGTATTTCACTGGCCACCAGAGATGCTGAGATGGCTTCTTGCAGTAAAGCTGAGACAGGCGAGCCAAATCTGTTCCTTTCTTGTTGCCTGGTACAGGTACGGGGAGCAGGCGCTCCTGCGGCTCCTCTTAGTGCCCCTCCCCGGAGCCTGGCACACGGGGAGGAGGGAGGGAGGGACGCCGCCGTGCCCCGCCGCGGCTGCCGCTGCCCTCTCTGCGTTTCCAGTCTGGCAGAGGCTAAGGGCACGTTCTTCTTCAAATCATGGTGGGTATCCGTGCTGAGTTGGCATCCAGGTGGCCTCACGGTCTCGCTTTCCCTTCCGGGAGGAAGGAGGGAGGGACACATACGATGATAGCAGGAGATGAGGCTGGAGGTACGAGAGAAAACCAGGGGTGGCTTTTGGGCTTTCCAGCTTGGTTCTAAGTTTGAGATCTCATGGCCACTGCCTCTAGCTTCTGAATCATGTCAACTGCCTCAAAACTACTCATATGCCTGTCCTTAATCATTTCTGGCCAAATCATTAGCTCTATTTCATGTTCCTCAGGCATCTTGAAACCAGAAACATCCTGAATACTTTTCCCCGTGTGTGTAAAACAATTTCTGAGACTCCTCACTCCGTCATACATAAATAATCCTGGTCCCCTGTGATTACCATTTTATAATGGGAAGTATTAGTGAGATAATTTCAGGCATCCTGCCAGCTCTTAACAGCACTTTGCATTCCATCACATGGATCTCTTCTAGTACCTCCTCATGAAAGTTAGCACCACACAATAAATCCTCGTTCTGCTAATGCTATGAGAGCACATGTTAAAACATGGGAATGACAAATACGCACACTTCATCATGCATCACTTGATAAACATTGCCAAATTTGGCTGTCCCTGGCACAACAGATAGGCACAATAGGTGGCAACGCCTTGGTGATGTCACAGAAAAGATTTAATGAGCCCATGTTCAGGGCATCAGTGAAAGTTCAGCAAAGATGGACCAGAGCTTAAAAGTATGAAAATGGAAAATGTCATCTGTCATGTCAGATTTAAGGGTCTATTTGCCAAGTGAGAACATGGAGCACAGCTGACTGAGTGGCAGTGTGACACCCTGGGAGGACACCAGGGGATTTTCATGGACACTGCCTCCCCTGCCTGCTGCTGTCTGAGCCCCCCTAGGTCCAGGTGCTTGTGCTGAGCATACCATGCTGAGTCCTGGGACAAAATGTCCATCTGCATCTGGCCCAGTATATCCTCCTTGGTCCTCAAAGTGAAAGAAAACATCTACAGTTAAGCACTTGCATGGCACAGACCAAGTCAAGCTCTACATTGGCTCTCTAGCTCTGCACACCAAACAGAATTTTTTTCCTTGTTAAGGTTTGTAAAAGCAAATGCTACAAGCACTTCATGATGATATACACAGCATTTCCAACAAATATATATATAGCTAAGCTATTTATCTTTCCACTATTTTCACATTATTATTTTTCTATCTTTTTTAAAATTGAATTTGAAAGAAATTAAAAGGGTATTTTCCCCTCCTATCTGATTTAAGTCCAATCTTTTTCTAGTAGAAATTTTTGCAATCAAAATTTAACCTATCTCTTAATGTTTTTGAAGTTCTTCATAAGGAGAGTAGCAATTCTGATATTGTAGTGTAGTTTAGATAGAATAGTTCATCCCACAAACAAAACAATATAGTCAACAATGTTAATGGATTGGAACACATATGACATGGTGATGTATTTTCCTGAAAATTTGAAAGACCTTAAAAATACTAGATCACATTTTTCAACTGTGTTGTTGTTAGTATTTTGTGAACTGTTGAAAATAACTTGACTAAGGCACATAAAACTTAAAGCAAGTTTAAAAATCCAGAGTATCAATCAGGGGATTTTATTTGCTTAGTTTCAAACTTATTTTCTCCTTCAGTGGACTTTGTGGGAGCAAGAGCTTTATGGTGCATATCTGCATCTGCATTTTTAATTTCACACTAAACAGTGCAATTATATATGGTGATATTAATACCCATAATCTGGTTTCTCCATTGTGAGCATGCTCATCTTAAAGTCAATCTTACTAATAAGTGACCTGGTAAAATTCATGTACAGAGGATAGGCTTTTTAGAGTGTCTGGAGCAGTATATGATTGAGTACAGCTGATGGGATTATATCAAAACCAGTACAGGCCTAGGAAATTTTCTGCTGGGTTTTATTGTAGAAGAAAGCAATGGAACAATGTCCTAAGTTCACATGAATGGGGAGACTAAAACTGTGGGATCCAACTAAATAACCTTTGCAGTTGTAAAGGCAAAAATGACCCAGAGAGTTTGTCTGCCAAAATCTGGGCAGACAATCCATATTTATTATAATTACTCTGACCTAGTGAATGTAGTATACAGGGAATTACTTGTCAACCTTTCACATTCTGTAGATTCTTTTTGTTTAAAATCTCATATTTTATCTGGTTCATAAAGACTGACAAAAATATTTTTTAAAGTTTTTTAAAGTAAGTACATGATTAGCATTGCTTTTGGCAAAAGAATCTGTAAATGCAGTGTTGCATCCTCTATTACCTTGTATGTAACTGGTTTTACAAAAGAAATCTGATTTAATAAACTCTGGGCAGAAATGGCAGCAAACAACCCTCATAAAATATGAAGAAATAATTTTCCCTCTAAATTATACATTCAAATCACACCACAGTACATAGTGTTCTTGCATGTTTAATGAAAATAAAAATTTCAACAAGTTCCAGACACCACTTGTGAATAAAACACAAGTATTTTCAAATATCTATCTAGTCAGATTCATGAAAGCTATAGGCTACACATACAGAGCACCTGCAGCTACACTAGTGTTGAATTCAAGGTGATTGCAGCACAGACAGGTTTTTGAGCCCCTCACATACAATGCCCAGCATGTTATACTGGAGATGTCCCTTCAAGTGGGGATACATTAGCTTAAATGGTCTGACAGAAGCACAGCATTACCAAAATGGCTTCGAGGAATTTCTGGGGAATAATCCAAAGTGGCTTTTTGGGGAATAAGCTGGTCCAGCCAGAGCAGTAACAAATGTTCCTTCACTACCTCCCTAGAAGAGAGCAAGAAGGTAAACACCTCAAGGGTGTATACAGCTGCAGTGGACACTCTTGCACCCCTTCTGGGAAGTTAGTATATTTGTCTAATCTTTCATGGCTACATTCCGAAATGGACTGTAAAGAAACATTGCCACAGAGGTCACAAAATGCTTATTCTGCAATGATGAAGTTGCATGGATTGTCATTCCATGGCTATATTGTTTTCTACTAATCTTTTTAACTCCTATACCTTCTCAGTAATTGGATGTTTCATATATTCAGCCTAGAACTCTCACAAAGATGTCAAAAAGAAAAACACAGCTAAGCCCCAGTTTCCTAGAGATCTCCCACAAGTTGTCTTTCCAAGATTATCGCATTAGCACAGCAGATTAGTTTAGACTGAATATAATGCGATCTCGTTTTAGCTAATGTCACTGAAGGGACTAGGAAACTTAATTCTACCCAGGCCAGGATTACCTGACAGACTAACTAAGTACTTCTGTGTGCTTACAGATAGGATGAAACAGATTGACTCTCTTCTTTGCTCTCCTTGCATTACTTTGCTGGAAATTATTTCTTCTAGGACCTACACCTAAGGTCTTCACTGTTGGCTTGAGGCTGTGGTGAGGTCTCACCCCCTGGAGGGATTTGTCAGACAGATCCAGTAGCTGAAGGCTCATCAGAACAAACATGTTCTAACTACATCTCCAGCCAGTCCCTTGCTCCAAGACCTGCGTGCCCCTGCACAGGGTGGGATGTCCACTAGCAGGACACTGGGCCAGGAAGTGAAGGTCCTTCTCCAGGACCTTGCCCACACATTGGGGCCCTTGCCCTCCTCACTCTGGGCCCATCACTTGGCTTCTGAGCACCCAGGGGGTATTTGTAGCTTGTACCTGCTTTGCTGAAGGACAGAAACCCCCTTGGGGCCAGGGCTGGGTCTGTCCTGTCTCTGTCAGACCCTAAGGCCCGTGGGCAGCCTCCCAGTCCAGACGTCCTGCGGTTGCTCTGGGAGGTGATGCACTGCAATAGCAATGGGTAACCTCACATTTACTGTGCAGGAGACAGTCACAGGTTAGAGGGGAAACACTGATGCTGTGACAAGATTCAAGAGCCAAATCCATCTGGGAAACAATAAATAACAGGGCAGTCACAGCATGAGTCGCAGCGCTGTAGTTGACCCAACCTGTAGTAAAGCAGAAACCACTGTGAGTAACCTCCCCTTAAAAGTCAGACTCCAGACCTTCTCATCACTTTAATTATATGGTGGCTACCAAGAGTTAAAACAAACAGCTATTTTTTTAATGTGTGTTTGGTTTTTGTTTGGGGTTTGTGTATATGTGTGTATGTGTGTCTATGCTCATCATTACTATGGAGCTGTGGAGCCTCATGCATTTCAAAGGCCTTCTCTTCTAATAGAGACTGGAGTGGCCATAGCAAGGCTTCTTTGAAAAAGAAATTCTAGCAGTGAAAAACTTCTGTAGTCTGCTGCTGGCTTCAAACAATCTCTACAGTGTTAAAACGCAAGAGAGGACATGAAAGAGGAAATTCAGGCCACAAGAAGAGACTAATGGGAGATCAAATTGCATATCCTAAGAAAGTCCTTTATGTGAGGCTGAGGATAAGTGACAAAAGGAGTTTCATTCTCAGGGAGTTTAAATTATTAATATCCTTGTAAAGAGGTCACTGTAAGGTCTTTTCTACTCTCAAAAATAGTAAAAAACATGTCAAATGCAAGAAACTACTGGAGAGAAAATATAATGATGGCAATCTAGGTGGGATGGCACATCAGTCTTACTGGGAAGGAAGAGAATTCTTCATTGAGAGCTAAGTCTTACAACACCTAAACATTTTTCTCTGGTACTTTTGCCGGTGGAATTTAACTTTCTGTACCAAAGGTTTTTTCCTTAGTTCCCCTATTTTACCAAGGAGGGATCTTAAATAAATTGAACAGCTGAAAACTCTTTGAACAAGTGATCACAGTTTCCTTTTCCCAGTTTCACATCTCTGCAGCATGGTTCTGAAAAATTGTGGAGGATCACAGACTCCATCTGATTAATTTGTTTTGGAAGAGCATGAGCAGTACTGGTGTAATCAAAATCACTCCAAGTAAGAGAAGAAGAGCCTCAAATAATAAGCACATGTCACAGTTCAGATTGGCAGCCCTCCCCAGGGAATATGTGCTAGGCATAGGGTCTAATTGAGCCACTTTGGGGAAAAAAACCCAAAATCCAAAACCAACCAACAACAAAAAGACCCTAACAGCTAACATATGCAATGGCAAAACTAAAGATCTCAATATGTTGAAATCTGTCTCAGTTGGTCTGTCTTAAAACAGCCTGTCCTACAACACTAACACTGGTACATTTGTACACCTGACAGCAGGGACATCAAGTAGATTTGAAGTGTAACTGTTTCTGAGATTATTCAGTGTTCTTATACTTTGGCTGCTCTCCCTTTCTAAGCTGCCTGACAGATCTTTGGGAAATGGGATGTGTAACCTTTGCAGGCAAACATCAAGCCCTGACTGGACTGTGCAATAGGGGTGTTGGTCAGGCCAAATCAAAATCACACTGGACAACAGTATGTATCCTGTGTTACACACTCATAACTTAACTTTTCTCAAAAAATGATTAGACTTTACATCAACAGTCTTTATGTCTGATCATGCATTGTCTCTCTTTGCCACTTTCAGCTTCTATCAGATCAGGTAATGCTTGTGCTCCCACAGCCGGGCTGGAAACATGAATTTTCTGTATGTGGATGGGTTAACTTACCTCCAGCCTGCAGACATGCCCGGGCAAGACTGAAGTTGTGCTTCTCCAGGCTTCAGCATTAATTCAGTATTAATGAGTATTCAGTATTAAGGATGCCAGGATCGCTGATTTCTGCAGGCTGACGTAAAGGAGGACTAAGCACTACTGAAAGAGTTGTGTTCAACCCCGAGAGGTTGTCTCTATAAGCAGTTTGATCAACACACATACTTTTCCAAATTATATTTTGTTCTTGTAAACGGTTTAAGGTACTGACAACCAGCTTTGCCCATCAACAAACGCTGTGTGAGGAGTGCAAAGGTGCTGCCCTGGCAGTCTGCCCAAAGCCAATTATGCTGCCATTTGCCTTAAGGAGGAGGTGTGGAAGTTTCCATGCACTTCATGGTGAGCCTGCAATGGAGACATTGTGGCACAAGGACTGTGAGACCTGCCAGAAGCAAGATGGATGCAGTGGTAGGAAGAAGTAGCAGTGCAGGAGAGAAATCAGGGAGCAGAGCTACAGGAACAGCTGGAGGCTAAGGAACAGTATGGTTTCCAGCATCTTGTCACAAACTTTAAAATGGATAATGTAAAGCCTGTCCTAGACTAACCCAGACAATGTACAGATCACACATGTCCAACAGTTTCTCTACATCTATTCCTTTATATCATTGTCGTAAAGAAAAAACAAATACAAGCTTTGCATTTCAGAGTTTTAATCTCTGAGATGCTCTGTGTTGATTTTTCCTATTGGCAGAAGCTTCTTCATCTCCTGTGAGTTTGTCCTCACAAGTCTCCCTTTAAAAAAGGAAAGTTCACATACAGAATTATTTTTCAAGTTTCTGTATACAGGTTTATTATTATAATCGAAACTTTCCTGGTACCATTAATAAATATAATAGTTTCTATGTTCTCATTCCTGTACATCAATTTATCTTCTTGGAATGCTATGCTGTTGCAGGGAGTTCCCAGCATCAAAGTCCAGCCTGTAAAAAGACATTATCTGATCGCCTTCATGCTGCTAGCAATTGAAATAGAAATTTAATACTACAGGAAAAGAATGCAGTAGTTCCTGCTGTAAAACTTCTTTCATAACACTGGCTAACAGATATGGCATTTTAAATGCTGGTTAACAAGCCATCATATACTAGTTGATTCCAGCTGTTGCAAGAAACCCGATACGTCATGATGAGGAGAAGCTCCAAGAATAATGCAGATATTGCCAGATGCTGGAAATCCATATTAGGAACTGCTGCTCTGTCCTTCTGCATCAGCTATGCTTATGTGTCTTCCTTTTAAAACAAACTTTTTGTTTTCTTATCCATTTGTAAGTTCATTGTGGGTTCTAACTCACTTGTCCAGGAGAATGCTCTGGTCTCTCAAATTTGGTAAAGGAAGTGAGTCTTATATATCTGAAGGTGAAGATGTTACATTTTGTAGGATCTATAAATGTAGGTCATATTGACAGCAATCAATATATTTCCATATAGCAGACAGTGCCATTAATATGCATGAAAATGTGTATGCACCCTGGCAAAAATATAGATGGTTTGGGGTGGTTTTTTTTTTGTAAATGTAACAGATCCACATATACCATTAATGTGGTCAGAAGAAAAGACTATACATTTGGTTAAAAAGACAAAAACATGAGAGTGGTTCAGGTCCAAACTGGTATTTTAACAAGGCGATTTGTATTTCCTTCTGCCATCTCCAGTATCTTAAATTTTTTATTCTCTTCATTCTCTAGTAACAGTAGATTCATATAGCAATATTTTCAATGTAGTTGGATAGACAAGAACCATGGAAAGAAAAAATATTAACTTTTCATCTGTACATACATATTTCCTCCAACTCTTAAAACATTTTCCCAACACTTAGTTTTTCTATCTGTTTGTAAAATACCTTTGAAATCATTTGGGATGGGATTAAAAACTATTTAATAACAACAATATGAAATTAAAAACAAAGATGAAGATTTTTCTCACATGTTACTCAATGCTGTTAGGAGACTTCTTGAAAATAAGAAATGTTTAGTGAATGCATTTCCTGTATACTCACAGAAATGGACTTCTTTCTTTAGTTTAACTTTGAAAATCAAATAGTGGATTTCTAAATCTAGCTTCTAGTAAACTCTGCTTTCCTTCTTTGAATTTACCAAGAGGTTTGGAATACATGTTTTCTAGGTGCTATTTTCACTGATTTTCTTATCTGGAGATTTTCTCAAATGTTTCTTTTGCAGGGAGGGGAAGAGGGAGCCAACCTCTGCTAATGACACTGTTAAATTTTCTAAGATTTCACCTATGCTTTAATGAGTGAGAGATATACTGCATTCAATACTCAGAAACTTTTGAGGGCTTTGCAATGAAACCCTGCAAGTTAGGAAATTCTTGATGTGGGCTCAGACATATGAATCAACTTCACTCAAAACCTGAGAGTGGTTTATTTAGATATTTTAGGCTATTGTAGTTCTATTCACTCCTCGACTACCAAACACAGCATCTCCCCAGAGATGAAATGGTAGAAAGGACACTTGAAAAATGGTGACTGAAAGTTTCTGCTGGCAACTTCAGTCTAGCTCTTCACCACAGAACACATAAACCTCATGATGGATTAATTGACATCCTGCCAATCACAAGAGGACAAAAAGCAGCGAGCACCAGGGTGCTACAACCATGCAGTGTGTAAATCCTGTTTGCCAATCAGATAAAGACTAATTTTGTTTGCCTGCAATATCAACTATATGTAGTGCTTGCTTTTGATGGAAGATTCCAGCACAAGCTGAGTTTATTGATTTTCCTGTCCATCAGACCTGAGTCCAAAATACTACTTTTAGATGCAAGAGACTAATGTGGTGTGGCCTTGAAGGACCACACTCAAATTTTCCACATTAAGATCTAGTTCCTGACATTGCTTTCTGAGATAAAATAATTTGCATTCTCCCCAAATGAGGTTCAAACTCCACAAATTATTTTAACTTGTAGCTGAGATTGATAAGAAGTAAGTAAAATGGAGAGAGAAGTATCTGTATACCAAGCTGTGACCAACACCACCAGTGTGGAGAGCAACACGAGAAAAAATAAACACTAACTTTAATTGATTGTGGGATTTTATTCTCATGAAAGATGCTGGGTTTTTGACAATTCTGAGAACTATTTGTTGATTATATGCATATTCTTCAAGTGAACAGTTCAAAAAAAGGATGTCTTAGTTCAGTGGCTCAGATTCATCTCACCTATTTCAGTGTCTGGGCATGCTCAATCATCAGTAAGGGACATAGCATCTTCCTGTTGGCTTATTAGTCCACTGAAATTTCTGCATCAGCTGTTAAGGAAATCAAGGTGAATAAATGCTTAGCTTCAGTAGATGTCTCATTTCAAAGAGATGCAGTTTGTACCAGTGAGCTTGCAGTTGTATACACAAGAGCAGAGTTTGGCACTGCATGGGTGTGGTATCAAACTGTAAGAAAGGCATCCAAATTCATCCAGCAGGAAACCTCACAGTACTTAAGATGCTAATTAAATTACACCTTGAAGTCACATATCTTTACCACTACCAGGGGAAGGTTTATAATGTTGTTCTATGAGGACTGCTACCTATAGACATCCTTACTAATACAGGATTCATTAATAATCATGAGGAACAAATGAGACTAAAAAGCAGTGCATTTTTGTTACAACATTAAACTTAGTGAAGCCATCAGACCACTCACTGCAGTGAAAGGCCATGTCTTGCTGCAGCAGCAGTACATTTGGATACAGATCAAACAGCTCTGCAAGCAGCAGAGTTAGAAGCTCCAATTTACAAGTCCTAATTTGCAGGAAGTCATAATTAAAACCAATCCTTATCAACAATCTCTCTATTCCTTGCTTAAAATTAAAACAATATTTTACCTACCTGAATGAACTCTAAGAACTATAGATGACTTATGGCTTTGCTGACACATGCCTCTTTTCTTGTTCTGGTCCCCTTACTGTTACACTTTTCTCTCATAGGCCTTGTGAGGAGACCCACAATAATTTGGGCTGAGAAGGGGTTTACAGCAGCATTACATCGATGTGCTTTCACTCTCTTCCACCTTATCCAGGCAACTGAGGGCACTACAGAGTGCTTAGGGCCAGATGCTTATATAACCTTGACCAGCTGGTCTGTATCACCTTAACTCTTGGAGTACATTAAAGTCAGTTGGATCAGTCTACAGGAAGGCTGGAATTTTTGTTTGAAAATATGCAAGAACTTGGGTTCCATGATTATACAGGATGTGCACGTAAAGCATATTTTAATGTAATGATAATTTGACAAATGTTGACTCCTGCTGACAGAGCTGCTAATTATATGCTGCAACCATGCTACTAGATCAGAGGGATTAATACATGACATTCATAAAAAATCCTATTTTTATAGATATCATGCATTTATTTAGTAATTTTTCATACATTTCTGTAGTCCAGTGAAACAAGGAAATATTGGCTTTCCAAGGGCCTATAAAGAAACACTAGTGTTTATGAGGATCCATCCTTTTATTCCATCTCCACTGCTGCTTTTTTTTTTTTCCTTTGGTATTTACATTTTCAGTGCAAGAGCGAGATTTCAGCTCTTGTGCTGTGAAAAATAATGCAGCGTTTATTGCAAGCAAATAAGTGGCAAGAACAAATGTAGATTTGACACCTGCACAGAGAGTTCAAGCTCTCTTCCTCCAAGATGTTCCCTAACTGCAAGAGCTGCCTCCAAAAGGAGAGGGATAATTCAGGCTACACATCCATTTACTACTTAGTCTTATAACTGGGATTACAAACAAGGATGTAGTTCTTGGTGATTTTTGTGATGCAGCCAAGTGTTCCTGGGGAATTATGCTGCCAGGACCAGAGTGGTGCTTGCAAACATCAATTAATAAAGACCTGGGTGAATTTCTACTGCCTGCAGAGAGCTGAATGAGTCTGTAAATATCTGAGATCTTCAAGACATCCAGACTGTGAGGAACTCTGTTCATATAATACTGAGAAGTTTCCATGTGCTTAATCTTGTGGAACTTAACTTTCTTGCTGCTGTACTTTTAATATAAACTATCGTTGGTAATCTGTCTCATCGATGCTCCAGGCTCTGATATGCCTTTGAGAAGACTCTTCATTTTTCCAAAAGTCAGCTCCTAGTCCTGTAATGACAATTTCCAGCAGTGCAGGTGCCACGAGCTCCAAGATGACAATGTTTTTTATAGGATAGACACATGGCCCAATTTTTCTTTCTTCTGGGATCACCATATAGATGGTAAGTAGCTTCTCTGGAGTTAGAAGAAATCTGTGAGTGCAGGACAGATGTAAGTAAGCACAGAAACCTAGGTGCTGCAGATGAGGAATTTTTAGTGTTAATTGTGACAAACGTGAGCCTGAAAGTTGCCTCTCTGATGGCACATGTCATCCAGTAGGCTCAATTCAGGACCCTGCTAAGCTGGAGGCAGGTGTTTCAAAATGGCAACCATACTAAATTTCTGTCTCCTTAAAGAAAAGTAATCGTCACAGAATGAATACTGTTCTTCTCTAGACATTGCATTTCTTATTTGCCAGCTTTTCCATTTTCCCAGACCTCTCCAATCTGAAAGCTTTCTGCCTGGGGAAATAGAGAGCTTCACAGTATGAGTCAGCCTCAGGGGCAATCATAGCACAAGCACAGTCTAAACTGAAATATTTGGAAGTCACCACAAAGGGCACATGAAGGGATAATCCCTCATTTTTTCACATGGTCCTGAGAGACTGTTTGGCAGGGCTCCCACAAGGCTGTGGCAGTGGACAAGCAGAGTCTGGCCAGCAAACACAACATATTAAGGAAACAATTAATCTTAATTCAAAATTATCTGCCATTACTGACTGCATACATGTGCACAGTAATTAACCCCCCCTTCTTTCTGAGGGACTGATTCACTGCAATTTAACTCAAGTTTCTCCAGCCACTTTTGCTGCCCTCAGCAGTTTTGCTGATCACCCTTTTTCTCCTCCAGATGCAAGGTGCAAAATAGTGGAGATTCAAATACTATCCCAGAATAATCCCCTATTGATAAGGTAAATATATAATCATCCAGTTGAAAAACTCTGTTAGAGATGATGTAATTTGTTTCTGTATCCCACACTATGTTGATACATTGGACAAAAATATGAACAAGGCAGATGCGTCATTAGAGAAGTCTTTAAAAACCACACAGAGTAACTTTCTCCCTGTTTTCTTTCAGATGAGTAAATCTTTCTTACATTCAGTCACGTGTGATGATGGAAGGTGGGTTTGGATCAAACCCTCCTCTTGAACAGCATAAAACAATCCAGACTTAAATTGATTTTCCTTATGTATTGTTGTTTTCAAGGTAAGTCATCTGCCCCACAGGTGGGAGATGCAAAGACAACTTTTACAATGTTTGGGGTTCTTTATAATCACTTATTTCTATCCCAGCAATCATGTAAGATTGGGAATTTATAAATCAATGTTACCTTGACATTATTTATTTGGTTGCATTTTTGTAAACTGAGGTGGGAATCTATGAAAAAGAAATTATTTGCCCCACATGTTGATTTCATTTTGACTTTTTTAAATCAAAATTTGAAGTCTTGTTTCTACACAATTTTCTGTATTTTAGCACGATTCTGATTTTAGCAGAAATCATTGTAGAACTAATGTCTGATTAGACTAAAACACGTATCTATCAACTAATTATTTTATAGTTCAGACTGTGATCGCAAAAAATGGAGCAGTCTCTTCCAAAATTAGAAAAACTCAGTAATTCCTGTGTGCAGAATACAGTTAGTGCAAATTAATTACCACAATGAATAGTCTTAAAAGTTTCACAGATTAACAGTTGGATGTATCCAGAATATAGACAAGGAAGTCCACACAATCAGAGATTCCAGCTTTTTCCTTTAATACTCTCAGTAGCATTGGCATAATTAAGCAATGTGGTTGCGATATTAAGGAATGCCACCTGCAGAGGGATTGCTGTGCAATTACAGTCTCTCCTGTTTGTGCCACACAACACTGTTTTACACACAACAGCTGACATGTAGTCAGCTCAAAACCCAGTTTTATGCTGATAGCCACCACTGATACTTGGTTAATTATGAAACCAAAATAGGCATATGCAGGTGTCATCTTGGGGTCTGCAATGTCCTGAGATGTACTTTGTCTTTCAGCTGTTAAGGGAAGTGCATGCTGAGGTTTTGCATTTCCTAGTCTTATTTTCCCAGAACATACTTTCTCTGAAAACTTCTCTCTTCTCTTATCTCTAAATACTACCTTCTATTTTGGCTAAATTATTATCCTAAGTTAACTGTTGTTAGGCTTTTCAACCTAACCATTCTTCTGTTATTACCACACAAGCATAAAACTAAAACTCAGTTTCATCTCTCCTAAAACTTTTTTTCCCAAATTCTTTCAGCTTTATAGGAAAGGAAAAACAATCTTTAAAAAATCTTGAAAATTAACAAGTTGGAGGGGGGAGGAGGGGGGGAGTTCCTGTATTTTTTTCAGTAGTTCTGTCAGTAAACTGAAAAACTTGTCATACTACAGTTGCCTTAAGTCATGAAAGAAGAAATCATTTTAGCATTTGTTAGTGCAGCTTAAGGGAGGGAAAGCAAAATACCTAAAACATTGAAAGAAAACCAGTAACCTTATCTTGCCTAACCTTTCTTCTATTTATCTCTATTCAGTCAAGTGGATTATTCTGAAGATGTTCAGATAGCTGGGGTTTAGCTGGTATGGGATTTAGCAGGAACATCCATCATGCTTCTTTTCCTGTCTGGGAGATGCTTACTGTAAACATTCACAGAGTATGGGTAAAATACAGCTTAGACTAGGCAGCTTTTGCAGAGCAACACAAAGCGACTGCACAAAGAAAGGCATGGTGAGAACAGCCAAGAGTAAGGCAGCTTCTTGTTTGAAGCTTGCAGATCATATTGTGCATGACCAAACTAGCCACCCCTGATCTCACATTGGCTTCACTGCCACTAAAAGTCTTTGGTGAAGTGACTATTGTTTGTTTCTGGCTGGAATGCGGGAGAAAACTACTTTAGTGCATGATTAAACCAGCTCCAGACATCTAAGCTGGACTCTTAGATGAAGGTCCAGTTGAGGTTTTCATCATCTCAAAACTGAGGTTTCACAGACTGCTTCTGTTTGGCCTTGGCAGAGCAGAGATGCAGAGAGCACTCTCCTTTCTGGTCTCCTCAACAGCACCTCCCTCTCTCCCTCTTCTGAAGCACAGGGTGCTTGTCCTCCCTGGTGCAGCTTCCCAGTGTTTATTACACTTCCCTATCTCTGCTCATCCTCACCCCCCGACAAATTTTCCTTTCCCCTTAGGTATCAGGAGGGGATCCTCTGTTTCATCTTAACCTCTGTCACTAACTTTCAAAATAGGTCTTTCATGTGCACTTTCCAGTTGCAGGATGCTCCCTGTAACCTCCCCTGGCTCCACCCTGTTCTCCTTTCATGGTCCCTGCCTCTCCCTCTGCCTGGCTTTGATAGCAGTAGCAGACTTGGTGGCAGCCATGTTGCAAATGTTCTGTATTTCATTGCCTCTCTGCAGAAAAAAAAACCCAGAAGAAACCTTCTGCAAATGAAACATTCCTCACAGAGGAGGGCTTCAGCGAGCACGTATTTTTTACCTGGAGCTACATGGAGATTTATAGTAGCAATGGCTGCATTCAGAGTCAGGATTATCCTGCCTAAAGATACCAGGGATCAGCTCATTCTCACTGCTTCTGAGGGAGGCCAGGGAAGCTTTTTTCTCTCTCCTGAGGTCGCTCAGACCTTCAGGAGGCTCTTAGCGCTCAGGCAGGCTGCCTGGGCATCACATGAGCTCCCTGAAGCAGTCACAGCCCTCTTGGACAATAACTGCCTGTGAATAATGGATCACCCCAGCCAGGCATGCTGGGGATACATTATTCAAATGGCAGCAATATCCAAAAAGGAAAAAGCCACGCTTGGATTCTGTATAATCACAGGATAGCGATCGACGTCCGAACACACGGGTGGCTGCTTTCCTGGCACTACGCGGCTGGTAAAAGAATGCCAGGCTTGCAAGCCTTAATTAGTACTTAATAAACTGAAAAGGTGCAATTTACTCTGCTCATTTACCTCTAGAGACTTATTCTCCTTGCTCCCTCTGTCCCTTTCTGGACTTCAGGCCTTCTTATTTTCCCTCTGCTCTCAACAGCATTGGAGAGAAAATAAAATGGCATCTTTAGGCTGGGTGAGACAGTTTGTTTATTATGGTTGGTGACACTGTTCTTGCAGCTAGCAAGCTAAGCCAAAATCACATGTCTTTTTAGATATAACACTCAGCTAAATCGATTCAGGAGCTGTATTTCAGCAAAAGGTGCAATACTGTGAGGGAAGTACCCTCCCATGGCATAGATGCAGAGTGAGTCTTCATTTGGCTGTGTTTAACCCAATGTGAACACGGTCTTTAGACACTTTATGTAATTATTTCAGATTGTTACATCTATCCAGAGAAATATAGTCCGTAGCTATGGGGAAGGTTATAATCTAGTTGTTCCATAAAGTCTGAGGACTCAGGACATACAGTCTGTATCTGACTGTGCCCTTTGCACAGCTTCACCAGAGCTGGCAACTTGTGTGTCTCCTCTCTTAAATGCAGGTTGTACATACAAAAGTAGGTCATACATGCATTCACATCTCTGCAGTCCCTCTTGAATGTCAGGAAACAGTAACTTCCATTTGCTCTGCAAAGACAATGGCTGGGATGATAAATCTTAGCTCACGATCCTTTTGTATAACAGGACACCAGTCACCAAGAAAGGGGCATTAAAAAAAATTTACTCAGTCATAGACAGCAAAAAGGCTTTAACTGTGTCCTTATGTCCAGTGAAATTATGAAGAATATTGTTTTGTAGGGTTTCTTTTGAATGTTGAAAAAAAAAGAGTAGATGCTAAACATAATTGCAAGAAAATTAATGTGGAGACCAGTTTTATAATATAAAATATGTGAAAGCTTAAGAAAAACATATAAATTTTCTTTCTGCCCCAGAACATTTTCTAAAAAACTATTATAAAATACATTTATTCTGATACTATACAGTAATTCTACCATTTTCAAGAAATTAATTCATCCACTTATAGCTCTAAATACCGACTTTTACTCGGCCTTAATAATGCCCCTAAATTAATGGTCATTAAGTTTTTCAGCCTTGTCATTCTTTTCATGTTACCATGTGAGCATAAAACTACTCAGCCCTTTCAGCTGACCTTCAAAAAATGAAGCAGTATTGCAGATAAAGACTTTGAAAATCACAGTCAACGCTCTTGTTGACTTTAGCAGTGCTAAGGTTTTATCCAGGGCTTCTCTGATACAATGCTTTTCTGGAGCTATGAAGGCATTTGATAATAGGTGGCAAAGTACATGCTGATGACCTCCAGCTGAGATGCCAACATTGTGCAGTGGAGTTCAGCCTGCTGGCAATAGATTTGCCTTCCGTGGTTGTCTTTTAACCCATATGTACCTGTGGACAGAAGGCCAAAAACCTAATCCCCACTGGAACAACACAGACCCATAGCTGAATGATGGGTTCAGCAAATGGAAAGAATTGGTGGTGTGCAGCTAGAAGGGTCTGAGGGTAGTCATTGTACACCACAGAAAGTTATGTGGAGCTATCTTTTTCCACTAATTTTGTATTGCTGTTTGCCAGCATTACTGGGACACCTTCAGAAGCCACAATGTCATTTAAGAGTCTAAGTCTCCTTAGTTTTCACTCCTGGAAGTCTTGAAACACCTCCAGGCATTGCACAGAGGTTTTTCCCAATTAGTTGCCAGAATCTAGTGCATCAAAGGAATGCTGAATTAGAGATTATTCACATATTTAAAGGTATCTGAGCTGATATCTGCCTCTCATAGGCTGATGCTGATCCTTAAGCAATGCTTCTGGGATCTGAATGCTGGCTCATGCAGATAGACTTACTTTTCTGACCTATATATATAAAAACACAGTTTTGTATAAAACCAAACCAAAAGAAAAAGTTGCAAGGTTGCCTTTTGAAGTGTTCTGCGTATCCAGATATTGCATGTGCAGAATCCCCTGTGCATCCCAGTCTGCCCATAGAAACAGGGCTCAGTGCTGACTGGAGAATGTAGAGGTGTTGTGCTGGATCTGGTGATGGGAAGGCTCCTCTGGTCTCCAGTGGTCAGGGAGGTGTCGTGGCCAGTGCAGCAGTGGAGAAGAGTTTCCAAAATACAACCACATCTGGTGGCCACAAAAGGAAATCTTTCATAGGGATCTTTGATGGAAATGGAAGAAAAATTGAGTCCTGAGCTTCCAAATACTGAACTGAGATAAAAGAGAAAGGCCTTCATGGAAGTGACCATTAATCATTTGCAATAAATTCCATTATTTAAAAGATTAATAACCTTTCTGCTAAATTAAGCTGAATCAGTAGCTCTGTTTAAATCTGCCTACTGTAGCAAAATCCATCCTCATTTTCTGTTCACTCTCTTACCTTGCAATGGGAACCACTCTCTGAGGTAAATCTTTGATCTAAAAAAAGTAAGTAAGCATAAATACTTTGGTTATGACCATCTCATTTAGAAACTTGGTGCCGTCAGAAAAATAACACTGAGTTTTGATCCATGATACAATGAGGAACAGGATGATATATTCAACCTCATGATTTGCATCTATAGAACGACTTAGGCACATTGACTTTTAGGTAAGTTGACTCTGGAGAGAATTTTTCTCTTTATTACATCTCAGTTGGTTCTTTTTTGTCTCTTTCTTTTCTTTATTTTTTTTTTCACAAAAACCTTACAGAATTTTTTAATGTGTATTCCAGCTTTTTTTTTTTTTTTTGTTCCAGAATGGCCTATTAGTTAATGGACAAAGCTTAACAATACTTGCTAACCTCAATTCAGCCCACTAAGCTTGGAAAGTAATAAAATATAAGGTTGTGATATGAATTTAAAAACATATGAGGATTGTTTGCAATCAATGCCAAGATGTTTATTCTAAATAAATGATGAGCCAAATTGATTTCTATTTTTAAATCTTTCTACTTAAAAAAGCCAAACAGACAAAAAGCAGACTTCCTTATTGCTCTAGTTCAGACAAGTAGTTTCTAATTTAGAATGTAAAAATGATCCATAAAAAGCTAAAAAATAATTTCATTAATGGAGAATAACAGAAAATGTTGCATCTCCTATGACTGTCTTTGGAAATTATACATAAATTTAAATATTCCTAGTTTTGGACATTCAGCTGCATTTGCCAACATTTCTCACTCCCACCTGTTTCACACAGTAGTCATGGGAATTCTGTGAGGAGCAGAGCTGCCTTTATGGAAAACTGTACCAAACAAACAAATTTCAGTACAAACCAAAAAATAGTGATGAGAGGGGGTCAGGTAGGGAAGTGGGATCACTATTCCTGGCAAATCAGCTGTGTTTGTGCAGATGATCCTCTTAACAACCAGAGAGGGTGGAGGTGGTGTTAGGAAGGGACTTGCCCTCCTTTTCTCTTGAATTTCAATGTTTAAAAAAACAAAAGGAGGTGTTTTCTGGTGGTTCTGTGAGCCATAGCTATGAGGAGGCATGCAAGATGTTTCTTCTGGGGACGTTTCTCACTCCTTAGGTTAGGTCTGGTGTCTTTACCAGGACAGTACCTGAGCATTTTGTCATCTTCAAAGAACAGGGGATCACAAGGAGGCTCTAAGCAAGAAGATGCTAACAGGCAAGGGAAATACATGTGCCACAGTTATAGTCCCATACTAATACTAGCTCTAATGTTTCCATCAGACTTCAGTCTCTCAGTCCTGCTCCCCATCACCTTCTCAGCTGTGCCTCCCAGCTGGTTTTGGAGTCCCATTTAAATTTGTATCAGAGAATGGATTCACAATAAAAGCTAGCTTGCATGAAAAGAGGGAAGGCTTTGTTTCTACTTAGAGCAGTTCCCCAGTAGCACTCATTGCTCATCCCCACAAACATGATGGCAGGACATGTCTGGGAAGGAGAGACTGAAGCTGACATTGTGGCTGAGGAACACGAAGGAGAAATCAAACACTGTGCTTAATATCCACATCTCTCAGACTGCACTTTCTCCTGGCTGAAAGCAAGATATCTTTTACTTTGGTTTGTTGGAAGTCTCGTGAACATCTGTGTATGGCAGCCTGCTGTGGTTTAATGAGGTGTTTTACACACTTGAGTTAACGCAGATCAGTTTCCTGAGAACGTATCTGTACATGAATTTACTCTGCAAAGGGAGCCCCTGAGCGCTCCTGTGTGTGCAGAACTGCTCCCAAACATGTCCCAAAGCCCTGCAGCAGGGAAAGGCTGCTCCCAGCCTCTTCCCCAGCCCCAGGGTGTGCATTATTCTCCTACACGGGGCCCATGGGAGCAGGAGTTAGGAGGGCAATCTCAGAGGATTGCTGGAGACTCAGATTTGCACCCTCTCTCAGTTTATTCTCCCTCTGGCACCCCATCAGGGGATAGACTGCTTGGCAGGGACAAAAGAAAAGTTTCTGGCCCAGAGACAACTTGGCCCTCTGCAATATATCATGGAGGAAATTACTTTGTTGTAACTTTGTCAGTACCAAATGAGTTCACCATAATTATTGCATTCAGTGTGAATCCCAGTGGAAGCAATAATGATTTTCAGTTTATTCAAAAAGGTTGCTATTTTCCCTGACAAAAAAATTATGACCTAAAAATATCTGATGTATTTCTCATTACTTTAGTGACTGTAATGATATGTTTGGAAGAAACACCAATTTTCCTGTCTACTGCTTTTGACACAACAACAATTAGTCATAAGCAATGAAAAAAAGACATTAGTTAAGAAGTGGTAAGAAATACACAATGTTTCTGTATTCATAGCTATTGGATTATTATTTGGTTACATGAGTCTAACTCAATTTGTAGAATCAGGGATTTAGAAAATACACCCTGTAAAAATTCAAACCTGTTGATCGTAAACAGGCAAAAGAATTGTCACATGTGAAACAGTCTGAGCTGTTGACCAAGTTAATAAATATAAGATTTTCTCATTGCATTTCTTAAAGCAAATATTTCATGATTGGTGTTGTTATTACAGAATATTCCAACAATTCCACTTTTCAATAGGGACCATATTAAAACCAGTATAGTTTAGTTTATCAGTTTATAGTTTTAGTTACCAGTATAGTTTATAGTTCATCAGTATAGTCCTTCCAGAGGAAAAAGACACTTTGGTAACAGCCAGGTATCACATCATGTTGTGAAAATAACAATGCAGTTTTCAGGAAACCAAGCTAGGCTTAGGATGGTAGTGTTTGTCTAATTACAGAGAGAGAGAGAACATAATAACATAATGCTATTTCTGTGCCTTGTCACTAAGTTTGGCTGCTATGTCTCTAGTTATGCAAGTAAATATATGGAAAATATGTTTGTAAAGGTTCTCTTTAACCATTTACTTTATTAATGCTTGCTGGTGTGTGTTGGTCACTTCTTTGATTCTTCTATTTGATAAACATAAAAAAACTATTCTGAAAATGGTCATTAATATTTCAGAAAGCTAAAACCCCTTCACTATGACAACTGTACTGCATCAATTTTGGCCTTTATTTTCCCCTTCCTGACTCTTCCCAAGTCCCTTCCTCTCCAGACACTGCACTTTCAACTATTTTCATAGCTTCTTCTAACATGTTATCTTACTTGTGCTTTCCAATGTTGCATGCAGCGTTTTCTGGGAATCCATGTTCATGAATAATGTATGGAGGAAGAACTTCCAGCTTCTCTGTCAGTCCTTATCCAGGGGGTAGGTTCATTCTCCAGCACCAACAGGTGAGTCACTGACACACAGCGCCCTTGTCTTACAGACTCATTCTCTCAGACTGAGCTGCATCTTCCTCAGCTTTTCCTAGCACCATGTGCTCATGATATAATTATGAATTTACTGCTTGTTAAATATAAATCCACTGTGGTTTGGAAGTCTAGATTGTCATCTAGAAGGCTGCCATCTATACTCTGAAAAGAGGAGGGAGTGGCTAGGGCCTGGGGCTCTGTGAAGGTCCAAGATGAAGGTTTTACTGCTTTGTTGGAATTTGGAGCCTATCCATGTAAAATGGGACATGAGTTAGGACATATGCTCTCTCTCTCTCTCTGTGTTAAAAGAAATCCCAAATCTGGCTGCTCTCAAGCAGGATATTAATCCGAGCATGAGCTAAGGCTAGGTGGCTAAGAAGACATATTGTCATGGGCTCAGCACAGGCAGCTCTGACAAGAACTAAGGTTTGGCTCCTGTAAAAGTCAAAAGGAAATTTGCCTCTTTCTCAATGCAAAACCAGGTTCTACCACAGCATGAGGCTATTTTTCCATTTGTTTCCTTTCTTTCAAAGTTAGATAATTTCCCTCCCCCATTTCTTCATTTCTTACTATTTCTGGTAGACTGGAAAATATCTTTTTTTGTAATTTTTATATCGTGAACACAGAAGAAACTGGAGCTGTTTCATTACTGCTCACCCTGCAAAAATTTGGTTTCTGCTGTGTTCTTTGCCTGCAAGTTTCCAATTACACAAAAAGATACACTATTAAAACAGGGTAACTTGCACTGCTTGCACTTTTCTAAACCTTACTGCTTATAGGAGTGATTTAAACTGCACCTACTGCATCGGCTAAACAACTTGGTCCTATTATTTTCTACAGATAATGGGGATCATCTGATATTAATGAAGCTAAATTTATTCACCTCATTATCCTTGCTGAGTTCACTCAGCAACAGACCCCAAACAAGGAGTAAGTGACCACGGTAAGGTTTTTTAATGACAGCTCAAGCTCTCCAAGACAGAGGCTGCCACAGTAAGACAAGTCCTCTTTGAGGCTCCTTGTTCAAAAAAGTCCCTCTGAGAGTGTCTTGCCTCTGATGCACTGGTTCCAATGAGTCCCACCAGAGCTGATGTCCAGCAGTGCTACAGCTTCACCCTCTCTTCCTCTGCCCTTTCTCAGAGGGTCCTGGGGCAGAGACTAGGTTTTAAATGGCACCAAACCCAGGAAAACTCACTAAAATGGAGAACTGCCTGCACATTTCTTTGAGTTATTTGAAATTTGAAATACATTTCTTTGAAATACTTTACAAAGCATCACACCTAGTGACTTTTGAAAAGCTGATTTATTGTTCAAAACTCGCTTTATTTTACTTTCAGAATTCTAGCTTCTCATATGGAGCAGATACATATGATTATAGATTGTGAAATGAATGTATGTGAAAGTTTCCAGGTCTCCTGAGCCCCTCTCCGGCTTATAAAGTTCTTTGAAGTTAAAACAAAAACAAGCCTCTAATTATCTGGAGCAAACCCTGTAATCAAGGAGCTTTACCATCAGGAAGAAATTTTCATTCATCATCTGTTCTATGCTGGTAGTCCCGTGCAAAATCTTTATCTGCACACTTTCTAAGGCATCTTCATTCTGCGTGACTTCTGAAAGTCTTCAAGTACCAGAAGCCCAGGACAATATGATTTCTCTGAGCTCCTTGGTTTTAATATGGTCCCTACTGAAAAGTGGAATTGTTGGAATATTCTGTAATAACAACACCAATCATGAAATATTTGCTTTAAGAAATGCAATGAGAAAATCTTATATTTATTAACTTGGTCAACAGCTCAGACTATTTCACATGTGACACACCAAATCTGGATTGTACATCGAGACACACAAAAAATGTGTTTGAGGAAGAGCTCTCTGAAGAGTGCTCTCTCTAGAGCACTAACTGAATTTAGCAAACACTTTGCAAATAATTTATCAGGTACTAAATAAGTTCCAGGTCATCAGAGAAACTTCCAGTCAAAGGCAAAAGGGTGATTTCTGTATCTTTGTGGGTAAAAACTGATCTCACACCCATAAGCTGCCCCTGCAGTGGATATTTATGTTAATTTTCACTGATTTGGAAAATCAGGTCAGCTGTGTAAATCCTTCACGATCAGTGCATCCAGGGTCACCAGTGATGCTCAAGAAGCCCACCTGGCTTCAAAAAGCAGCGATGAAATGAGCTGCCTTTCTGAAGGAGGGAGGTGTCTTGGCAGATGAGTACCATTCCCTCATTTGTCAGAGCATATTATGCTATTTCTGAAGTTTTACTCTGGCTACGCCCTCTCCTGATCCTGTGGGCAGCACGACAGACCCCAGGGGCACAGATGGTGAGCGACAGGATGTGCAGAGGTGCATGGCCCCTGCGCCACTCCCTGCTGCTGCAGAGCAGTGCTGGTCGTGTCCTAGCTGCAAATGAGGGAACTTGATGGTTGCCATAAATGACGTTGCCAGCCCTGGGGTCTGTTCCAGCAGTGCTGAGGGCTGCCACCATGGAGGGAATGCCAAAATGCCAGCCCCCAGGCTGTGGGTGCAGATGCAGTAGCTGTGTGTCCCCTGGAGGCTTCCTGATGCTGGAGATATCTTCAGAGAGGCAGATGAACCATATTAAGGACTGATTTGAGTGTCAGTCACTCGTACCACTACTTCAGAAGTAATTATCTCCTTCTTAGCATCTCCCTCTTCTTTGAAAATATCAGTTGCTACTGAAAATAATAAATGGAAGTTTATGCATCCCAAGCAGTTAATGCCCATAAAGAGATCACATAGCATAAAAGGGATTGCCAAGGAAAGGATGCACCGATTTGAAGCTTTTGGTAACAGCCAGACTTCAGACTGATTTGCTTAGAATTAGCCCCAAGGGCAGTTGAGAGCAGTTTCATACATCCCATGTCACATGTCAAAATTTCATTGCCTAAAATGGAAATAGTTCATAAA
Source organism: Cisticola juncidis (assembly GCA_013400215.1). NCBI lineage: Eukaryota > Metazoa > Chordata > Aves > Passeriformes > Cisticolidae > Cisticola > Cisticola juncidis. The sequence goes on from VXBR01000455.1 coordinate 732,749, forward strand.
TCACAAGGCAGTGTAAGAGCTTGCCAAGCAGAGGACCATAAGCTGCATATTAGAAGAAGTAATCTTTTTAACAAGGAAGTTTACTGGGGCCACTGTAACCAGAAGAAGAAAAAAGAAATTCTTTGTACTGTCCTTGGAACTATTTGCCTTCATGTGTTCTGCCCTCAGAAGCCTCTGAGTCTCCTTCACAGTGTAATATTTTGTTCTCCTTAGCAGCTGGAAGGTCGATGTTTGATTTGTTAACGTACAGAGTGTAGAACCAGTGACAGCTGTGTCTGTGCCTGACCAAGGGCATGGCATGAGCAGGCATATGATACCCAGACCATGTTGTACTTGCATTTTTGGTACACTTCAAGCTTTTTACTATTGAGCCTGATGATAACGATATCTGTTGCGCTTGCTGTACCAGATATGTATTGGAGATTGTCATGTGCAAATTAGAGTCTCTCCAAGAAAATAGGAGTTAGTTATGGATGATGAAATGCAATAGATTGCCCAGTGTATGTGCATGCATATGGTGTGTAATACACTACCTGATTTTTGCAGATAGAGCTGTTGATTCTGAGTTCTTGTACTTCTACAGGGGAGGAGAGCTGATGTGACTAACTTACATGTCAAGAGAGAGGCGTGTGCATTCTTGTTAACTTGAAATACAGCATAAGCATCTACACGCACACAATCTCAGACAGGACTAAAAGCCTGCAGACATTGCAGGATTGACAGCATGCCAGACTCTCTGGAGAGCTGGTTTGGTGGAGGGCTTGTTTTTTTAAAACTTGTAAAACAAGAATTTCCAGAAGGCAGCCAGTCTGCAGGCAATAATGAGGAGCCTGCAGTTCCTCTGCTGGGCTGCTTCCCTTGTTCTGGGGCCGTGCACAGTCGAGCGGGCGTGGGTGGTGTCACAAGGGCAGCTGCACTGGGACAGTGGGAGCACCCCAAACTGCTGCCTGAGTTCCGTCTGCAGGGCCCCACTGGAGGGACTTCAGCACCATTTTTGTGTGCAGACCAGCCAAGGGCTGCACACCTCCATGCTGTGCCTGGGAGAGCATGTTGTTACACTTGGGGAAAAAGAAATCTCTGTCTTCCAGCAGCTTTAAAATTTCCCCCCTGTCATTAAGACTCAATAAAACTGTTAGCACCTCCTCAGGCCTCCTATTTTCTCATGCCATGTTTCAGGTGTGCTCTATGGGCTTCCCTGTTTAGTTCATGCCTCATTAATTATTTTGGTAAAGCAAAAGGAAGCAAACTCCTGGCTTTGGCGGGAGGTAAATTTGTGGCAACAGCTCCACAAATGGGTATCCTGGAGCCCAACCCAATTTTCTCTCTGTGTGAGTCTCCTTTCCACTTAGGTCTGATTTCCAGGCTGGCAGCTGGAGCATGGGAGGCAGGGCCTGGCTGGAGCTGCTGTCCAGGGCCAGGGAGGTTCCCGGGTGCCTGGGGTGCATCCAGTGCTGAGTGCCTGCCTTGAGGCCGGAGGACATCCCTGGGGCTCCTGCCCTACCTGGTGCAGAGTTTGGGTTCCACGGGAGATGTAACATGGAGAGATCAGAGGCTATTTAGGAACGTGAGCAGATGGTGCTGGAGAAGGTGCAGCATGCACAGAGGACATCTCCACCAACAGTGTTTGTAGGAGGCACAGGGAGGTCCTGCAGGAGCAATCCCATCCCTGCCTGTATCCTTGGGGGTTTGTTTCACTTTTTCACATTCTGGACTTTCTTTTGAGGTTTATTGCTCCAAAAGGATAAAAACTAGAGAGCCAAGATTTTACAAAACTAATTCCACATTGTTCCAGTATAAGAACTTTCTCCTTTCTTTCCTTGGTACTGCAAAGATGTGCTTACATTTAATTGCATCTATTTATTTTACATTAGCATATCCCTTCTCCCTTTGTCAAATCACCATGCATTGGATTCTCAGCTTAGGATTTATTTGTTTCAGAAATTAGCACAAAAAGGATCATACTTTCAGGGGGAAAAGGGCATTAAAACTACCTCAGAAAAAAAGAGTTCTCACACAAGAACATTTTTGCAGGTAATTTTCTCTTTTGGAATTTTTTTTTGGTTTTTATCACTTGAAAACTAAATGTTCTTGTTAACAAATAGGATTTTGTAGGGTAGGTTTCAGGAAAAAACATAAGGGGGGGTATATATTTTTTATTACTTTTCCTCAAACCTCTTGAAAACAATTGATATAACAAGCTACTTAAGCACTCAATCTCAACAGGAATAAGATATCTAAGAGCTAGACATCTAAATAGTTTAACTAATTGCCTTCTGACAAAGAGTCCTTTTGGAGCAAGCCATGCAGCCCACACAACTGCCTTCCTTACCTTCAGAGAACACCATTACAGCTGTCAAAGGCTCCTAGACCTGGCAGGAGTTAAGGATTAGTTGAGGATAGAGCGATTGCTAAATATCTTGATTTTTGTGCATAGATCTCTGTAGAGAATCTCTGTAGAGGATCTCTGAAGAATGTAAGTCTCTGCTTTCCACAAGGTTTTTTGTACAGAATTAATCAGCCCAGAGATGGAACAGCAGATGCAATATTGGTACCTTCCACAGGTGTAGCTGTAGCGATGGGTACTTTCTTCTCTTTCCTCACTGACAGAATAACACTGGCGTGTTAAAACTGCTGCAAATGGCAGCACATCTCCTGGGTGAGTATAAATGACCCCTCTTTAATGAGGCTGTGTCAGCATGCCTCAGCAGCTAGCCCAAGGTGCCACTAGTTAATCCTGTGTTCCTCTTTGGAGGACTTTTGAGAGATGAAAGTAGGAGACAGTCTCCACTGTCTCACTGGAGACTGCAGAAGTCCTCATTGAAGACAGGTACCAGGGGATGGGGAGAGCAAGGTCTGAAATACCCCAAAGCTCCTCTGCATGAAACCTCTGCATCATCATCTCCAGGGGAGGGGGAGCTGAGAGCTGAGATCTGGGAGGGATCACAGTCTGGGGCTGCCAGAGGCTGCTGGGGAAACACATACTAGGCTGAGATCCTGGCCTGCTGGGGATGTGCAGTGTTCTACCAGGTTGTTTCAGTCCTCACAGCAAGGCTGGGCTCATGCCTGAGATCTGGGACACTGTGCCACAGTGGCACAACCAAAATCACTGCAAAAGCTGCACTGAATCCAGGTATGGCCAGGAAGTCCAGGCTGAGCATTGGACTAGAGAAACAGCAAGCACACAAAAGCAGAGGACAGGTCAAGGGAATGGTCAGACACTGCAGGAAGAGAAGACAAGAAGCTCACACTGGACCAGGTGCTGGACTAAGTCTAGGGCAGAAGCAGGAACCAGGATAAAATAGGAAGAAACACAGGTTCAAGTTTTGCCAGAAAGAGCTGCAGCAAAGGTATCTTCCAGTGTCTGGGTGGGGACAAACCTTGGGCCAGAGGTGGATATGAGGTTTAATTGTGCCCTCAGATAAAGCAGTAAAAAGGAGAGCACTGGCAGCCACTGGAGACAAGGACTAAGGGGAACTGACTCTGCCAATTGTCAATTGAAAAATGAAAAAGCAACACCAACCTGCTGAAGGTATGTTTAAAAATGCAATATGGGTCTAAATAAAGTGTTGTTTTAGTTAATTATATATTACAAGCAAAGCCTTGTTTAAGTTAGTATGTTACCTGTTAATTAAGGAATTTGCTACAACAACAACACAACTACCCAGAACCAACATTCTAAAAATAACTTTATAAAAAAGTTTTGACTGTCTCTTAAGGTCATTAATTAGAGTAATTATGTCACAAATATTCTGTTAAGTTAGTGGAAGTGTAAACCAAGACATAGATATTGAAGATGAGCAGAGACTTTATGTGATATGAAAGGAGGGCATATTACAAGCAGACTATGAATACATATTGACATAATGAGAAGTGTGTATTCTCATGTATTCTCAGTAATCTTAAACTGTTGTGTATATGATATAGCTACAACTGCTATTGACTTCAATGGTTTCAAATGAAAGGCATCACACAGCTAAATTCTGTGTGGATGTGGATGTAGGGTGGAGGAATTAACTTTCAGCAAATCTGGTTCTGTGACCACAATATTTCCTCTGGCCTCCCATCCTGGAATGTATCTACACTTCTTTTTTTCCATCTATGATGCTGTGGACATGACAGGCCTCAAAGGCCATTCCAGGATTGGTTTTCACTCCTCTTTGCTTATTTCTGCACCCATTTTTGGGAGAGTGAGTGTCCTCGTGGTGCTTTCTGAGAACACATCGCCTGTTTCTGTGTGATGCATATTTTGTTCAAACCCTGCCCTGATGCCTGCTCAGATGACCTCTTCCAGCACTGTCCAGTACAAATTTCCTGTGGGAGTCTTTTTATTACTTACAATTTTACTGTCCTTTCATGTAAGCATCATTCTGCTCCTTAATTTAAAAAATACTGTTAAAAGGACTGATTGATCTGTGCCATACCCATCATAATTAATCAAGTTCTCACTGCATTTTTCCACAGGATAACCATTCCCTGGTTTTGTATCCTCTTTTGTAAATGTCAGTCTCACAAAATCTCAATTTTTGTTATTCCTTCTTGAATCTAAGTTATGTTTTTTCTTGAGATCAGAAACAGTATTGAAGAAAGCATTCCAGAGATTTTATAAACATACACACATATTCTGTTTGTACTTCTCAGCACAGTATTTTCTACTGCTATTTAATGAGCTTTTATGAGCATTTAATTGGCATTATGTGTAATGCTCCCTGCTGCTGTACACTTCATTGATATCCAAAAATGCTTACAGTGTTTTCCACAGACCCAGCCCAGAAACCAACAACATATGAATATGTGACTTTTTTCTAATATTCACACCTTTTATATTTAATCAGATACAAATCTGACTTCAGTTACATACACATATACCAAATATAAAAATCTGTTTAGACTCTTTTAATGAGTTTCTTAAAATTTGCCCTGATTTTTGCTAATGAAATTATTTTGAATCAAAGTTCCTCCCTTCATGTAACAGGCACAGCAGGAGGGTATGAATGTAAGATCTGCTCAGCTGGAACTGTGAGTTGTTATCTGTGTGGTCATGAAGGCCAACGTGCAACCATATTTCTAATTCTGTAATGCTGATTTACAGCAATGTTTTGAAAGGGAAGGCATGTGTGAGAAGGAAAACCTTGCACTTTTGGGGAAAAGACGCTGTCCTCTCTTTCTGCTGTTTAAGCTGTGACCCCTTATTTCTTTTGTGCTTTTTACATGTAACATTTATGCCAAGTCTTTCAGATTTAACTTCTTTGAAGATGGCCTTGGTAGATTTTACTACACACTCGTGGCATGGGTTATAGGGTTTGAATATATGCACACAGGAAGCTAATATTAAAAAATGAATTACCTTGTACTGTAAGGAGTTCTGCACCTTAGGGTTGTTCATCAGGATGGATGGAGCAGAGGATTAATTTCAGAAGACAGATGTAGCTCAGGTCTTTCAATGCAATTCCTACAGACACATCTCTCAAACACACCTTTGCCAAACAAACTTCCTTGAGTAAACACCAACTTCATCATACTAATTACACTCCAAAATTCATATGCACTTGCTCAATATTTGCCAGTGATCTCCTTGCAGCAGAGTCCTTTTTTTTTCCTTTCTGAACTGCACACACACGCTTTGTGGCCCATAAGAATGTGTATGCTGAAACGAAATTTAAACACCAGCTGTCCTGAGCCTATATACATTAGAAGAGAGCTGCAGTTTACCCAGCTGAATTCATTTCCCAACAGTGTATTTAAGGGTAGAATGCAATTTCAAGGTCTAATGGCTGATAAAGTTAATGTGCACATGGGAGAAACAAAAGGTGCAGTCATTGCTGCAGATGATTCCAGTGCAGATCCATTCACATCCATTCCTGTCCTGAAATGATTCTCCTCAAAACCATGACACACTCAGCACATTCCCCAGGGAGCACAGGGGCTGCAGGGGGAGCCAGGAGGGGCACTGGAGTGTGGGGAGGAAACAAGTGGGTGAAGACACTGGCAGCCAGTGACTGGAGGACAGGGAAGCAAATGGGAGAAAGGAGTTTTTTGCACAGGGGGTCAAGGCACAGAAGACACCCTTTTGTACACAGCTGGAAGGAGAAAAGAGACAAGGAGCAGGAGCAGAAGGATGTGAAAAGACAGGGATTAACAGCTGTGGATAGCCTGTGATCCTGTTCCTGCAGTGAGGATAACTCCCAGATGACACAGAGTTGACTCGATGCAGCCTGAGAAGCCACCGTCACCTGATGACCTCACTGCACTGAAACTGTCCTCCCTTCAAAGGGGACCAGCTGGCTCCTCATTGCCAAAACCTGCCTGAAGATTGGTTTAAAAATGAAGGTCTGCTTTTTTTTTTTTTTTNAACTCCTCACATGATTAAAGCTGGGAGCTGAGCAGATGTCAAGACAAAAGAAAGGCTTTATTAGAAGCATTCTCATCAATAGAGCTGGAAAAGCACGTTTTGGGCAGTTCTAGGCCAAACAATCCTCATTTTACTGAGCTGAACTGTGAGAGAGTTCAGACATGATGGCCAAAGCAAGTCTCTTATCTTTGTGTATTTACTGAGAACAGGAATTTAGTTTATAAAGAGTGGTTCAATTTGGCCACAGTAAAGAAAATAAAACCGGTACTGAAACACCAGAGAAAGCTGCACTTAAGTCACAAATGTAAAGGGCCAAACCCATGCTGGGATATTGGACACTAAAGGAGATCCTGCTGCCTGAAGGGAAATGTGGCACCTTAACCTCAAACCCTGATCTCAGCTGAACTCCACAGCACCCTGTCTGCTACCAGAAAGCTTTCCTGCTCTCACCATTTACCCCACTGAAGCTTTTTCCCCCTGTGGAAAAAAAAAATATTTGGGGAGCTTATGCCCAGTGTCACAGACAATGGCCAAAAAAGGCCCTCTCTGGATGCCTTCTCCAGCTCAGATTTCCAGTGTCCCCAGCAGACACCCCTGTCCCTTCCATAGCCCAGTGCCCACAGTGCCTGGGGGAAGCTGGTAGAGAGACACAGATCCAGTCCCTTTTGGGAACATCACTGTGTCATGAGAGTAAATAAAGACCAGAAAGAAAGGAGCACAGCCATCCCTGTGTCCAAACAGGAGCCACCCCATCGGGAGGGAGCAGCCACTGCAAAAGCACCACCACAGAGCCACCCTATGCTGCAAATACTCAGTGCTGAGCCTACAGCAGCCTCATCCAGGGAGCAGGGATGTACAGTGTGCTGCACATCCTCTGCATGGCTTTCTGGGGGAGAAACTCTCTGAGACCTCTAAAGGTTTTGTTGTACATGCCCCAGGCCAGAGCGCTGAGGCTTGTGCAAAGAGCCTGTCACAGCTATGAACCATCACATCAAGCAAATGAATGTTAATCTCTGCTCAGAGAGGGTTTCAAATGCTGCTGCACAGGGCTGGAGGTGGCAGAGCTCCTGTTTAACCCGGACAGAGAGCAGCAGGGTGGGGCTGCTGAGCAAAGGAAGCAGCAGATGCAGATTCAACAGCAGATAAAATAACTGGACCAGCAAATTCACAGCAAAACCCTGAATGCTTTCTGTGCTGAGCCAGCCACAAAGCCTTGGGTCAAAGAAACAAATCAGACTCAGGAAAGACAAAAAAATCAAACCCAGAAAGGCAATGCTAGTGATGCATAAAGGGAAGTCAGGGGCTGGAACTGAAAGGTTGGCTGCATGCTCACCTGAGGACCTCCCAATGGGCCTGAGAGGTGGAGGTGAACAGAAGTGCTATCAGCAGGTGCCTGCACTCAGCAGCACAGACAGGGCTGTCCCAGGCCACATGGCCAGGACAGAGCTGGGAGAGCTCCTTTATCCTCTCAGGGGCCCATGGGAAGATGTTGTTCCTAAGCTTTTGTATTTCCCACCAACAGACAGGGCTGCAGCCTGCTGCTCAGCCTCTCAAAGCGTTCCCCTGCAAATCTGGGCTAGCACAGCAAGGTACCAATAGCCTGCAATGTCTGAAAAGAGTACCAAAAATGGGACCTGATGTCTCCCTCTGAGCAGAGGGATTTGGGTGGGACAGATGAGTTGAAGAAAAACAGGCAAAGATCCATTTAGCACAGAATGTTGTACAAAAGGATTTAAAACCAGTTCTCCCTCTGCGGAAGCATTTGTAGTTCATACAAAAAGGGCTGTGATTAAAATCACATTCATAAATGAAAAAGTGGGCAACTTGCTAATCCTCACTCTAAAAGGGAGGGAAAGCAATTTTGAGGGGGGAAAAAAGGGAAATTAAGTAAGTTATAAAACAAGATAGTGGCAGCTGGTGACAGCTTAGGACAGTCTGGCAGTTCATCTGCTCAAAATCCTCGATGTAATGGAGATGTCTGCCCAGACCCTGGCCTGAATGCTGCACTCAGAGCCACAGGCTGGGCAGCTGCACAGAGACCTGTGTTGTCTGCCTGCCCTCATCTGCCAGGGTTCTGCCTGCCACTGAGGTGAAGCCCTCTGCACTGGTCTGGGTAATGCCTTATTTTTTGAACTCTCTCTTGCACACCCCTGCCTTTGTTTTCTGTGGAGTTTCTGAGCTCTACAGTCAGGTAAGGTAAAACTGTTATTCTCTGCTACTGAGATTCACAATTAGACACTGTAATACTACAAAGAGTCGAACAGTCAGAGGAGACCATCTGATTATGCCATAAAAAACATCATTAAAATGTTGGATTTAAAAGAAAAACCCTTAGCTCTGGAAAAACTCATTAAAAAGTCATTATTAGGTAGAACCACCATGGCAGAAGGAGGTGGGTGTTTGGGTAATGGACCTTGCACACGCACAGAAGGACCTCCTGGGGATGCCATTATGATGCCAGATTACAGTGGCTAATCAATTCCAGTGCCAACCTATGGAGACCCCTCGAGTTACAGAAATAAAGCAAGGTTCTACGTGTTACAAAAGTAAGAAGAGAAATAGATATACATTGCTATGGTTTCATTCTGCACCAGAGGTAGTCTCATCAAGAGAACCTCCCACCTTTTACAGGGTTCCTGTGTGCCAGCTGTCAGGGGTGCTGCAAAACAGCATTTACTATCAGTACAGAGTACACATCAGCAGCACACGCTGGGCAGGAGGTCTCAGTAAGGGACAGTACACCCAAACACATGGAGGCCTTTTCAGTCTAACATCAGCAAATGGGTAAGTGCACAGAAAAGAAACATATCATATTGTGCTAATAAAAAATGCTTACCCCATTAAATACTGATCTGGCTTCACAGGGAAACAAAGGGTTTGAGTGTTTGGTGTAGCCTCTACCCTGTCCTCACGAGGAGACAGGTATACCTGGTGAACTGCAAGGACTCTGATTGTAGATTGCTAGAGAGAAAAAAAAACCACATTTCCTTACACTGGTCACAGTAGCTTCCATCCATCAGGGACCTGTAGCCAAAGAATGTGCTAAAAGCTGTTAATTTATGTTTTTAACCAAAATGCTTGTTGCACACAAAGTCACAGTAGTATTTAATGCAAGTAAAGACTTTCGGTTTCCCAGCTGAACTCTATTCAGCTGTGGAGGCTGATGAAGGGAATGGAGGGCCCTGGAAACCCACAAGGTCAGAATCTGGGCCACTGTGTGATGCTCCCAGCTGTGACCCTGCTGGCTGCTCTGAAAATGCTCTCATGTACATGAAGTAAAACATCTTTGATCAAGGTGTGCAAGTGGCTGGTCTCAAAAATTCCTGAATCAGTAAAAGATAAGGTCACATAGAACCCTTTTCTTTCCTGCCCTGTGACTGAAAGTGCCCTGCTCCGTGCAGATGTGGCAGCCGTGGCACAGCAGCAGGACGCCCAGTGTTGCAGGCTGTGTGCACCTGGAATTTTTTCCTGGATAACGTCTGCTTCCCATTAGCCTGTAACAAACAGTTTACATCTATTTTGTAGAAAACCAGAAACCATAGCATCATGGCAGCTGGAATAGAGTCTACTAAAAAAATCCAATTCCAGGACAAAAAGACTGAATCTTCTTTTGTTTTCTATTTCCATCCAGCTGCAGTTATCAGGATAAAAACTGTGCAAAACTCAGGCAGGCTTACTGTTGTACACACAGAAACTCATTAAGCCATCCTCCAGTTCACAGGGACATTTCCTACACATTTTCAAACCTTCTGGCATATTCACAGGAAAGGTCACCACGAATGAGTTGCTCAGTCACCTGTGTTGCAGTGACCCAAATCGTTATGCCCACTGGCAGCCAAATTGCTGAACTCCTTTAGCATGAATTTAGGGTAAAGGACCTCACTTCTTGTTGACTTCAGCTGGGAAAAGCTTCCTCTGGGCTTCAGAAGTATTTCATGTGCACACAGAGGTAAACATTGTCCGAGGTAGGAGCTACCAAACTTCACATAAAGTGCAGGCTGTTGTTCCACTTTGAAACATATTTCTAATATTGCAATAAGAGTGTACCTAAATATATAATTAAAGTGGAGCCAATCTTCTCGGAGCGTAACTTTCCAACTGAGCTTTGACCACAGCCTGAAATAACCACATGCAGGCAAAGCACCATTTGAGGAGAAAACCTTTCCTAAGAGTGCTTGCCTGAGAACAGCCCCAACCCAGGTGGCTCAAAGGGAGGGCTGGCCTTTTGCCAGGATTTGTCCTGTTGTTTGGATTCATTCCCAGAGTAACTTCAGGAAAGTTCCTGGACCTTCTGCATTAAAAAACACCTTTTGCTATAAAAGGTTAAGCCTTAAAATACCACTGGGGAACAGATCCTGGAAACAATTGGCATTACAGGCCTGTAATTGTTGGCCCAAGGAGGAAGAAGACTAAATGGCCATAAGCCATAACACCTTTCCTTGCATTTCCTCGGGCCCCTTTCTCTTCACTCACAATAAAGGAACTCTTAGTGCTAAGTTAAGACAGATTACTTGAATTTCCTCTGCAATATACAGGCTATTTAGTGAACTGGTGAGTGAAGGTGTGATTTCAGCCAAGGTTATCCATGTGGACAAGCTGTGCTTGGATATGCATGGAATCTACTCATCTACCTCATCTGCAGTGTGAAGCTGCTGGTGTGACCTGACTGCTGCATTCAGGCCAAAATTACCACTAACACCAGCTTTTCACCCTGATTTCTTCAGGATGGAGAGCATCACTGCAGGAAGACCCTTGCTAGGTTTGTTGAGACCAATGAGCATCTGTGAAAGGATTCCTCACCAAAGGGTCTAATAACACAAAACCTCAGTTATGGCTTCAGATCCCACTAAAAGATTTACCTGCATTAGTTTTGGTCGCTGTTAAATGTTAAGAAAAAAATGGAATAAATGGGAACTGCATCATGCCCTTAGGAGTGCAGGTGTGGAATGAACATGATTAGCACATAAAGGGGACTCTAGATGCAAATACAGGCCTGTATTTATTTACTGTTATTGTGGAATCCTATGTGCCATATCTATACTTAAAATTGCTAATTTTAAGAATTCCGAAAATCATCTTAGGCATAAAAATATCAGGACATTCTGTTAGAAATAATTACATTATTGACAAAAATAATGGGTTACATTCTAGTTTGAAGGTTTTGGTTAATGTCGACTCAGGCTTTTAGGGTTTTTTATGCTACCAAGAAAGAAATCTGGAAAGAATAATATAAACATGGACCATAGAACTAGAGGCTGAAAAAGATGTCAAGGATCATGTAGCCCCTTGGCTCTGATGGCTGGATTCTGTGCTCCCTAAATCACTTCTGCCAGATGTTGGTTTGGCCAGTTCCAGACATCTTTGCAGAGATGCCATAATTGCAATTTATTCCCATTTGACAGAAATGTTAAGTCTGAATGAAGAATGGATGAAACAGTCCAGGAGAAACAGGAGAAGAATGGCAGGGGTTAATAGCACCTTTCTTGGCACGTCATCAGAATCCCATGTGCAAGGAATTTCTCCAGACATCAGGACTAAGAGCACAAGGAGATACCTAACACAGGCGACAGCCCACAACCAGACTAAGAAAAGTCATCTAGAAGTGATCCTCTTCTAGAGGATGTAATCCAGTGTAATCCAAGTTGGAGATCAGGGTGGTGGCTGCAAAAGATGGCTCATGCAGAGATATCTCAGTTATCAAGAGAAGAAAAGCAGATGAGGCAGTGGGCTGGGCTTGTGTGCGGAGGATCTCACACCCAGTGTCACTCACACGCTCAGGGTGAGATCTGGGGGTTTGTCACAGCAGAAAAAGAAAAGCACATTTACATGTATGACAACTAACGACAACAAATGAATTGACAATAAATTCAGCACTTGAAACCACTCTCCTGTGTCCACACAGTCAGATTCCTGTGACGTCAAGATAGATATACCTGCTGTGAAATGAAATTCTAGTGACACAAAACAATTATATTAGTGGCAACTGAATCCCTAGCATCTGAATATTCGTCATCAGACACCACGCAGGAAATGGGCAGTTTAAGCAAGCCTAATTTGTCAAGAAAACCATAACCCGAGGACTAATATTTTCTTTATTCTATTATTCACATATTAGGATTATATATGGAAAAGGCATGATCTTCAGTCACACACATTCTATGACTTTGCAAGCAGGGGCTCTTGCAGTGCTCTCAACTTCCTTCTCTCAACCTTCTTCTTGCAAAGGCACTGATGCCTTAGGTTTTAGCTTTCATATTTTCAAATTCTGAGCTGCCTAGGGATGTAGTTCTGAGCCTCATATTAAGTGCCAGCAAGCTCTCTTCACAGAGTAGATAGACAAAACAAATCCTTCTCCTACTGAAGACCAAGGACAACTTTCAACCCAACAACATAAACAATGGTGGACTGAGAGAAGGAACAAGAAAGATGGAACCTCACAACCTGAAGCTGTAATTGGACAGTTAAACCCCAATATGCAAATGGACCAAAACTTATAAAAATGTAATATCTTGTTACCAGGCAGCCATTTTTTTCATGTGGCCATTCTTAGTCCACTCTGGCTACAGCCTTGGTCAGGCTCCTGTCCTGCCCAAGGTGGATCCTGGAGGCCTTTCAATAAATAGCTGCTTTATTCTCTAGCTCTGTCCAGTCTCTGTTTCAGGTCAGTCTTCAAAGCATCAGCACTTTTTCTAGTTCAGGGTAATTTCACTAACCCAATGTAGAAGATGGAACTGTGGTGCTGTAAAATATTCTTGCTCCTTAGCATCAGGCACTGATCCAATGCTGAGTGCCAAAATCACAGTGATGGGCACTTAATTTTCTACTGCTGTGAGTAAATCTAGATGTTCAGAAAAATGTTCTTAATTGCTGATTGATTTTGCTGTATTTATGGGTTTTGTACCTCTGCCAAAAATTAAAGTCAAGCCTCTCAAATACAAGCAACACTATTTTCACCAGTATCAGGTTTGATGCCTGCAAGTTTGCAGAGTAGGGTAATAATAGGACTGGAGCATAATAATCATTTGCCATCACTGGTTTCCTTTAGGCCACAAATGTCTGCATTATTTGTCCAACAGTTTTATGGGTTTATGAGGTTCTTTATGAGCTGCTAATTACTTGATTGTGCTGTTGTAGGCTGTGATATTTTGTGTAACACTGCCTGCCAGTGCATTGCTGTGAGCTTTGCAGCAGAGCCCCACTCCCAGCCCCAGCTTAGCAAAGCTTGACCAGGTGGCTGCAGCACGAGGTCACCCCTGGATGCATTTTTTCCTGGATACATTCTTTCCTGCATTCGACCCAGATGCATCTATCATGTCTCAGCATCCATCCATCCATCACAGCCCTCCTTGTAAGCCCAAAGCAGTCGGAGCAGTGACCTGGCAGCTTGCTCTGCCCAGCATGGGGGATCAGCACAGAGGCTGTGGTGCTTCCAGGGGGCCTTGTGGCCCCAGCACACACAGGCCATGCAGGAGGCACATCTGTTTGCTCAACAGCAGGAGTGCTGCTGACTCTGTCAGGATGACACACAAGCTGATGTGCAGCTGGACCAGGGCAAGGAGACAGCCAGGGTGGGCAGGAGGTGTCCTGGAGAAGAAGGGATCCCTGGGGCAAGATGGGTGGGAGATGCCACAGCCCTTCAGTGAGGGTGTCCAACCTGTCACTGTGTACTTGCCCAGCACTGCACTGCTCTGTGAGGTACTCCTGTTTGACAGGTTGCACCAACACTGGTAACAGCCCAAGGCTATTTCTCATCTATATAGTCTGGTCACTCCAGAATTTGTTACACACAAAGCCCAGCATGCCAAACTCAGCACTGCTTCCATGACTGCCAACACCTTACCTTCACATGGAGAGGGCAGGGAAGAGCCCAGCCCCTGAAGTGGTATAAAAGCTGCATGGAAAGTTACAATTTTTGAGCACGATTTGCTTTAACCGTGGAGACTTCTAATAGGTGTTACTAATAAATGTTAATGCTAGTACCACTTTCTGGGAAGTGGAAGGCACAGGTGTGTTATACACACTGAACTCAGGATTGCTGCCAATTGCTACTGCCCAGAGGCAGGGTTAACACCAAACAAGCTTTGTGCCACCAAGCAAAGCACGGTCAGGGAGATTATCCCATAGCATGTGGAGTAGATGGAGTGAAGCCCTTTGCCTCCTTGGAAGCTTGCACACAACCCAGTTGTACACAATTATCAGATGATAATTTTCAACTCTATCCTGCACCACCTTTCTGATGGTGATCAGCATGAAGAAATAAGGCTTGGCCTGGCTCCAGCATCAGCAGACAACTTTGTTTGGCATGGCTTCTAGCAGGACAGAAGCTTCAGCCTCCAGAAGAGTAGCAGAAAGTCACTTCTGCATCTCATAGAGCTGCGACCTCCCTGAGCACTGGAAAACTCCATAGAAAATCCTGACAAAGAGCCCAGTAAAATTGTCATGTTGCTGTTTCTCATCTCCAGCTTGGATACATCACAGGTTGTATCAGACTGTACTTTGTATCAGACTGTACTGAAGCACCATGCTGTGCAAAAAAAGCATAAAACCAGCACCAAACATTTCACTCAAAGGCTGTATAATGGTTTGTCAGCTGCCAAAGCATTACCCAGCCCTCACTCAATCCTCTCCAGTGGAATGGGAGAGCAAAGAGTAAAAGTTAGAAAATTCATTGTTTGAGATAAGAGAATTTAACAGGACAGAAAAGGAAGAAAATAATAATAATAATTGTAGTATTAATAAAATTGTAGGAGTATATACAGCAGTTGCTCATCACCTGGTGGCTGATGCCCAGCCAGTCCCCACACAGCAGCCCCTGGCCCACTTTACCTCCAGTCTAATGTATTAGGCATGGTCTGAAATATCCCTTTGGCCAGTCTGGGTCAGCCTCTCCTAGATGTGTCTCCTCCCACTTTCTTATGCCTCTCCAGCCTTCTCAGGTCATAAGAAGCTGAAAAGTGCTTGCTGTTGTATAGGCACTGCTTGGCAACAACTAGAAGCATCAGTGTGTTATCAATGTTATTTCATATTATATCCTAACCACAGCACTCTACCAGTTATTGAAGGAAAATTAAGCCTATCCCACCCAAAACCACATCAGGCAGCCATTCAGAGCATTCTCCTGGAGACAAACAGATGTTTTCTCTTTATTTAAAGAGGATCCAAGCCCTGTAAGAGAAGCTGCAAGTAATGGTCTCCTTATGTCTCTACACAGGAGGCTTCTCAGTTCTGGCACTAAACCATCTCTTATTAGACAGCCAAGCTATAATTACATCTGGGTCAGAAGGCATAAACTGGCAAGTTTTACTTGGAAACAATAATTGGGAAAAGAAGCAATAACTAAGCCGAGATAATGATTTGGGATTCATTTTGCCCTCCTGAGAAGGCTTTTCACAGATTCTTATTCCCATAGGAATCAATATAAAATCTATATCCTGAGGAATATGCAGAAGAAATTGTCCTAAGAAAATAGGCATAACCAGAAAAATACATGAGTTCTGAATTCTCAGATGAATGCACTGGAGTGGGAATGTGAAGCAGTAGTGTGAGGGTTGCTGTAACATTGGGGAATTTGGCTATTCTGGTAGGAAAGAAAAAGTTCCCTTCTCCAGATCTCTGGGAGACAAGACACCAATTTGATCATCCATTTTTTTATTGCCTTCAGTGCTATCTCTGAACTCTTGTAGTCATTGGCTGGTTATTATACCCTTGAAGAAGCCCACTGTGAAATGCAGCCAGGTGTCAAAGCACTGGCTGTCATACACTAGACCACAAGATACTTGAGGAAGGCAGTTTTCTTCCATATTTTTGGAATTTCTTGTAGTTCAAGCAGATGCCTAACTGAATTAGATCATCAGTGACTGAGCTGCAGCGGTGACAAATGTTTATAAAAGCAGTGCCAAGAGGCCAGCTAGGATCAGGAAAGAGGGTCATAATGGGATTTCTGACTGTTTGGCCTGACTTCCTGTGTGATGGATGCCATTCCAATGCCAGTCATTCCAACGTACAAGCCATTTCTGATATTTGTGTTACAAGACATAAATTTGGTCTAATGAGTAAGAAGCAACATGGAAATGAGGCCTTCCAGGGAAAAGCTTCAGACTGCCAAGGTTTTCACTCATGCCAGCTGTCTGAGCCCTGCACATACCTGCTGCAGGCCACGTGTTCTGCTGGGGTTTTCAGCACACCCACCTTGGCTTCAGAGCCACACAGTGGGGAGAGAGGGTGCTCACACACGTGGGCAAAGCTGAGCAGTGTGGCACCTCCTGTGGGACTCTGTGCAAAAAAAAGTGTTCCAAATAAATGGTGCCATTCTGAGTGTGCCACAGAGACCAAGTGCTTCAGTGGACTGTATCAGGGACAAGCCCTTCCACATCTGGTACACTGCAGGAAGGTCATGGTAAGCACACCCCTGGCCCTGGCCTGGGAACAAAGTGGAGAAGTTCTTCAAATTCCAGGCTAAGGGGAGAACACTTAGGGAAAACCATGAGCGCTACCATTTCTGAGCCAGGTTAGTTTCAGATGTGTTTAAAGAAATGTCTCTCCCCAGAGGGGACTTGCAATGCCAGGCTAAAGATTCTCTCCCCTCTTTGTTAGGGAGGTAGACAAACCAGCAGATGCAGAGGGAAGTGGTTGGTCTGTCTCCTCTCACTGTGACTGTAAAGCAGGGCAGCACAGGGTGTGTCTGTGAGCTGCAGAGAGGGGCAGCAGCTGAGCTGTGGTGGCCCCTGGCCTGGAAATAGGCCAAGCACAACGGAGATCAGCGGAGAGCAGAGGACACCCTTCTCCTTCATGCTCCCATAAACCCAAGGATCAGGCTCAGCCTGAGAGAGGTTGTCTGGGAAGATAATAACAGGAGAAGGAGGATGGGGCTGAGAGGGCCAGAGATGAACTTTTCTAGGAATGGGGGAAAAAGCCATAGATGTATAAAATGTGGAAGGTTGTGAAAAGTGGAGCAGAAAGCAGGAAAAACCTGGGCATGGGTGGTTCTGGGGAAGCCCAGGGAGAAGGAGCATTTAAGAGCACAAAAGTTTTATTCGTAGTAGAGTCTATTACTAACATAAACATTTTCTTTAATGGATTTTAGGTTAAGCACTGTATATCTGAAATATGTTGAGCACATTGCATGAGGTAAGCAAAGTCCTCTGATGTTCCACCAAGGATGTAACATCTTTCTGGTTTTGTGCCTGTGTTTCCTCACGAGCAGTTCCTTGGTCTGTTCAGTTCTCTTCTGGGCAGGTCAGGCAAAGCTCACATGAGACCATGACCACCAAGAGCCATTGGGGTCTCCCAGGTGGGCCATGCCTGGTGCAGAGATGTGCTGCATTAACACCTGAGGATGCTCTTTGGATGCAATTGCCTGTGAAATGAGGTAAAGATCTGTGTATGTGCACACCTAACCGCCCACGTCAAGACATGTGGTAAGAGGCAAGAAGAGTGTGCTTCAAACCATTTATGTTCATATAAAAAAAATAAAAAAGGTTAATTAATCACCCATATAGTTGGGATTATGAAGTAATTAACAGATAACATTATTTAAGACCAGTAAGCTAGGCTTGCCATACTTCTCCCATTTTTAATAGATGTTCACAGAGGTCTGTCTTTCTAGCAAAGCTCTGACAGAGGCAAAACACCCAAATGTTCCTGAGATGAGAAAGAAACTTCTTGTGGTCACCAGTGTGAGGTCAGATCCTGGTACAGTGCAGCCTCTTTCACTCTTCCCAATGTTCCTGTCAAATTACAGATACCACTGTGTGCCTAGAAAATATCAAATGATCAACACATAAATGCTGCAATAAACAATACTTCTTGTCCTCATGCAGTTTTTCTCCCTCCAGGGCTACAAATATTTTAATGGGAGCATTGGTTATTTCAAAATGAACTGTTCGTTATGGTATTTTCATTGACAGCTCAGTGAAACTGTCAGCTCTTCTCACTCTGTTTTGATCAACAAAAGAAAAACATGCACCCTTAAAAGAAAATTATATTGATGCAGCTGGAACAGCTCCCTCTTTTAAGAGACTGATGTGGAAAACAGCAAGCCACACACAATGATGAGAAAAGAAAAAAAGGAGGAAAAAAAGGGACACATTTTCCCAAACAATCACTTGTTACTTCAGTATTTCTGCACTCTAAATGCAGCTACTCCAGAGGAAAACTTTCCATGTCCTTAAGCAGCCTCTGCCAGAAGAAGAATTTATTTGGATTGGCTCCTGCAGGCACTCAGGAAAAAGCCAATTCTCAAGTACTTATAGGGGAGCAAGTGGTCAGCTTGTGCTGCATGAGTCAGGTTTCTCACTGGTGCCATTCAATCAAGCTACAGAGATTAACTTGGATATACAGTCTATAAAACTGGCCATAGAATACCCATAATTAAATATAGGCTACAACACTAGCCATAGCAGCAGTAGCAGCAATGTAATCTTAAACTGGTGGAAAGTATGATCTATCAACACTCAGGGTTTAATGGATTTCTGTAAAACACCTTGCAGAAAAAAAACTTGGTTGCTCATTGCTTGCCCTTGGTAACTCATTAAGCATTACTAAGTCACACAGAAAACTGACTAATGCCACAGTCCTTTTAAAACTAAACAGAAATTTGTTTCTGTTTAATTCACTTCTCTTTCCCAAATACTGAAGTATGTAAGAGAGAAAATAAAATCTTGAATTCCGGTCAGGTTTGGGATCAGATTACAAGGAAAGCCTTGCACATTCAGAAAAGGCACAGGAAAGCCCCCAAACACTGGACAACCACCAGCTCACACTTTCCTGGGACTCTGGGATGGTCAGAGCACTGTTGCACCACAGAGTGCTCCCCTACATGAGGCAGGATGGGGATTCGAGGCCAGGTCTCACCTCTGCTGCTCATCTGAAGCACTCACTGCCCAAGCATTGTCAGCCCTTCCTGACTCCCCTGCTGGTGCTGCATCCCCACTCACAGCAGTTCTCTCTGGGACCCCACCTCAGCCCTGTCCTCCCTCTGGCTCCAGGCACCAGCTCCTTTTCTAGGGCCAGGAGCACCAGGCTGTGTCTCCAGGAAATGCCCCTGCCAGAGATCTGGAGGGAGATTTCCAGCAGGGTGATGCTGATGAGAACCCCATTTGGTTCCTAGCCAGAAAAGTTAGATCTGGTGCATGAGCTCAAGAAAAATAGAGCAGCAAGGCCAGCTGCTGACCACCTCTGGGACAGGATGTTGCATGCTCTCTGAGAAGGACATGGCTGCATACCAGGCAGGTAACTCATCTGGTTCTCCTTCCTTCTAACAAGGGCCTTGAGTTCTAAACATGTAAGATTAGAATTTATTTGGTTTGTTTTAAAAACCTCTGTGTATAGCATACATTCTCTCCTAGCCAGAATGGTCACCCTTGGGATTTCAGCAGAATATGTGAATGCTCAACCCTTCCAGGAACTGAATCCCTCTTATTTGTGTACCTAATCATGGCTTTAAGAGCTTAACTTGTAACATGCTGGTTTGAAAAATACAGTCACCTCCTTCCTGGCTATACGCAAGAGACATGGAAAAATAAAAATTATGAAAGAATGTCCCTTAACCTGAAAGAGCTTCCTTTAAAAGCCAAACCAGCATCTCCTGGGAGAGCATGGAGGAGATCTGTGTTTAGATGCAAGAGATAAACTGACCAGCTGTGAGATGGGGAGGATGGGAAGAGACCTTGATTCATGTGAAATTTCATTCTCAATATAATCTCTGTATTGAATAGCTGGTACTCAGACACACAAAAGCTTTTGAACTGCAGACTCAAAAACAACAGAGGGAAAGCAAAAGTATCCATCACCTCCCAGTTTGCCTCGACTAGCTCCATCTCCCCATTTTGGTAAACATGCTCATCTTGCAGACCCAGTGCAATTTAGAAAATCACACTGGGCTCCCTGTGATCACATTTCCCTCGTGACCTTGAAGAAAAGATGAAAAACCAGGGGTTTCACTATGCCTTTGCAACCCTGCCTTTGCCCAGCCTGTAATGATCAAATCAGGGAAGGTTTAGATTGGATAGTAGCAAAAATCTACTGACAGGGTTGTCAAGCATTGGAACAGGCTGCCCAGGTGGCTGGCTCCCGATCCCTGGAGGTATTTAAAGATATGTGGATGTGGCACTTGGAGACATCATTTAGTGGTGAACTTGGCAGTGCTGGGTTTATGGTTGGACATTATGATCTTAAAGGTCTTTTCCGGCCTAATTGAGTCTATGATTCTGCAAGAGTAACACTTGCAGGAGGCTGCAGAGCCCACATGCTCCATGTAATCCTGCAACAATATCAAACTTTCTTGCTTTCTGACATTTTTTTTCCTTCTAGCTCTGTATTTCCCTAGAAACCTCACAGTCAAGTTTATTCTAATTTTGCCCTTTCTTCTATCAGGTTATTTTTATTCCTGCATTCCTAATGTAGCTTGAAATTAATGCAGCCTTTTTATTTATATTTCAGCCTCCTCAATGATGTATGCACAGTTTGAGGAGAGATATAATTACAGGCTGCTGCAGAAGAGCACAACAGGCTGGTGTCATTACATCCCAGGCAAACTTCAGCTTTGTTTGGAATTCACGGCATGTGGGATTTTAAAAAAATTATGTTTGATCTGAATGTCATTTCTCTAGGCCCCATAATAATCAAAATCAGATCAGGACACAGGCAGCATCAGAACTCACAGAAGAAGGGGCTGTGAGAACACGTCCCTGCTGCCTGATTGACAGGGCAGTCCTTCATCCAGGGGTTTTTGAGCCCAAATGAGGAACGGGGTAGTTTTGACTGATACTTTAATTAAAAACACTCCAGACAAACGCATCTAAAACTAAGCAAGGGAGGTACAAAATTGATGAGAAATAAATCCCCATTGCAATGACTCTTGGATTCATTCATGTGTTACCAAACTGTGGATAAATCACTTCCTACCAAAAAAAAAATGGTAAACCTTGCATTGCTATCTGAGAGTATAGGTTTAGCTGTAACCCACTGGGGCCAGCCATGGCTGTGTATTTTGTGTGGTGAGGATTGCAAATGAGGAGAAAACCAAGGGACATTTTACCTGCAGACTGACCAGAAGCAGCTGCCAAATAACAGTAAGAAGAGGGGAAAAAGTGAAGAAGGATTAAAACTCTCCAGTCTTTCTAATGGCTTTTGCAGGGGTATCTTACTGTGGCCTGTGAATATTTGGATAGAAAAAGTAGAAATAAAATTAACATGCTTTTATTTTTTTAAATAAAGCTCACCTCACCTTATCAATACCCCCAAGGATACTGTGCTCAAGGTTTAACTCTGGCTGGAAAATGGCTTTCTCATGCAATGAAACCCCAGAGTTTCTTAATCTCAGGGTCTTTCCTCCATAAAAGAGAAGGTGGAGGGGAACCTACAGAAAGTACCAGAGGACAAGGCAGAAGAGCAAAAAGAATACCCTCAAATTTTCAAAATCTGCTTCTTATACTAAATAGAACCTCATCAAGGGATGCTATAAATCTTTACTTTATAGGAGGAACTGGGGTTTAAACAACTGAGGTTTAGGCTTTGGATCTGTCATTTCTATTCTTGGCTAAATTTAATTTCCGCTGAAGAATATTTGTTGACTCTCCTAAATTTATTCTTTGTACAAATGGCATATATAATAGGGATAAAGGCAGGAAAGAAAAGAAACAATTGTTTCTGCAAATGTGACATTTCAATTAAATTTAAATATCATAGTACTTAGTATTATTTAAGTAAGGCAGCACTTTTTGTTTAACATTGTTATGAGGTGGTTTTCCCCTTAAATAAATTTTGCATTTCAGTCCAGGTATCAAACCAGGCTTATTCTGAGCCTTCTCAATGAACACTCTGGCCAGTGGGACATTGCATAATGTTGTGGTATAAAGACCTTTACAAGTGTGTCAGTAAACTGGTAAATTGGGATGGCACTTGTTTTACCTAGGTGTAGGCTAGATTGGTATAATCTAATCATGCAGGCTTCCTCCTCTGGCAAATGAGAAAGAGATCATCTCCAAATGGCAGATCGACTCCTTAAGGGTTTCAGATTTGCAGGTAAAATATCCTTCTGTGGGTGCCTCTCTGCCTGCTATGAGTATGGAGCAGGAACTAGAGGAATGTTTTTGACATCTGCATTTACTACTAGATGAATAAAAATAGAGAGATGAATAAAAATAGAGAGATGACCTCATGCTTTAGCTCAAGCCTTTAATTTAGTAGCTTTGGCATGAACTGTTGCATTAATTACTAGGAATTATTCCCATATTTCAGGGGGAAAAAACCCAACAAAATGAAAGTGGAAATAGTAGAATGCGTGGCACTGCAAAAATTACTGTTCCAGGTAAGCAGTTTTATATAAAATGGGAGATCAGAAACCAATTTAAAATGAAAGAGGGGGGAAAAAATTCTGCAGCCTGCACAATTTCAATCTCATAAGAAACCAACTATAGCAGGTTTGGTTCTACTTTGAAAGGTACATAAAAACATCCCAGAAGGAAATCTCATTACACTGTGACAACAATAAAAACACTTTTTAGTTGACCAGTGGAGCAATTCTAGAGAAATACCTATGAAAGTACTGAGCAGAAAAGAAGTGGATAGATTTGCTTGCTTTTATGGCAAAAGCTCACGGGACAGGTTTGGTTGGAAACAGGGGGAGGTTCAGCTCTGCAGACCTCTCCATTTAGCAGGAGGGAGGGCCTGTGTCACACTGCGCACTCCTACATATTCATCAGTCATCTAGGGAAAAAATCAAAAAAGATTGGAGATGGACTTTGCTGAATGGCACTGAAAGGCACTGGAGACCCCTCAGTAACCAAGGGAGGAAATGCTGAGACTAAAACCAAGGAGTGAGGGACCTCTGATTTGATCCATGCTTCTGATGATGCCAAAGTAAGTGCCCCCCAGGTCTGAAACAAGATTTAGCCTTTCCAAACACTGCAAAGGTCCAAATGATTTCTCCAGTGAATATCAAGAAGAAAGAGCCACTGCTTATTGGCCACAGACACATGAGGGTTCCCTGCCCCATGGCACTGCCTTGGCAGATCAACCATGTACCCCATGGCCCCTCAGCAAGAGCCCCTTTGTTTCTCGAGAGCTGAGTGTTGGATTTCACCAGCATCTCAACCCAAAATCTCTCTGACATGTTTTATTTCTTTTCTCTTAGAAGTCAGGACAAAAGATTCTGCAATGTTTGCCCCTAGCTAGCTATCAAACAAATGCACAATTACATATTTGAAGTGGAGATGGGGAACATTAAGGCTATTCCAATTATAAAACCACCCTATTCTTACTGAAACCTGTCAGCACAAAAAAGTGCCATATTTCAATATGATATGTTTTAAAATGTTAATACTGTGATAGTGATGATTTAGGATATGCAGGGCTTTTGAAATACATTGGTCTTGTTCCTTTCTGTAAGATTGCTAACACTTTCTTTTAAGTCTTTCATTTTACATTAATGGATTAATTTTACAAAATGCCCTCTTATGCTAGTACTAGAAGAAAAGTCAGTTGGGCCAATTTGCTTTCTCCGTACAGTTTATTAATCCACATCCTTCCACATGACCCTGCATTCATCTCCACTCTAGCTGAAAAAATCTATTTTTTCTGTTGTATTTCCCAGAGATCTTTCCTGCTCTCATTAATTTTTATTGCCTGGTCCAGACCACTCTCTGCTCTGCTAAACAACAGGCAAACAGAACAGAAGTCATGTTCCTAGTAAAGTGGACAGCAAATTCCTTGAAAGGAAAAATAATAACCTCATGTAATTTTTTTCCACTCTGTCCCTTACACAGTCTGGCACTTGAGTTGTTTTGTTTTTTTTTAAATCACTAACTGCAGCTGGGGGTTTCCTGGGTTCTGTCACCAGTCACTTCTAGCTTTTTCCCTCCATCCCATCTGCAAATTAATCCAGCATCCCCTGGGGTAAATTCATTGTTCAAATCATTCCTGTCAGCAGCTTGTGAAGGTCTTGGCTGGCTCACCAGTGCAAACACTGATCCCAGACCTTGTCACCTCAGCTGGGACACAGCTGCTCGGGGCCACGCCAGGCTGAGTCCTGCCCCACGGCCAGGGCCAGCCCACCCCATGGCACAAAGATACTGCACATTTTGTCTCTCAGCAAGAGAGAGGATTAGGGCTTGCTCTCATTCATCATCCAAGAGGGACAGAAGTACTGTTTGACTCCACTGCATGCTGTAACCTGAAAGGGTTGTGCTCCCCCCTAACACACACCAAAAAAAAAGGCCTTAGTTAATTGTTCTTCCCAATCTGCCTGCTCTGAGGAGAAATAGGTGGTGCCAATGAATAACAAATTGAGTATTTGCATATTTTCTTGTTTTTTCTTTTCTAAGTTAAATATTTGATATCATTTGCCAACTATGGATCTATTGTCTTATTGAGATGATTTATACTCTGAATAAATAACTCCATGGCTCACCTCCAGAAGGTGGAAGTGCTGGACTGCTGAACAATGCCAATTTCAAACCAAATAATTTCCTTTCCCTTTTGACTAAAACAAAAAGGTGGCAAAATTCTTTTGCTTTGCCTATTGCCTACCTCCTTTATTTGAGCCAAGTTATTTCCACAATCCATTCAAGGCATCAGAGCTACTCAGTTTAAAGGAAACCCTTCCCTGTGAGCTCACAGAAAGAACACAACCACAGCTCCAGAGGAGCTCTTCCCCCTGGAAGTGTGGAGGCATGGTGACCACTGGGAGATTGGACTCACTTCAAGCCTCAAAGCATTGGCTCTGTGTGACAGAACCTCAACAGCCTCGTGGGAAATTAAATCCTGCCAGGCTGGCTGAGTGCAAAACTGACAGAAAAAACCACTCTGATCCATGCTTTTATTTTTAATCTGAATAGCACTGAGGTGAAGCTCAACTAAACAACATACAGGCTTGGCCTCAAGTAACTATGTAGAATAAGAAAAGTTGTTCTCACTGGGATTTTTAGGTTACTTCCGGAGTTATTTCAGAGCTTTTACAAGATTGTAAGGATAATATTTGCGAGTAATTCATTTTCTAGTTTATCTGCAGAGTGCTTGAGTAGAGATAATTGTGTTTTATGGTTCTTGAGAGAAACCAGAAAGTAGTTCAATATCAACTTTTCTGCTGAGGCAATCCAACCTTCTAGATTAAATATTGATAAACATACCAAAGATACATAGCTCTTGGTAAATGCTAAAGCCCATCATCCTGTAAGTAATCTTGATGATGACTATTTCTCCACTAATTCAAAACAATCCCTGTCATTGTGTTTGAAGTTGGCAAAGTGCTGAAGCAACAGTGCTGGAAGCTGTGCTCCTTTATTCAGAGACGACTTACAGAGACACAACCGCAGCATCAGCTCCTGCAAACCAACTCATCCTCGTGTTTCCACATCTTATGGGAAAGGCTGTGGTTTTCAGAGCATGAAAAAATCTCTCTTTGCACATCCCTGATCTCCCTGCCAAAACAGGGAGCAGAGCAGCAGAGTGCTTCTACAATACCAGCTTTTGCAGGAGGCTTCCTTGACTGTGGTTGAATAACACACAGAATAACATTCATGATACCGTCTCCCACTGTTACAGCTGGGGATGAAAACTCACAAAGGGCAGCAACCTTTGTTTCTAACCTATGCAGAGGATGGTTCATTGACTGCCCTCTCATGCTCTGCCTCTCCAAAATCCTGCTTGCTGGGCATCCCTGTATCATCTGTCACCTTCCTTCATGATACAACTAATTTCTCTGCTCCTGTTTGTAATATAGTAGCCACTATATGCCTGTCATATTCTTCTTGACCAATGAAAACCTAAAAGTCAACTTTGCCTAAGATGTGTCTAAAGACACATACCAAGAACCAGTGGGCTTCACACCCAGTTCCATTTCTTTTGCATCCCCATCAGGTCAGCCGTGATGGGGGTGGAAAAGGGCCTCGTCACAGCCCTGGAAGGCGAGCAGGGTGCCCAGGCAGGGTGGGCACAGGAGGGCTCCCCATCTCTCACTCACACCCCCAGGATCTGCCCCAGGCAGGGCTGGTGGAGCTCTGCACTGCCCTCAGCTTGGGTGCTGTCACTGCACACCCCAGCAAAGAGCTCCAGAGTTTTCATTGTTCGTGTGAGCAATGCTAATTTACTGCATAATTGCATCTGATTGAGAAGCAGCTTTTCTCCCAACAGAAAATATTACTGATGTCAGATGGGGCTAGCACTGGCAGGGGTGCCGAAATCTATGCTTGAAGTGAGACATTATCATAGCAGATTGTTTTCCCTTCTTCTATTTTAAATAATAGATTGTTCTTTAACTAGAATTTAGCTATCACAATACAAGTTTAAACACAAAGCAACAATTGTAGATTAATTAAAAGGCACACAATTTAAACCAATCATTTTGAAGACTGATAACTTTGCAACTAATTTTATGTTTCATAATTCCTGTTCCCCAATATTGTTTGCAAAAATCAATTGGCAGTTAATTAACCTTATACCATTCAGTCAGAAGTAAAAGAAATTTGGACATTTGATTCTATGTGTTGACAACTCTATTAAACAAAATAGCCAAAGCCCAACTACACTTTCATAACAAAATTTCTTGAGGACAGTTCCTGTCCTCAGCTTCTTGCAAGATGAGAATGAGTTGGAAGCAGCCAGATTTATCCTGAGGGACAAAGGAGGTCACCTCTGTCACATGAAACTGCTCAAGGGTAGTGTGAAAAGATGCTGGTCGTGTCTACTGGCCTTCACCCTGCCACAGCCTCTCCAGAGGGGAACAGTGATCTCCCAGCCTCTGCTGCTGAAAAATAATTCCCAATGGGCCATTACACTCTGTGCACTGAGGTGCAAAGCCAAAAAGCTCCATTAAAAAAGAAGCTCTGAAGTCAAAAAGAAGAGGAGAAATAAGAAGTCGTAACCATGAAAAGGATATGCCAACCACAACCGTGTCACTTAAGGCACTTTGAAATAGCAAATTAAAATACTTCTGGAACACAAGCAGGCAAATGCAATACGAGCTAACAATAAAAAATGTTACACCTGAGCCATAGTTCCAACAGATCTGGAAATGATCTGACCTCGTACTAACCTTTGCCTGCTAAAGCACTGATGGACAATTAGAGGTGGTGGGGGGGGCTCATGACTGAGCTGCTGGGCTGGAGATCTCCAGCATGGCTTACCTCACACCCCTCCTTTCACAGGGCCAGAGCTGCAGCCCCAGCAGGAGCACCTGAAGATGAGGATGCAGAGATCCCCTGCTCACCCAGTCAGAAATTGCCCCTTGCCCACACATGAAAATCCCAGTACTGGGAATACTAGGTACTACATAGCAGGCAATAAGGCTGGTAATAGATGTACACAGGAAAACAACTTTTAAAAGCATTGTAGGATTGAAAGTCTTCCCCAACAAAGTGCCAGATGTCAGCCTCAGTTGATTAGCATTACAACTGAAATGTGCTTATAAATATGTCATATTTTTGTAGCGCTCAGAAACCTCAGCAGCATTAGACAGTCCTCAGGACACTCTCCCTAAAATGCAACCTACAAAAATATTCTCATTTTGCTCAACACACTGGAGAAAAAGATAAAAGCTTTACTGGTACTCAGGTATCATGGACAGGTCAAGGGAAACACATGGGCAACATGTTATTACAGCATTTGTGGGCATTTTTCCCAGCAACATTAACCATAAGAACATAGGATGCTGACCTAGGTGTGGACCTGGCATTATCCTGGAGGGCAGTTTCTACATCCACAAAACAGTGACAACAACCCTTACTGAGAATCTCTCACAGACATCTCTTAATTATTTTATGGCACCGTAGTGCAGCTACTGACACCCACACAGAGGAGAGTACAAGGTGGAAAGGGCAGACCCAGCTGTCCCCCTGCACTCTTAATTCAGCTTAAGCACACCAAGGCAGACTGGGTGAAGATGGTTATACTGACACTTGGGAAGTCTCAGTAGCATTCTCTACCCTGATCTGAGCAACCAGTGAATATGACCTCATTGCTTCTGTGATGAAAACTCAACATTATATGAATTTGAAACAAAAGAAATAGCACTCAATTATTCAGAATAAGCACCACTCAAGTGCAGTTGGCTGCAAGTTAGATGCATTGGCTGCCAGTGATTTTTAGTTTGTGTCTGTGTACACATATTTTTGTGCTTTTGTGTATAAATAAAGTATGCAAGGATATCTGGAGGCAATATTTTAAGCAGAGGGCAGAAGGCACACTCAAAAATCAGACTTGAAAATAGGATTTAATTGTATTTTTTAACTTACTTGATTATGTCATCACCAAAAGTCAAGGTTGGGATTGTTTCCATTAACTGACCTAAACCTTTTCTCTACATGTGATTATGTATGTTAAAGACATATTAAGGAACAACCACCATTAGCCAAAGTTGGGACAATACAGATGACCTAATTATTAACTGAGTCAAAATACAGATTAAATACATCTTTTCCAAGCCTTGTTTTCTCTCACCCCTGAAATGAGTATAAACACATAGCTGTCTGTCTCATCTCCTGGGTGTGATATACTTAACATTTCTCATGTGATTTTACCTTTTGGACAATGTCTATGGCACTATATATATTATGATTTCTCACCTGATTATTCCCTATTATTTCAGAGTTATACTCTGCCTGGATGCATGTTTGGCAGTCTCCCTTTTCAAGGGTAACAGAGGATTAAAAGTTTATTTTCACAAAGTATGTGGAGTGGCTTTCTCTGCTAAATACCCAAACAATATTCAATTGGGAGAATTAAGCTTATGAAAGAGATGTTAAGGCAATGTCAAAGATCTTTTAGGAAGACAGAACTTCCATGCAATAACAACATGGTTGGATTAACTTTACAACAAAAGGAAATTAGACTGGATTTCTACAGAGTCAGGTTTGTTATTCTAGCTAACAATATGATTAACATTGAATGAATAGTAAAGGCCTCATTCATGCTTCGCTTAGCCCAAATTAATGTGACTGATTACCCAGCCTCTCTGTACTGGCAGAAATTCTCGTGTCTCCTAGGCTCATTTATCCAGAAAGTCTTACTTCTAAGGAAGTTGACCCCAGGTAGAAAAAAACAACAGCTGAAGCTTTTGAAGCTTTTGCACTTCATCGCCTTTTCCTCTGGACAACCAGCTCCACCTTCATATTTAAGGGGCCAAAAGTCTACAGCCCCAAAGATCCAGCTGGGCTCCCTTGCAGACATGCAGTTTGACAGTAACTTCAGGAACTGTTCCTTTCCATGGAAGTTTCATTTTTTCTTAAATTATTTCCATGATCCACATTGCCAATGACCAGACCATCCTAGACAGATGTTAGTACTAGGCTTGGGATTAGCTGCTTGCCCTCCTTGAGGACCATCTCTGACTTCCCAGGGTGCCATGAATTAAAGCTGCTGCTGAAAAAACCCTTTCTGCCAAGCACCTGAGGAACCTGAGAAGACCATATGGGCTGTGAAAATGACAATATGCACATCAAGAGCTGTTTGTGTTTGCGGTGGAAAAACAAGTCAGCACAGACTCACATCAATGTCAGTATGATGAAGGCTGCAGAAAAAATGTGAGCTGTAGATTTATGCTAAGAGGCAGGAAACAAGGCAAGAGAAGTTAACCCTCATCCCTCCTGCTCCCACTGCCCCAGAGCATCAGTAATCCTGGAGCAATCCACTGCCTTAAACATAATCAACAGGAAGAGCCTTGACTTTGCATTCTCCTCATCCTCCCCTAAGTACAACACAGATGAAATCTGGAGGCAGTGAAAACAGTCCACGTGCATAAACAGGCAATTGTCTCCCTGGGAGCTCACATACTCCTTACCTTATCCCTCAAAATACCTTCCATATTCCACCAGAGGAGCCTGACTTTCACAAGTGCACAGAAGGCACCTGCAAGACTGAGCACCTTTTGTGGTTTCAAGACCTGCTGGTGCTTGAATCCAACACCCACCCCCCACCAAAAAAAATCTTCAGCTATATTTCTAGAGATGGACTGAGTGGTGAACTGAATTCTGGTTTTATCCCTATGCATTAATGGTTGAGTCAAAGGGAATCCACTAAGGATGTAATGGCATTGCCAGGGTTCTCACTGGGGTAGTGGCACCGACCAGTGAGAATCTTACTGGCCACCCTTCAACTTCTGTGTCTTTAATCACCAGAACAATGACCATGCTCTCTTAAATGGCACTAATTCTCCTGCTGAACACAGTGCAAGGCAGTGCAGAGCTGCATTAGGGGCAAAGCAGAAGTGTCTGACCTGAGGGCACAAAATGGGAGCAAAAGCATTGAGTCAAACCAGCTGCAGCTTCCTTGGCTTCTGCTATTGGCAAGGTCCTGGGAGGGCAGCACTGGAGATGGCTTTTGGGAGCCAGAGGAAGACAGGGAAGAGGAGGACTGAAGAAGGCTCTGATGGTCTGTGGGTGGGAGAGAAGGAAAGCAGAATGAAAATCCGGAGGAAACTGACACACCTTGGGGCATCACATAATATTGTCACAATACTTCTGTTCACAAAGACACTCAAAGAAGCTGAATGCCCTACATAGTATGAGGAAGTTTATCCAAGCTAGAGGATAGGGTATGGGTCCTACCACTGGTGAAGTGAAGGCAGCATCTCCTTTTACAGTGTGTTTGCCCACCAAGAGTGCCTGAAGGAAACTAATTCTGGTACTAATCATTCAGGGAATTATTTTGAATGCAATTCTTAACACTATCATCTAGGTAAATCTTAACTGCTGTGTTATTTCAGCTAGATAAAATCCAAACCCAGTGTCATACCAAGGCTTGGTATTAAACCAATTACTGCTGACTGTGAAACACATGCACATCTTGAAGGCTTTTGATCTTTTGGAATGGGTGACAGAAGCTTTTCCTTGCAACACGCTCCATACTGAAATGATCTGGCTGAAGTGCCACAACTCTGAACATTGGCATGCGCTGTAGACAATTTGACTCATTAAAAAAAAGCTTTATTCCTTTACGTTGGTCACTGGTTTGAGCAGTGGACCATTTTGGTCCATTTTCACAAACTCACATGAGAAGAACAGGAAGAATTACTGAATACCCTCTCTAAATCACATGTAGTTGTCACTGCTGGTAGCTCCTGCATGACAAGTGTCTGAGTCTCCTGAAGGTCCTTCTGGCATCTGCAATGCACATGTCACTACTGGCAACCATAACCAAACCAAATTCCCCTCAAGTCCTCTAAGACAAACAAGAGAAGTATGGGAAAGTATCCCAGTATTCTTCCTGGCAAAACTCTACAGAGGCTTAATTTTTATCACCACCATGTAAACTATGTCTGCAAAAGTAAAAAAAAACAAAGAAAAGAAAAGAAAATGTTTCTCCGAGAATATGCATGCAATTTTCATAGCAGAGTAAGTCCTTGAGTCATGCAAAGGACAAAGTTGTGATAAAGCTAGGTGATATAACCCCATTTTTCAGGCCTACATGCTCTAAATATTTCACATCTAGAAACATTTACGTGTACTCCCAAAAGTAAAAATCAAGACATTGTTACAGAAATGAGCATTAATATGTATACATATCTATTTGACTCTTGACTGGGGAAAAAAAAACATTTGTACATTAAATTGGAGAGCCCCATAGTCTAGAATATGGTTCCAAAATGAAAACAATTAAAAGAAAACTCCATTCCAATATTGTATTGTCATAGTTTGTCCTTAGCTGAAAGGAAATCCATGTCTAATTTTAAAGATCTGTCATTAGGACATATATATGTAGTAGTCTGAGCAAGAGAGAGGAGAGGTGACCAGATTTTGTTACTTTTTCTGGTGTTGCTTTTTTCATGGTAGGTAATTCATCTACAAACTTAACTCTTTGTACAAAAGGTTTTGTAGAACTTACTGACTTCATTCTTTTGATGGTCATCCTGACATGGCCGGTAACACAGAACACTGTTTTGATGACGGTGATGATGTTGAAAACCAGCAAGATAACCATTCCCCTTTCTGAAGGAACACATGGCTTTATGAGCATTTCTAGAAACAAAATAATAGTAATATGGCATTCAAGGAGAATGCAGAATTCCTTCAGAATAACACTAAAGGACATTTAAAACATGTGCAGATGCTGGAGCATGTCCAGAGAAGCACTGTAACATGTCCTATGAGGACTCTCTGAGGGAGCTGGAATTGTTCAGCTTGAAGAAGAGGAGGCTCAGGGGAGACCTTATCACTCTTTACAACCACCTGACAGGAGCCAGGTGGGGGTTGGCCTCTTCTCCCAAGCAACCAGCAACAGGAGAAGAGGACACAGTCTTATGCCACACCAGGGGAGGTTTAGATTGGACATCAGGATGAAATTCTTCACAGAAAGTGTGACTGAGCATTGGAATGTGCTGGCCAGGGAGGTGATGGAGTCGTCATCCCTGGAGGTGTTTAAGACTGGATGTGGCACTCAGTGCCATGGTCTGGTTGACAAGGTGGTGTTATGTCATAGGTTGGACTTGATGATCTCAGAGGTCTTTTCTAACCTTATTGTTTCTGTGATTCTGTGGGCTTGGGGAGAACAAAGAAAGGACTCAAGTCCTGGAAAGACAAATACGATACCAGAATCCAGACTAGGATACATATGGGATTAATGGATACCAGAATCCAGAGTAGGATACAGGTGGGATTACACAACAGGACAATATACACAAATACGTCTGCACATTGCATTACATACTATCTTTTTCTAAATCCAGCAAGTTTCCCTGCTCTGTCACACACGTACTGTTTTCCAGGCTGGCTATTACAAGGACAGAAGTAATTTACCCAAGGTAACTCTGCCAGGAAAGCCCTCGGGATGGATGAAAAGCAGGAGCTCTCCAGGGCCTGCTGCCTGGAGCCCTTTGATCTCAACCTCGAGTCCCCGCTTGGCCGCAGGCAGGTACTGCACACCATGGCCCCGTGCCAGGCGCACTGAGCCTCCGTGGCTCCTGGCAGAGAAAGCGTGTCATTCCCGGGAAGGGAAACCTCCCCTGGATGCCAGGGGAACAAAACGAAATGACTCCTGGCAGGATGTGGAACGGGGATCGTTCAAGCACAGCGGATCCAGGTATCAGTTTGCAGAGTCAGGGACTGGAAAATTGACAAGGCAAACACGACTGGGGGGAGGAGGACGGACAGACAGATACAGAGTGATCTCCCTCCTTGCAAGCCAAATATACTGCTTTTGGCAAAAACATCATTAAGATTTAATCACTAGGTAAGAACAACCTTAGAATCCCTAAAGGAAAACCCTGAGTTGTTCACAGTAAGAATAAACCCCTAAATTAATTTTTGTCAGCACTTGCATAATCCAGGCTAAGCAGAACTAACATTAGACTTAAAATTCCTTGTAGAGCAAATCTTTGCCTTATCTTGGAAGGGATTAAATATCCATGAACATGCTCAGTTGTAGTATCACAAACAAACTGGTTTTCTGGTAAAATAAACAAATGGAATAGGTTTTATTGAGCTTATTTCATAAATGAGAACAGGCAACAAACTCAGAAGGGCTGCCACTGTACCCAAGCTTGCAGCTTCACTCTAAGATGAACAGGGAGACACACTGAATGCCAAGTGGGAACATCTGGCTTTCACGATCAATAAACTCTTTCTCTCACAGCCTCAAGTTCTCCCCCAGAAAGACACAAAGTACTGAGTTTTCCATGTTTCTGCAGAGGACAGAACAACAGAGTAAGGCAAGTTTGTCAGCTAAACTTCTGCTTGGCTAGCATCACATTCAAACCAAAAGCTTTCAACAGTCTGAAGAGACAGAGACGCTCCCTGCTGAGTTGCATGTACCTTCCAAACTTGGAAAACAGGGACACTGTTCAGTGTTTCAGCACCCCCAACATAAAGACTCTCTCCCTTATCTCCCAATCTGAAACTCCTCTCTTTAGTTTAAAACCTTTACACCTTGTCCTATCACTGCAGGTCCTACCAAACAGTTTGTCCCCATCTTCCTTATAAGCCCTCTAGAGGTATTGCAGAGCTGTAGTAAGGTCTCCCTGGAGTTTGGAGCCTTCTTTTGTCCCAGATGAGCAGCCCTAACTCTCTCAGCTTTTCCACACAGCTGAGGTGCTCCAGCCCTCCAATCATTTCCATGGCTGTAGTCTGGACTTCCTCTAACAGGAAGGGTCCAGATCTTTTCTGTGCTGGGGACCCCAGAGCTGGATGCAGTGTTCCAGGTAGGGTCTCACCAGAGCAGAGGGGCAGAATCCCCTCCCTTGCCCTGCTGGCCATGCTGCTTTGGATGCAGCCCAGGATGTATTTGGCTTTCAGGGTTTCAAGCACACATTGTTGGCATGTATCCCACCTCTCATCCACCAGCTCCCCCAAGCCCTTCTCCACAGGGCTGCTCTCAATCCCTTCATCTATCCAATAACCTGTTTTGGTACCAAGGTCATCATGGCAATCAAATAAACACAAGCAGCAAAGAATAGAGAGATTTTACAAGAGGCTGCACACACATGTAAGCAGGAAGGGACCATGAAACTTGGGACACCTCCTAGGACAAACCTATAAATACTTCACCAGCTGGTGCAAGGGAAGCTGTTTTGGCTTGCAGAACAGCAAAACTGGCTGCCACTGCTTCAGGCATGAAAAAAAGGCTTGTGGATCAGTTGATATAGCCAGAAAGCACAGACAATACCTGCTCTAATTCCCAAGCCTCACCTTGCTCACATTCACTGTGACAAAGCCCAGTGAAATTCCAAGAACCAGGTGCAGAACCCTGCCAGGACTTGCAGGGGAGCCAAGGGACCTTGGCAGTCCTAAAACCCCACAGATGACACTCCACTCTGGAGACAAAATAGCAGTGCCAGCCTGAGGGCTGCTCTGGACCAAAGCTCTGTAGCTATTTGTGAGGACCAGGCTTGGACAGCGAGTGTTGGCACCCCTGCCAAGCACATACCAGGCTGCTCAGCAGCAGTTTGTCTAGCTCAAGCCTGCCATCTGCACCCTGCCTGTGCAAATATGCCCTTTGCAGCTGTGCAATGCCTCTGGATGTTTCACTGACCTATATTCCCCCGTGTACACCTCACAGAGCAGCACTGGTGCTCTGCAAGCACCATTTCTTCCACATATCACAGCAGTTTCCCACTGTGCCCACCCATCACCTTGCACACTGAAAAAAGGACCATTTCCAGCACAACCTCCACCCTCAGACAAAAGCACAGCTCTCTGGCTGAGAATTTAGGCATCACCTCAGCTCTGACATGCTCACCAAAGGGGTTTGAGAGATGGAGCAGCACAGCTCAGTTCACCAGATGTACAACTGTGTCTGAACAGCAGCAGGCCAGTATGTCAGGCACTGCAGGAGCTCACTGAACAGGCCCATTAGCCAGAAAAATAGGGCACTCTGCCAATTAAATTATTAACCTCCAGGCGTATTTGCATGCATTGAACACACTCAGCTTTTCCAGTTTTACTCCTTTTGCTATACTCAGTGACCCAGACATGTCATAGCACTCTATGTGGCTAGGAAAACATTTTTTTAACATTGTGTAAGTGAAGAATAGCAGAGACTAAGTCCTGAAGAATATCATATGGCTAGTCAAGGGAAGCGCCTGGAGAAATGCCTCCCAACTCACCAAACAATGCTCTGTCCATCACATCACATTTCGGGGCAGGGACATGGCTGTGTCTGCCACATGCTGATAAAGTTGTACAAGTACAAACAAAGGTACTAAGTATGAAATCTTAAAGCACGTGGGATTTTTACCTAAGTGAATGGTCTCTTGGTTTTCTGTTCAGCTTCTTACATGGACCAAGTTATACACACCTGAAAGTCTCCATAGGCCATGCTTGAAAAAGTACGAAGATCTTGCATTTCAAAATCTGTAAAAAAAAAAAAAAAAAAAAAAGTTCAACTTTGCATGGTATAATTTCCCTCTCCTTTCTGTCCTGAAGCAAATGCATGCTTCCAATCAATGGCACTCTGGGCTCTATTGCATGGGGTAAATCACCCTGAAGTGCTATCAAAATGCACAGCAGCAGCACAGGCCCCAGAGGCATTATTAGATCCTCTGACTACATTTATGGTCACAAGTTTTTGACTGTAGTTACAGCTGAAAGAGTGACATTCTTTCATTCCTCAGGTCAAACTAATTCATATTCTAAGCATGTCGAAACTTCTAAAAAACCCTTAATCATTTAAATCACAGTCATGGGTGTTTTTTTCCCTAAGTTTGAACAGGGGAAGTACAGACACAAGCATGCTGGGGGAAGCTCCGCAGCATAGGAAGCTCCTAAGTACAGTTCCCACTGGTTTTCAATGGGAATTCTGCCCTTCAGCCCCACGAATGCTTTTGAGCACTTACTCCTCAATGCACATTCACAAGCTTCACGCCGAGCAGCACTGCCCTTTGGTGATGGGGAATGTCTGACTGCTCTCCTGAGGTAATGCAAATAGAGAAGTGAGAGACAAAACCGACCTTACTACCAATCAGAGAGCAGGATTGTCTGTATTAATCAGTTCAAAATAAGAGTATCAAAGAAGGTGCAAAATAAGAATATCAAAGAGCAGTTTCCATAAGTTGATACATTTGACAGAGCACTTTGAGAGGCTCAGGGATGTAGAAACAACTTTTATACAGTCAGAACAAAAGCAGCAGACAAGACCAGGTGTTAAAAAGCCTCTGACACTGCAGAGGTTCCCTTAGTAAAGTCTGTTTTGATCATCATATTTTAATTTCACACAGCTTTTAGGTGAACTTCATCTTAGCCATATGCTCTAGTATGCTCTAGCACCATCTAGCTTGTGCCTAAGGTACTTTCTCCTCAAGTAGGGAAATGGTTAATTTGGCATAAATGTGTCATTTCCTTCAAGTATGACTGTCTGTGCTCCAGTTATTTTAGTTATCTTGACCTTACAATCCAAATGAAAGCAAAGGTAGTGAGTAGAAAGCAGCCTGACATGTTAAATAGGCCCTTTCATGGATCAGTTCCTTCAGCTGTATCCTTTTCCATCTGTCAGTTTATCTGTTCCCTCTTTTCTGTGCTTGAATCCTGCCAAAGATACATATGTGTGTTAGATATTTCTAAAGTTTACACTTAAATTTTGTTTGCTTAAACAAGGTCCCTAAGAGGAACTGATTAAGAAAAACAACTAAGAATAACACAACACCAATTCTTATTAATAAAGGAAAAAGCACCAATAAAGAAAAAAAAAGAAAAGAGAGAAGGGTTGCTGTTCATCACAGGCAAAGCTAATGGTCAGTATTGGGAAAGGCTTTTCTCATGGAGGACTGAGGTGGCTCCCAGTGGCTCCTGTGGCACACAGAAGTCACCTTGATGCACTCTCTGACTCAGAGCTCAGATGCAGGCAATGCAAGCAAGGAGAAAACCTCCAATGAACCACTTAGTGGTGTAGGAACTTAGTGGTGTAGGATGTTTAACTTGGATCACCCAGAAAATTATACACGATTCCGTTCAATACTTGAGCTGACATAAACTGTCCTGCCCAGATTCCCTAAAGTGAAATTTATATTTCTGGAAACTGTGACAAGGACCACCATTACCCTCCAGCAGATGTCAAAAGACCTCTCCTAAGGAGTCAAGAGAGCTGTTCTTCTTTCCCTAATCCTTGATGAATATGTCAGGAGAGTTTTTACAAGTTGTGAGGACTCTGTAGTTACACTGCTGCAATGTTTGTGGAGACCACGCTAATATTTTTGGGGTGGGCTTCTAGCCAGCTTGCCCACTTCTCCATGGAAAGCACCACGTAGCTGAACACTCACTCGTTGTGGCACAGGTTTACACTGCAGCAGAGTGTAACAGAGGACAGGGCTTGCAGACAGTTGTGTGCATTTCCACGGGGGGAAGTCACACTGAACTAGTGCTCGCGTTATCTCCCTCCCGAACGAAAGCAGACAGGTCCTGATGCACGGTGTCTGCTCTGGCAGCGCCGGAGAGCAGGCTCAGCTTCTCCACTGCAAAGGACTTCGGCAAAAAGCAGCTGGGGCAGGCACTGATTTCGGTATTGTTCCCATTTTTGCTGAGCCAAAGCTTTAGGGAGGAACTCAGATGGTTTGTTTTCCTGTCAGCAGCTTCATGACTAAATTAGCTAGTGAGTTGCAAAGTGGTGATGCCAAAAGTGCAGCGATGCAGGGAGCCTGGTCACAAGCAGGTGTATCTAGAGACCAAGCAAAACCCTGTTCTTCTGCCAAAGCTGCAGCATAGCTTTGTGTGTTTATGTGAAAAGCCCTTAAGGCTGTCAGTCAGGAGCTTTCAACTTAATTTTGCAAAAATGGTAAGTCTCCAAGACTTGAGCCTTTCCAATACAAGGCGATGAAAAACACAGGACCCAGGCTCAGCAGGGACATTGCCCTTCAGAGGGAATTAGAGATCCCCAGCTCAGCACTACGCCAGGGCAAACCATTTCAAAACCCGCATTTTCCTGCCTGCAGGTTACAATATGCTCACAGGGGCAGAAAGCTCATTAACGGCCCTGATCTAAAGGCCATCCTGTCCCCGATTCGGTGTCCACTCTTGCCACCGCTGTCCTGCCCGAGGGCCGGGTCCCGGGAGCGCTGGCAGCCGCGGGAGCCGCGGGGCGCGGCCGCAGCGCGGGCACCGTGACAGAGCGGGGCGGCTCCGCGGTGCTTGGCAGCGCGGAGTGATCGCACCGAGGATGCTCCATCTGTCACCAGGCTCTGCAGCACAGCTCGACCTCGCTAGCACTAAGGAAACCCCAGCAGATTAACATTTAATGATGCTTTCCGTTTCAGCCCCTGCAGTTTTTCATCTCTCGGAGGGCAGACATGGAAGAGAAAGAAAATCATATCCTATGTATGGCATATGGGTCTTCTTTCAGCCATCTGCTT
This sequence comes from Cisticola juncidis, assembly GCA_013400215.1. Lineage (NCBI taxonomy): Eukaryota > Metazoa > Chordata > Aves > Passeriformes > Cisticolidae > Cisticola > Cisticola juncidis. The sequence continues at coordinate 771,862 of VXBR01000455.1, forward strand.
TAATATGCTTGACTTTGACAGATTCAGATTTTTTAAAATTATTTCTTCATTGAAAAAACCCTACATATATCTTATTCCAGAAACAGAACATTGTTGCTTTTTGTATTCCCGGACCGTTTTTGTTTTGATTTGTGTAATCATCATACCTAATTCAGTTTAAATAAGTAAATACAGAGTCTGAACAGAAGCAAGGAAACTAAACCTTGCTAAGACAGATGGATTAAATGAGATCCTTCGTGTCATTCTTTATTGTCTTGAAAAACACATACAACCACATGACATAATGCAAACATAAATCGTTAAGGGACAGTAAAGAGAACTAGAAACAGAGTTTCCATTCTTTTTGTTAAGCGTTCTTTTTTTTTTTTTTTTTTTTTTTTTTTTTTTTTTTTTTTTTTTTTTTTTTTTTTTTTTTTTGTATTTTCTGCTTGTGAAGTGTCCAGCTTGTGCTCTGTGCCCAGGATCACGTGCAGATAAAGCCCCTGGAGGTCTGCTCTATGTGCCCAGAGGCCCATCAGTGCTGCCTGGAGCACTGGCTGAAATCAGTAAGATCACCACAAATACAGAAGATGTTGAAGAAACAAAACTGTGCTATGAAAGATCAAGAAGCCCGTATTTGGTAGCAGGGCTGAGCATTTGATGACTTAGGTTAGTATTGGTAGGAAATAGGGACCTGAAAGAAGGATTTAGATGAGAAAGTATAGGGACAAAAGTCATGGCCCAGAAGGAAGGAGAAATACAAAAGTCAGCAGAGAGATCCCAAGCCCATTGAACATTTCTGAAAGATAAAGGTAAGAACTTTAATTTTGGGATTATAGTTACCAAGAGACAAGGCAATAGTCAGACCCTGAAAGCAAGTAGATCACCTAGGAAAGTGACAGAACAACTGACAAGAGGACAATTTGTACTGCTTCGGCCATGATGCTGTGGGGGAAATCTAGATGGGAACAAAGGAGGCTACAGGGGGAGAGAAGGAACTGAATAGCACTACAGTCACTTCAGCAGTCAGAGCCCAGCTGTTATTTGCACTCTAGTAAAGAGAATACCTGAGATGTCAAAAGTCCAGTGAAAGTAAGAGCTGGGGAGTCGTGAGGGTAAAAACAAGGCAATTAACCTGTTCCATGTAGTAGCTTTCATAGTTTGTTTTTTTTAAGTAATGCTCATGAGCATTCAGCAGCCAAGCAAGCAGGGCTCACCAGCACCCTACCAGCAATGAGGTTACCTCAGTAAATTGCTAGTGCAAGTTTCTTTGCTTGAAGAAATCAAAAAATTATTATCAATGCCTGAAAAACAGACAAAACTAAATTGGAAAGACAGCAAGCCACTTTTTTTGCAGCCAAGACTCTCCAAAGGAAGAAAAAGAAATTGCTTCCTAAAGTTTAGAACTGCAAAATCATAAGGTTGCAGCAAACTCCCAAGCAGCCTAGAAACTGAGGATCATGAGTTTGCAGAAAGGGTGCTCAATAAAGGCTTGCAACACCTGCAATAATTCAGAGAACAACTCCATTCACAGATAGTCAAAGCTTGTGCTCAGCTGTCCAAGTCACAGCAGATCTGGCTCAGAGGATACTTCATTCCTCTTGGTCTCATGAAAGGTTTAATGCTGCAGGTATTTCATGTCTTCCTGACCCACCTCTGCCCTACTCTGCTGTAGGATGGATACCCCTGCACTGGTGAGAGACATGCTGAGCTGAAGCATGTCATTCCTCAGAGCGAAACAAAACCTTCTAGAAAAATCTGGGGCCTTGACTCTTCAACCTGCACATCTCAAATCCCCTTGCTAAAGCTCAAAGCAGATAGTAGTGGTACAAAATTCAAAAGGAAATTTACTCTGAGTAGAAAAAATCGGCATTTGTAGTTAAATGCAACTACAGAAATAAAAGAGCAAAGCCTAACACAAAACTGAACTCCCTGCAGCAAAACCCTGAGGTATCAGTAGGCATTGGTTATAAGCATCATCATCATATTGTGTTCTTCCTGCCGCAAATGTATGCACTGACAACAGCAACACAGAGCAGGGAAGGGAAGAGTGCAGCAAAGCCCTGTAAGCAGATCTGTCCCCCTGTGCAACATTTTCAGAGTATCATCCTTAAATGTAGGGTGTTGGCCCACGTATGGGTGGCATAACTACAGGACACAACCATTATAACCACCACTAGATGTAAAGATATCCAAACACATCAGCAAGAATATTCACAGTCTCTAATTAACACTGTGAGAAAGTCAGAAAATATAGATCATACTTAGCTACTACCTCATTTTGTTAACAAGAGATAACTGAAAAAACACATGCTAAAGTGATTGCCTAATCATCACATCAAATATGTTAAAAATTCAATTCACCGTGATCAAATAGTTATTTACAAAAAAGCAACAACATACAGAGCACATTACTTGTTTGGGGTCTCTCTCATCAAGTCTGAATAAACAGCCTCTGGGCAAGGAATTTTACAGAGGAAGGGAGATCAAAACTGTGTCCCAGCAGCTTTTGGGCTAATTTTGGGAAACACAATCTTCCTGCTGCTCCATCACCTTCAGTTTGAGAATTATTCTTGCCCCTTTGCTGTGCATCTTGAGGAACCTCTGATGCAGCGCTACCCTGACCCCAACCATTTCCCCTTTGCCATCAAGGTAAGGTCATGAGGGTCCACAGGAAGAGCTTGCATGACTCTGTGCCTCCAAAATGCAGGATTAGGCCTCTTGGCAACAAAAGTCCTCTGTCACTTTCACCCCCTAATGATATTCTCTTAATCTGGGTTTTCAGTGAGCAAATGTGCCATCCAAATGCATAATGAATTATTTGTAAGTAATTTAACCCAAAGAGCTTTGTTCCAAATTCATGTCAAGCTCTGCAGATATAACAAAGTAGTCAGGACACAACTTATTTTAGGAATCAGCAATATGCTTTAGGCAGAAATCTAAACTTGTAAATACTGCATTCTGGCCCAGCAGATTTCTTTCCTGATAGACCGTGACCACTTCATAATTCTAGGGCAAAACCATGAAGATTAATAAAAAGCAGAAAAAGGATTTTAATCAACACAGCCAGCTGGTCTGTGGTTTGGATTATGTTGTGGAAAGCAAAGTGTAACATTAAGATTGAATGAAAAATGCAAAGCGCTGATTACCCTGCAGACTATCTACCAACTAAATTAACATTAAACTCGAATTTGCAAATCCTGTGCTGATGTTACTGCGTGTAGACAATTGTGATATATTTAACATCAACTGGAAATTTTAAAATCTGCCTTTAAAATAATGAGGTTTGTTTCAAACCCTGTTCATTGAAGTCACTTTCTATCCGTTACTAAGAAGATGACCTATTTTAGATCTCATCCTTTAAAAGTATTGTGATGAGTTCCTTTTCTGGAGGGAGTAAAGCAGGACACAGGATGTCTGGAAAGCAACTAGTGAGGAATGAGGAGAGGGAGCCTGCTTAAAGCTCAGGAGCAGGAAGATGAAGCCTTATCCAAAACAGGGGTGTGCAGCCAAAGGATGGGACTTCTGGTCTGCAGAGGAACAGCTCTGGGTGCCTGGGAGAAGGGGCCTCCTCCAGGACACAGACCCAGAGAAGCATCAGAGGCTGCAGCCTGATCACTGCTCCTGATCAGCAGATGAAGGCTGCTGCCAGCTGTTGTGGGGTGGAGAGAGAAGGGGGGACACAAGCTGGCTGGAGCCTGGCCAAGGAGCAACAAAAGGCTTGTGTGCCATCCCCATATCGTCCTGCCCTGCTGGCTGCCCAGCCCACAGAGCACCATAGCAACCAGAGTTAAAATTGGGTCAGGATTGCCAGTGCAAAACCTGCTATCTTGAATTTAGGGTTTGCACTGAAAATGTTCATCCATGTGCTGTTTTGACAGAAAATATGCTATTTGGTGATGCTGAAGAGAGGAGAGCAAACTATGCTCATGAGGAAATCAGTGCCCACAGCACTGTGAGAGTGTGAATTTTTGCTGGCACTGTACCTGGACAAGACATGCCAGGACTGACTAAAGTGTCATTACACATCTTGAATCTCACTGAGGTTCAGGCAATGCTCTGGGTGTGTCAGCCAGGCTGTTCCTGCCCACCTGCCAGCCCAAAGATAAGCAGGAGGGGAAGCAAGCCACTGGATAAATATATGTGATCTAGGACTGGGACATACTTATGCCTTGGCCTTTCCTTAGATAGCACAGTTCTTTCAGCTGAATGCATGACTCATAGCCAGCAACTGCCACTCCAGGTACTATGTGATGGTTTGCAGATGATAATTAAAATTACTCTGTCCACATTAGAAGAATTTAACAAATACTATGCATGCATAAGTGCAGGGGAGGGGGTGTGGAAGTGTAATAGTGAAATCAGTTTCTTTCAATTACTTGATCCCTACCGCAGAGAAAAAAATTCATACTTTTTCTGGAAAAATATTTCTGTAGCTTGAGAAGGATATTGAGTTAACATGCCAGAATCAAAGCATTTAAGCTGAAAAGCTAAATCTACACCTAGTACACTCCTCACTGGGCCTGACTTTTCTAAAGTGCTGAGAGTACTTTAGTAGTGAGTATACGTTGTTTTACTAAAACAGGACCTGTTTGATTAGACCCAGACATATATAATCCTGACCCATCTCAGTGTGCCTAATTCATTTAATATTTCCAAAGGCAAATAAGAAATCCCTGGGTGAGAGAGAAGCCAGTTATACCCCATCAGAAAAAAGCTCAAATCAAAACCAGTCATGCCTTTTGCCTTGTCCAACATGTAGGAAACATGGGAGGAAGCAAACATCTTGTGGAGGGGCAATCCACAAAAGCCAGCAGAGCAGCTGATATTTTTGCAGTGGCAGACTATCAGCAATACAGGACACAAATCTGAAGAAAGTTGTTTGTCTGTGGCACAATTTATCTGGGACATTAATAGAATTATTCCAAGATGAAGGCAAGATAAATGATTCCTTATCATGAGTTTTCATCAGTTGTTCAATGTTTCTGAGTGTACTATAATGTCACATATAAAAGCCATGTCTTTATATAAAGCAACATATATAAAAATCTTACAGCACTGCAATTGAAAAATTATAATTGATTTTCTGTGTATTTTGAAAGTAGTTTCTATACCTAAAATGAACTGCCTTATTTAAAACACACTGTAGCACTCATATCAATAGAAAGAGTTAACCTGATATAAATCAGGTTTGCATTTTGCAGATGGATTGGCTCGGGTTCCATGCAACAGATTTGTAGTTCAAGAAGTCAATGATCCCTGAGTGAGGAACTTCTTGTACTGTGAGCAGAATTTAATGCAGCAGCAAATCCTAATGAAAGTATTTTTCTGATTTTATTAAACAAGATAAAATCCTAGAAAAATGTAGATAGTCAGGACTTAAACAAGAACTCAACCCCAGGTCTCCCTTCAGACCTGTGCTATGCAGTACTCCAAACTCACTTTTGGATTAGCAATCGCATTGCTAACCTCTCAGGGTGGGCTCACATCATGTCACCAGGCAGCCTCCTCACTACCCACCAGGCATCTTCTGAACTAAAGGGTCACTTGAACTGAGCTGCAGTAAGAGACCCAAACATCCCTTTGCTCCCAGCTGTGCCAAAGACTATCAGCAATTCCTGCTACAGACTCACACCTCAGAACCACTCATTCTGCTCCTCTGCCTCGTCCTTGGTTTCTGTGAAGTGGCCATGCAGGATTTTCAACCCTTACAACCTCTTGTCTTAATGCACTGGGCTTTGAAGTGCTCTCTGGTCCTTACTTCAAATGCAGCTGCCACTGCTAGATCAAACTTAGTAAAAGCACAGCGAAGTAACTTGTGTTGCATTCAAGTAAAAACATGAATTGCCACATCATGTTCTTGGCATGCACAGCATGGTTTGAAACCCAGATCAGATGCTGCAAGATCTCCCCATTCTAACCCTGCATTTGCCTTCTGCAGTTTACAGTGGTGACTTTCACACAGCCTGCCAGTTTGCTTTGCCTCAGATCCCCCTTAAATTAGACAGAAATATTCCAGTGATGGATGTCTGAAGGTCTCTTACAACAACATTGTGGTAAAAATAGATAAGGGAAAGAGAATTTCCTGTAGAATTCCTGTAGAATTTCAAGTAGAACTTACTTAAACCATTAATAGTTCATTATTCAGTATTCACAAATATTCTTTCAAATTAGAATGACCACTGTTAGAACTGTGGAATCTTCATCACTGAGGACACAGAAATGGAAAAAAACCCCAGACAAACAATGGACATGCTTAGACTTTTTCAAACCTTTTCATTTGTAAAGGTCAATCCATACTTCCTTTGGCTGTACATGATGGAAAATGCTGCTGGCCATGTTTTCCCTGTGTTATTCTTCTCTGGTAGCTCCAGTTCAGTGCCATACAAGGGAGAAGGACAGCAGGAGCCAAGAATGTCACCAGTCCAGTGCTGTCAAGATCAGTTCTACTTCCCCAAACATAGTAAAGTGAAGGCTTGGCAGTTAGGGGAGTGAGAATCATTCCTAGAGCTATTATACTTCCAGCCCAAAATGGATCAAAATCTGGCCACTGGGTTTCTGATGGGGCTGTGTCACAGTTTAAACCCAGTAAGCAGCTAAACAGCATCCAGCCACAGTTATTTTAAAACCAAGTATTTAATTTCTGCTAGGTTTTCCCTAGCTTTTGCCAAGATTGATATTTATTGTCTCAGACATGTTACAACACAGCCTTCATGGAGCCACATGTCACCTTAAATCTGAAGAAAATCTTCAACAGTATCTTACTACAAACATATGACAGTACTAGAGAACTAGTTGAAAATTCTTAAATGGGTAAACTGATGTGTAATTAAATCACCACAAGCTTTTTAAGAAACAAAATAGTTGCTATCCCACATGCACCTCACCCTAGACTCTAATTACAGAAAGTTTTTGATGACAGGAAACAGTTTATATTCTCCTGCTGCAGTGCTCTGTGGCACTGGAAGGGTATTACAATCCAGAATAGTGTGATCAAAACCAGGTGGGCCCAGAAAGGTGGAATTTTTGTTCAAAATGCACATGCGTTATCATCTGTGACTGGTTGACTCTACCCTATAAAAAATTAAAGGCACAAATTTCTGATTCTTTTGTATTCTTTTGTATTCCAGTTATCCTCTGGAATACAATAGAACAGTGGTTTACACTACAAATACTTCCCAGGAAAAACACCTACACCACAAAAAACTTTCAAACACATAAGGTCAAACAAATGAGTCATTTAAGGAAAAAAAGCCAGACATTGCAATTGACCCCAACGAAGCATCAAAAAAAAAAAAAAATTGAGAAGGAGATCCTTAAAGGAAATCTCAAAATAGTGACAAAAGAAATGCCAAATCAAGGCCTAGAAACAAATTAAACTCTCCCATCACACTGTCAGGCAATAAATGTACAATTAAGGCACACTGGTGTTTACAAAGACTGTGTGCAAGTCTATGTAAACACCAGTTTTGTTTTGTTTTTGTTTTCTTTACAAAGGCAAGGTTTTTTTAGACATAAATTTTTCTTCCTAATGTTTCACTGCTAAATAACTTCATTCAGAGGACAGTTGTACAAATCTAGCTTTCACATCATAAATCTTTAAAACTCTACCATCTCTCTATAATATTTACTTTCTCTTCTCTACGCAAAAAAGAAGATTGATCTAAATACACCCTACAGCAATATTTACACTTTAGTTGATTATTATATCTGATTTTTTTTCTGAGCAACTAATGTAAAATTTCATTTTAACAGCTTTTCTTTAAAAATGTATTTCCTAACTATAACCAGAAAGAATTTTCCCATGCAGGTGTGTATCCATACACAACTCAGAAATCCATGAAGGCAAGACATTCTTCTTCTCAATATTTCTATTCTTTCATCATACTAACACAAATCATAAACACCAAAATATAATCTGAATTTAGGAGTAAACAGTTCATTCCTGGTGTACAGTTTAAGAGGGGGAAAAAATAGGTAGGTAAAATATAGTTCCTTGAAATAGCAGTACCGTAGTTAAATCACACAGCTGTGGTGGTAATGATGGGACTGCTTTCTGAAATGGAAACTCACAGACAACTGAATTGACCCATTGTTCCCTAACTTACACTTATTTTAGAGGGTATTTGCAGAACGTTACATTTCTCTTTTTGAGTTTTGGTTCATTTTGGTCCTGTTAGCAAAAAAAAAAAAAAAAAAAAAGGGTTTATATCTAAAAAAGGGCAGCAGATAGAAAATGAACGCATATGCCTGTAGGACAGAAGCAGGTCTCCTTATTGCAAATAACATTTAATCATCTTCCCATTTTCTAAAAACTGAAGGGTATCCCAGCTCAGCAGAGCTCCTACCCATTTCTTGTCTGCTATACATACAATATCATATAACTTCACTATGATCCATAGGATCATTTCATTTACACATCTGTAGCAGGATGTTCTGTCTGGGATGCAGTAAAAACTTGAGCAATGCAAATTTTGTAAAGCTGTCACTGGTGAACTGAGAGGACATATCATGCTGCTTCTGATGTTGAATTATGAAAAAAAAACAACAAAAACATAAAACAATCACCCCCCAAAAAACCAACAAAACAAAAGCACCACCAAATCTGACTCATCCACCCCAAGGTTAAACATACTAAGACTGAGGTGAAGGTGAGGCACATATTGTAACGTATCCTTATCTAAAGATGCTGAGCTGACACAGCTGACCTGGAGACATATGACTGCCAGTGAACCACTTCATACTATAGAAGCACCATTTATATATTATATAACGGTGCCACTATCAACTGGCAGGGTTTTTTTACCATACTCCTTGGAGCATGTGTGAAGATTCCTCCCTTGGGTGGGGTCACTCCTTAAGGTGAGCTCAAGATGTTTGCCCACAATCATTGCTATGGGTAACATTGACCTCTACTCAAAAATTGTTTCTTTTTTGGTATCTTTAATATCATTGTTTGATACAGTGCATTATCATATGCTAGACTAGTAGTGTTAGCTTCTATACCGTGTAGTAAATAATTCTGATTAAGATTTTTTTGTCTAATCATTTATCATCAATAAATCATTCATTTTTATACCTCTGCATGACAAAATTGTACAATCACATGTGTATAATTCCTTAGACTTAAGCTGTTTACCAAGTCTGGGGCTAAGATTGGATCCAACCACACCTACACTCCTCGCTGAGGAGTTCAGAAAGCCAGGAGTCATTCTGTACTTAGTGACTTAATGGGAATGCTTCTCTAGTAAACTTTGAAGCTCCCACTCCACCCATGAAAATGTCATATATTCCATTACCTCATGTCTTTTTAGAAACAGTTTCTAGAAATGCAGATCTATGGTTGTTGTCAAACACGTTATTTTTCAACTTTTTTTTTTAAATTTAAAAGCAAAAAAACAAAGAATGTCCCATAAAATCCAGAAAGAGGTTTAAAAAATATCCAGGGTTACTTGCAAGTCTCTTTTTCATATTAAGTGTTTCCTCATCTTTTTCCCAAAGAACAGAATATTTGCAACATTTTAATTACACTGCCGATAAAAGTAGAAGTAGTAATCAGTAAAAAACATTCCAGCAAAGTAACGGTCTGTTGAGCAGCTAGCAAAACCCTGCAAAAGAAAAATAAAGGAGACTGATATAGGAACTTGTTTCAGTTCAAATGCTATTAGTCTTTTGCTTTGTGGCCATCTGGAAAGGCTTACCGGCACAGCCACGCGGAAAGAGTACGCGCTGTCATACAGCTTAGCCACGGGGAGAGCCCAAACGTGCTGCCGACCCTGAGGGACAGTGAGACACATCAGACATCTCATGGGAAACAGGAGAGAGGGAGAGACTCTGGAAATACTGAATTGACAAATGCAGTGCAAGGTAATTGTGATATCAAGCCTTGATAACTACAGTCAAAGTATTTAAAGACCAAGTGCTGACTTTGAACGCTGATCAGCTCCACAGGGAACTGGCAGGCATCTGACTTCCAGTGACACTCAGCTGGCTCTGAATAACTGGATTCCTTCACTTGTTTTCTAAGCAAATCCCCCAATAAATAGGGTTTGTTCCTGATGTGCTGGGTGGCCTAAGATCTTTAATTTGTAATACTAGCAAATGGCAGTTCTGATGATTTTGGCACAGCAACTTTAGCAGTGCTAAAGAAGACAGAAAATTTCCTCCATATATTCTAAAGATATGAGTAGCGTCTTCATTCAGTATTTCAAAAAAAGATACCTGCAAGGTTTCATGCTATTTTTTATTACAGTGTTCTGCCATGCAAAAGTGAAACAACATCTTTTGTACCTGAAATGTTTATGCTACAATGAATAAAACAAAATTCAATCCTCACCTCGCTTTTACCTAATGATCCACAGTAACTAATATTTCTAGTGTCCCAACTCCATCTTTCTCTCCTCACTTCACTTTCTGACACATCCTTTCTACTGGAGACGGTATGTCCACACGACAAAACTTACATGGGACTGGTGAGTCCAAATTACTGCTGTACGGCCTTTTTGTAGGGAATAAGCCCTCCCATCCCTAAAAAAATCCTCTTGAAAGAAACCTCTTCAACTAGGCAACATTTCTATTCTGAGTCACATCAAATCTGAAAGCTCACTGCTGCTGGAGGCTAGTTAGCTTTAGTCTTTTGATGTGGATTTCAGGTTGACACAGGAAATCTCTTTGACCTGTTTTGTCAGTAAGCTTCAAGTTCATTTCCACATTGTGAAACTCTCTATGTCTGACTTGATTTCAATTCTGTTGAAATTACAGCAGACAGGTCAAAACTTGAAAATTTTGGGCTTTCAGATGACTTTGCCACTGTTACAGAGAAACCTGAATTTTTTTCCAAAGACATTTGAAAAGTTGAGCAAAAAGTCAGCTTATGACTGGAGGTATCTCACGTACTGTAATTTGACTAAGCACAAAAAATATATTAAAATCAATTAAAAACATGTTATGTGTGGGAGCATGGATAAGAATTCTGAAGAAGACTCTGAAATTACTTGTAAATTCAGGGATGTTTCTCCTGCAATGTGTTCAGAAATGCTATTATCATCACTTCTGCCTTTCCTACTGTTTTAGCCAGAAAAAACATTTCCAAGCAAACATTGACAAATGGGGGCCTTGAAGGAGTCCTGTATGTCCGGGGAACTAGAAGAGAGTTTAAAGTCTTAATCAGTTTACTGGAAATGCTTAAATATTTGCAAGACCTGGACACTAAATATTTTTTTATTGGGAAAAGCTAACCTGTTTTCCCAGCTTTTATCCCCATTGAGGCAATCTAGAGAATGACACATAAACAACTTGCTTTTAAAATGAAGACTTTTCCCTAGAGGGATTTTTTGGTAAAGCCCTGTTCACACAGAAATAAAGCAGAATACTACCATTGTTACCAGAAAATTCTAGACTTTAAAACTGGAATTCATTATCTGTAAGATAATAATGGATATATATGGATATAATATGATGGATAATAATACCCATAAAATAATCTATCCATAAAGTAGATGAGTTTGGAGGACTCTCCTAAAGCTCTGAGTGATAAGTTATTCCCATTTGTTAAGTATCTCTGAAGTTATCCCCATTTCTTAAGTATCTCTGAAGTTATCATAAATTGTAGTGGTGACTTAGGCTGAAGCAGAATCAGAACTGTTCTTGCAGACAATCATTGGATGGATTTTTATAAAAGTCAGCAGAAAACTGGCTCCAACAAAAAGATTGCATCTTATTATGGTCAGGCCAAAACCAGTGATGACTGACAAACTCAAAGTACCAGTATCTGTATTTCTTGCACTTCAACAGAGATCATAATTTTGCAGCCATTAGTTTTATCAAAATGATTCCCAAAAGCAAAAGTATTGCTACAAAAATCCTACCTGTGTGGTTTCTTGGAAATCCTTCCTACTGTTTTGGTTTGAAGAATAATGGGAGCAATAATTTCCAAATGTGACTTTGCAGAGAAATATAATTAATGGTTCTGTGGTGCTTCAAGAAACAGAGAAAAATAAAGATAAATGACTTTATTAAAAATAAAATTAGTTGCCCCCAAAGCACAAACCAATATTCAAAATAAAGTCATACTCAGTGAAAATTATGTATTAATCCCTCCATGGGAGGGCTGTACTATTAGATTATAATGGCATACATTTAAAAGACATATTTTCAGTGGCTGTAGAAAACAAGCAGACACTTCAGAAGTACTGTTATATTTCATCTTATCTGAAAAAGGCAAATGTTTATAGAGATAACACTGAAGATCAAAAGACTGGATGAGTCCTTTCTTGCAGAGACAAGAGTTGGACAGGCAGCTATTGTGGCTATTGCTGGCCTTTCTCAGAATAAAAGTGCAAAAGAAAGGATTTGTTCCCTCTGGGAGGACACGATGGAGGTGGGCTTTTGAGGAGAAAACACCTGTTGAAAGGAATAACCTGCTGCTTTTCCCTACTGTAAATCACAATTTTATGCAATACCACAAGTACCTGCACAAGAATCCCCCTTTCACAGGGCTTGGCACAACAGGCCCAAAGAAGGTACTCTCTGGAGTTACTTATGCCAAATTCCTAATAATGTTTCTCTACCATAAAAGACAAATCAGATCCCTAGGCCAGAGACCACAATCCTGCCTATACACAAATAAATGTTTCCTCAAATGATTATTAGGATAGAAGCTTAAGACTTTTGGATTTCAATACCTACAACTTTGCATGATTTTTTCCTTGAGCTGACAATGGTATTGGGCCTATGCAACAGCAAGGAATCTACCCAAGAAGTCTACATTAACAATTTAGTTGTGTTCCCACTCCTCTGAATAGGACAAATTTGTGTAACAATAGACATCAGGCAGGAATTGCTATCGAATAAAGAATCACTGTTTTCTTTTGTATGTATTCCTTTTAAATGCACTTACTTTATTTCCAGTGAGATTTCTACATCCATGGGCGTGTGTTTGTTAATAGGAATCACATAGCTGTAATTTCCAGAGCTGAAAAAGGTTGCATTAATACACATGGGATTTTGGGATAGACAGCATCTTCACCAAAACATGGAAATCTTATTTAAATTTAAACAGAAAAAAAATATAAAACGGTATCAAAGACTACTGCATGCTACAGGAAACAACTGTGAGCAGGAGCCAGCCAGGCCACATTAATGTGTTTTATTCCACCATAGCATAATCAAACAATTCACCTACCTGCACTGCAGATTTTTACTACAATAGCGATTGTCAATGCTTTGCTGAGTTTCCAAAATCTGTATGGAACTTATTGTTGTATCAATCCCTAAAAATATTAAGAATAATGGTTTATTCTTGATTATTTCAAAAATCTTAGATAAAAGCATAATAAAGCTGCAGTTAGTCCACTGCCTTGATTGCCACGACAGGACTTGCTGCAGGTCTAAATTAGCTCAGTTAAAAGTCTCTGGTTGATTACCTCCATTCTACCACTGAAGAGAAGATCTTTGTTCAGTTTGCAAAGACAAATATCCTAGGAACCTAACACTGCACCTTTGTTTTTGCAGAGATGTTGAAGGCTACTTTGATGGCAGCCCAAGTAAAACTCAAATGTTTCAATATTCATTTTAATGTACTAGAAGCCATACTCATTCAAGTAACCATTAACTTGAAAAATCTTATCTTTGTTGAGAGGAATCAATGCAACAAAACTTGTTTCTTATTCTCTGTGGAAGAAAATGACCCAAGTTAAATGAAAATTATAATTTCTTCATATAATGCTGTCTTGAACTTGCAAAAACTTTTGTTTTAGCAGGAGTTTTGCAATATTCTACAGATAGATGATGAGTATAGCCATGATAACATTGTTTTTCCCTTTGGCAGACACGACATGTCTGAGAATGCTGTCCAAATCCTTCCTGCACTCTGGCAGCCTTGGTGTCATGGCCACTTCTCTGGGAAGGTTGTTCCAGTGCCTGACCCACCTCAGAGTGAAGAATCTTTTCCTAATATCCCACTTAAACCTCCCCTGATACAACTTTATACTATTCTCTTGGGTCTTATTTCTGATCACCAGAGCAAAGAGATCACTGTCTGCCCCTTTGCTTCCCCTCATGAGGAAGCTGTGGGCCACCAGGAGGTCTCCCCTCAGTATCCTTTTCTCTAGGCTGAACAGACCAAGATCTCAGCTGCTCCTCATACAGCTTCTTCTTCAGACCCTTCACCTGGTGTTACAATGTGGTGCAGAAAGCACAAGGAGGACTTGGTTCAGCAGGCCCAAGCCCTTCACATCATGTTGTGCACACTGGGTTTGTGTTTCTGTTCTTCTGGTCTACAGCAACCATTCCCCACTTTGACCTGCTCTCTGATTATAACATCTCTAATTTAATTAATTAATAAATTAATATACTTAATTTTCAGCATGCAAATATATAGAGTGGCAGTGGGAAACTGAGCATGTTCATCTCAGAGAAGTAGCACGGGAGAACATTTCCCTGTGACACAGTAACTCATTACAACATGTAACATCGTGATGCCTCAGAGGATCTTGTCTGAGGTGTGTGTAACCACTCAAAAAATCAGAAGGGGAATGGTTTTTCCCAGGTCATCCCACTAGGGCACATCCAGGTAACAAGCAGAACCTGTGTTCTACTCCTCACCTGTTTTAAGTGCATGGTCTAGATGTCTAAGTCTAGGTGTTTTATCATCCAAATATTGCCTAATCTTTAATCAAATATTTATTCAAAAAAACCCCAAGCCTTAAAGCAGAGGATCCACATAAATAAAAAAGACACAAGGCCTAATCCTGCTCATACTGAATGAATGCTAGAGCATGCTGTTACAACATATGTAGTCAGCAGATACTCATCTTTACATTAAAAAAAACCTGAGGCCAGGCTGGCTCTGACAGCAGTGCACAGTCACTAAAAGAACCTGAAATCAAGGTTCTGATCAACCTGAAATCATTTCATCTCCTTTGAAGGCCATATCAGGATCTGAAGGTGGAGATGGCCTCTCTGAGCAGCTGGCATTTTAATCCCTTAGGTGAGATGTGACAAATCCCAAACACTTCCTTCACACTGTATCATGGTTTCCTGCACACAACTATCACACTCACATCCTTAAGCACAAGATTTTAGCCCCTGTCAAGGAAAATGCCATTTGTCATTCTATTGTATCTAAAGCCAAGCCTAAGAATTACCCTCTAGAGAGGGTAATCAGAATGTCTGTAAAAATCTAATGAAGATGTAAGAATAAACTGACATTTACAGTGAATCACAAGTTTCCTGTGGTTCACAGGAATTTGACTCACAAGTGCTCATTCTAATCCTCTATAACAGTGAATTATAACTGAAATGTCTCTAAATTCCAGAAGCAGAATTCCAAGCCTAAAAGTAGATCTTAAAAGTTATAGCAGTAAATATTTTGATTTTTTCATTTAAATATAGGACTTACAGTCATTTCCAAGATCAGGTCTTCCACCAGGTTTTTTGACTGGATCTCGTTTGGGTAACAGGTCACTTTTGTTTCCTGTGAAAGGATGAATGTACAAACATTGCCCAAATTAGCCTTGCATGACTGTAACAGCAAAGTATGAATACAAAACCAGAAGATATTCTGTTAATTATCTCTTGAATAAAGATATGTAACCACAAGAGATATCTTTAAAATACAAAGCACCTCCATTCAGAAGATATACACAGTCAAAATAAGTTTGCAGATAACAAGGAAAAAGTTTTTGAAATCTACAGAATATGAAAAACATTTCCAAAATGCAGTCTAATATAAAAGACTTCATCACACAGAGAACATCACCAATTTCTATAACAGAGAGCCAAGCTTAAAGTCAATATGCAGCCAGACACTTCAGCACTAATCTGATCATAAAGCTACATCTTTCTTATTAGTATGAAAATGGCATTAGGAATTATAGGCATCTGGCATGCAAATATAGGCTGGGTGAACAACTTGGATTTTTGAATGTGAGATGTTAAGATACTGAGGACTGAGCCAAATATGGAACTTGGCTGTGTAATATAAGATGATGACTTTTTTTTTAACTGTTATTCTATTAATTTGCTCAACACGTGCCTAGAAAAGTGAACTTTAAAGGTCTTTTGAATAATAGTTCCTATAGTTCATATGGGGAAGGCAAATGGCCCTTCAAGCCCATGGGAAATGGTTTAATGCTATTCCTGTGCTTCTACACAGACTGCCAGCTAAGAATCTGTTCAGAGACATGTTACCAGTAAACTGGCCCTGGGAAATGCTGCTCTTGCCTAAACTAATGTGCTTCGTTGAATGATATTTGTTGAATATCATTTCTAGAATACCAAAATACTCCATTGCCATGTTTTCCAAAGGAGGCTTTCTGATTTCAGAATGACTGTTTCATGAAAGGAAACAGGGGTCAAAATGCATTATTACTGAGATTGAAACAAGACAGCTAGATTGACCTTATTGTTTTCTTATTCATTCCACATTTGGATTTCATTTCAGTATTGTGAAATAAGAAAATCCAGACTTTTCTCATGCTACTAGGTGACCAAGAGCATGGAGCAACATTAACAACTGGAATCCAAGAGCCCAGAGGTAACATAACACAAAATTATCTTTGGGATTTTAATCTGTCTTGTGTTTTTTTATAAACCTCTCATACAGCTGACAGCTATTCCTTGAATCCATTTCCTACTTACTAGCTCATCACACACATCTACAGGTTCTGCCAGATTTAGTGGTAACTGCTGCATTTAGTAGTCATCTGCTGTCCCATTTCATTATACAGTTCCACACAGCTAGAAAAATGGCTACTGGACACATGTAATCACTTAGACATGTACACTCATCTTGGGGCAGATCTACTAAAAGTCTTTTCATTCTCTCATTCCTCCCTTTAATTCACAAACTAATTGTCACATATTCATTTTCTCCTGATTTCTCTAAATAGTCCAGATATGCTAGCAATACATTAAACATTGTAAATTTGTATTTTCAATAACACAGAGCTATTCTGTAGAAAACCTATATTCTCTAGTAGAGGTAATAGATTTCTCTATGTAGATAAAACAGTTCAGCCCATACAAGTGTTGGTAGGAATATTTATTAAAAACTTGGAATTAGTAATGACTTAAAACTGTGATTGTTTTGCAGATAGTGGAAGAAAGCATTAAGCGGTATCAGAATTTTGTACAAAAATCAGGACAAAGATTTATTTAATGAAGATTTCAACTATATAAACTGCGTCAGTAACCAGCATTATTTTCATAACCATTATTTTCACTTGGGTTTTTACTCATCATAAAATTACCATTTCATTTTCTTTCAGATATTGCAATCTAAATTTTGAATAAAGATGCCAATTGAGTACCACAAAGCACCACAGCAACCTTCATAAATTGCAAATAAAATTCCACTCTCTCACATATAGTAACACTGAGGGCTTTCTCAAAGGCCCATGTGGCATGTGAAGAACAAATTCAATAACAAAAATAGAACTACAAGCAGGACAAGAATGTAATGAGGAAAACCATCATCTTCAGATAAGACAAAGAAAAATACATCCAATAAATGTAGGATCTTTTTCCCCCTCAAATACTCTATGATTTTAATTCAAGTGAATTGTAATACTCTGTAAGTAGCATGGGAAAGATCTGCTGATGATTTCTCATTGTGGTGGTACTTTACTATGAATCTGCTAACTACCCTCTGAAGGCAATAAATGTGAATGCATGAGGCTGACCAAAATCCACCACGATCTCTCACCAACCTTTTACTGTGAGAGGAGAGACAACAAGGACAGCTCCTGGTTACTGGGACACAACATCAAGGGGAGAGCAATGAACACTAAAGGCATGAAAAGCAGAGAGCAGAAAAGGCCCAAATGCTGAAGGGTATTCACAGTCCTCAATTCCACTGAAATCAGTGGAAATTCAAAAGCCTAAATCCTCCAGAGAAATCAGTTAAAAGAAAATATGAGGAAAAAAGGTCACATTAAGCTAGATGACATGAAGATGTACTGAGTCTTTGTTTAATAAATTTTCTCCTGCTTATGAATGCTTTTGTTTCTACTTGAACTTTCTGAACAGCCTTTTCATCAACAAATCCGGGATGCAAAGGATTAGGAGCCACAGAGGATGAACTCTTAATAGTCTGCACTCACTGAATTAAATTATTGCATTGTGGAACAGCAAAAGGTCTGCAATAAATCCTTAATTAGTATTTAATTTAATTACAATTTGAAACAGTTCTACCTTTCCATGAATCAGACTAATCAGCTGAATCTAAAGTACCCACTTTTTCTTGATTATTCCCCATATCTGAATCTTAGCTTTTTGTTCTGAATACATTTTACTTTTCATTTATCTTTGCTACAGCTATCTTAAACAGCTTGTTGGTTTTCCTTCTGTTTGGATTTCATATTGACATTGTTACCTTCCATCTGGGGATATATTCAGGTTCATTAAACTTGTGCAGAACTGAAATCTTTCAGTAGCTTGTGTACTGTGCTGATTTTTCACTCTTGGATCCACTTTTAATGCTATTTGGAGCATAAGACCTTGAGAAGGTAATGTGTTGTGTTTACTCTTATCTTCTCTTTCCACCTAATATCAGAAGCAGCCAGCTGAGGATAGAAGGTTTTCATATTTCATTTTCATCCATCTATAATTCCCTCATTTATAAATGAGATTAATGTCTTCTTAATCAACACTCTTTCAGGCTTCAGAGCAATATAAATCACTCAGGTATGACCTCTTGAAAGCACTGTATTGAACTCTGTCTGCCACAGGGCTTACTGCAGCACTGATCACAAGAATCACAAGGACCCTTCCCACACAGCTTGTCTGCAGAGTAAAGAATGGCCAGTGGGTGAGTCCCACTGAAACAGCTCATGCTGAGAGTGTCACAGCAATTGGAAATGTCTGCCCTGGCAGGCATTTGTACTTCAGAGGCTGAACTGCATCCATTCCCAGTTTCACGTCACTCTGTCGATGGTGCTGCAAGAATTGCTTCCAAGGCCAAGACAGGAAGAGTATGAATGCTGGTTTAGTAACATTAACACTTGTTCCCAGACACTGCATATGTTAAGGGCTGGGAAAGAGGAATACAGATTCCCACAACTTATGCTTTATGCATTAACCCTTTCTTATAAATATTATAGAAGTTGTAAACAAGGCATCTTCTCATACACTACACAGATAATATCTGGCAGACAATATCAGTAAAAGAAAGAATTAATTCCAGTAAAAACATTTTATTTTACAGAGCTCTGCCTTCAAATAATGCTGCTCAAAACCCCTGCCTTAACCATCAGAGTTTTAAGTGTAAGTTTTATGTCTTCAGGCAGATGGCATTCTCTCTCCGCCCATAGAAAAAATGTAATACCACCACATTGTGTTACGATTCAGTTTTTTGGGGGGGGTTTACTTCTGTTAATTCATTCTCTACACCCCTAATCAACTTCCACCCAATTGTAGCCAAAGGCTAATTAAAGGGATTAGAAACTTTTCAGTTCACATGAAATAATTTACCAAGAATGGCCAGGAAGAACAGTGACACCAGGCAAAACATCTTAGGGCCCCAAATTCCTAAGGGTAACTAGGCCAGATTTTTCAAAAACATATTGACTGTAGTGATGATTAGTTACATCAAGATTTTTAAAATCCTCTGGGCTAAGCTCTTTTGTAGAAAGCTAACTACCTTTAAAGATTCTTGCCCCTTCCCCCACACTTTCCATACAATCTCTGCTCAAATTATAAATAATTAAATGTTCAACTTACGCTTTTCTTTTGCACTGTTTTTTTCATAACTTAGAGATTTGACTTTTGGTTGATGAATTGAACAACAATAGACCTTGTCACAAGGCAAAATGTCACAGAAATTCACTTCAGGGATCCTGCTGCTGGGCTGTGTGCTCTGAGAAACTGTGCTCTCCCTCTGCAATGCTAAAGAACAAAAAAAAACCAAAAAAACCAACCCAAAATATAATTCTCAAAAATGCTATGTACTGGCATTTTATAATAGCCCATTATGTGTATGCAGACCAGCAGAGATACAGTACCTGCTGTGGTGGTAGAGGGAGAGACTAGAACAGAACTCGAGGTACTGCTGATGAAGAAAAACAATTCATTAAGAAATGGACATTAGAATTGAGGACCAAAACAAATTGATCCTCAGTCTATTACTGATTCTGCTAATTTGAATTCACTAATGATAATTTAGCTACTTGCCTGTAAACTGGATGTTTTTCAAAACGGCTGTCGTGAATGCTAAGCAAATAGAGGCTCCATATTGTCAAAGCACTGTAGAAAGAAAATTGTTCTGTAGATTTATATCCATCTTTTATGCAAAACAATATGAATAATACTTTGACAGTATTGTGTCAAAATGCACTCATGCAAGTGTTAACTATCTGACCATTTTCCCTTTAGTGGGAAAAGTTTCAGCTGAATTTAATGGGGTTTAGATCTGATACTTATATACAGTATTATGTTCATATACTTGTATTCAACACAAGATAAGGCCAGTTTCCATCCTAAACAGAATCACCACCAGGGCAAAGTACTCAGGTCACAAAGAGATTGTAAGCCACAGGTTGTTGGACCAGAGACAGAAAATGGCAATATCAGAAGTCCAGAGCATACTTTCCTTTTCACAAGTCCAATGTCACAAGTTAAATTTTCAGTCACACAATTGCCCACCACACTGGGATGGAGCTCAGCTTCACTTCACACAATAGAATCACTCTGTACATCAGAAATTGCACTTAGGCACAGAATGATGGGATAAAACACGCAGAGTCCAGTTCTGCACCTGTAGTACATGTCACTGAGGAACACTCAAAGTGCACCATACATTGTGACATGGACAGAGATCAGCTGTGTGTCCATCACATGAGTACCTTACTTTTATACAGTGGTTTCAATTTTCAGTATTACCAGGGCTATTCATTGTTAATTTTAATACATTGTGTTCTTCAAGTAGGAAGGGATAAGAAGAAGAAAAAGTGCTATATTGTTTCAGATAAGTAGAAAGGGGAAGGGAGAAACAAGTCAAATTGATGTTAACTAATTATTACCATAGTGCCATAATAGCAATCAAAGCTATTATAGTCACCCGGAAAATCTTCACAGAGCAAGATTCTTTGGTCTTTGACAAACAAACCTAGGGTAAAAAAAAAGAGCAGTTAATTCAAGTGGCACATATCTAAGCAGCTACTAGTAGATTAAGAAATGCTACACTAGGTTGACTTTACATCACCCTTATTTTTCTCATGGTCACCATTATATAGGGGTCAAGATCTAGAGAGGAAAATTTCAGTAATTGAAAAGTTCCTAAGACTGTGAGTGCACTGCACGTTGTTGATAGTGTGGAGGCACAAACATTACAGAGGAAGAAAGGATAGATAAAAATAACAGCTCCTTGTCCTTTCTTCCTTCCATTTTTCATATTTTTGAAGTATTTCAGAATCAAAATAAGAACTCAGTAAATGTCCAGAACTAAAACTCAGCAGTTTTCAGTATATGCTCAGACCATGTTAAAGCAGGACTGGTATAAATACAGAAGAAAGGCACTTTCCAAACAAGTAGGATAATCTTAGATGATGGAGTGTTTGACTGTCATTATGGTAACAAAGCATAATTGACTTATTATTTTCTCTTTTGGCACTGGTAAAAGCAAGGGAGGAAAATGACCATTGGTTCACTTTAAAGAACAGGGCTTGGCAGCCTAGGAAGACTGTCTTGAAAAAGGTCAATATATTTATCTCATCACTCCTATGATCCATTTGAAAAGTGGTATCCACTTCCTATACCACAATACAGGCAAGAGAAAGTGAAAACAAATCACGGTGAATGGGTCAGACAAGGATTTAATTTCACTCACCTTCCTGGATTTTAGTGAGACTGATTTTATTGATGGCAAGAGACTATTAGCTCGACTATACCTGCTGTAAGAGACAAGAGCTTTTTAACATTCAAATGCTTCAGCAACTAATTAATGAAGAAAAGGCATTTTTAATGTGTCATTTTTAATGTCACTTGCTTTTGCAATTTTAACATTTACAAAGGGAAAGGCAGAAGTGTTGGCAGAATAATTTTCAAGGACAAAGGTCTCCAGTTAACTCATTCAGGTGAATGCTCTTAAATGCTACGTTCGATTTCAAAAAAAAAAAACTTGGGGAAATGGCTTAGAAACAGGAAATGTTCATCACTTCACTGAAGTACTAATGAAGATTCTTTCTAGAAGAAGCTCTGCAGATTTGCCTTAGAAGCAATTTCCAAATCTCAGAGCTGTAACTGGACATAATCTACCCTTTACTTCATGCAATAGAAGCAATTACAAATTACTGCAATTTAACAGCCATTTCAAACACTAATTTTGTCAGTGACTAAAAAATATATGAGAAATTTGGGGTCTTTTGCACAACTTAAATACTGGAAAATAGGTGAACTCTACTGGCAAGCAAAATTGGTTTTCACTTCTATTGCAGAGATCACTTTCACAATTTGTGTGACAACTATTAGAGAACATCCCAGCCAGAGGTACCTGACTTTGCTCTCTTCACTGACTGTTGACTTTAAACTGTTCATTCGTTTCAGCTTGGCCAGCTTCCTGTTCCACTGTTCCAATTCTTCTATTCTGACTTCAAGATTGTTTGTTAGTTTACAAAGCTCCTTTACAGCACCAACATTCTCCATAAAGATCTGATCCTGAGAAGAAAGCAATGACAAAAGCAGGTACATAGCAGATACATAGTATATTCATCAATCAGGTGTAACAAGCAGAAATGCACGCAGAATTCACCTATGGAAACCCAAGTTATCTCACTGTACATGGCATACACATATGACCATAAAACCCTTTTGTTAGATATTTAATTTGGAGTAAAATTTAAAATGAGGACTTGCATAAAAATTCAAAAAGACTAAAAGGCTTTTTACACCAAGAATTTAAACTGCATTTTACCTTCATACTGTGCTGAAACCTTAACACTGTTGCAAAAGCATCTACCACTTGATTTTGAGTGCTGCAGCTGAACAAAGATTTTAGAATCCCTTAGCAAAATGTGCATCCAACCATCTCCCTACAGGCATTAGGTATGCTCAGACAAACCAGAGTTTCTATCCATGTTGTACACATAATGTTAATCACACAGAGATAAGTGAAACAGATTAAAAACCAAACCAGATATCAAGCTATGATTATAAAATATTTTGCTTTCCCCTTCAGCCTCTCCAATCTCTTACAGGAGTCTTGCAGGTTCTAATAACATGATCATCTCTGCAACTAAAACAGTTCAGACACCCTCCACTTACTCCTGGATATTTTACCCAGGAAATGCCTCCTATTCTACTATCCCTACTCATCATCTAGGTATCCATCTGCTGCTGGAGAAGCCCTCAGTATAACCATCAGGTAGTAAGTATTTTATCAATTTCTGAGTCAAAAAGGGCTACTGATCCACTGCAGGAACATAGCAGAAGAGTACTTTGCTGTGTTTGAAGGAATGGCTCTCTCATACTAATGTACAAGCAGACTGGTGCCACTGGATGAAGCTATTGCTGCAGTTAATGTTGCCAAGTGTTCCAGTCTAGTCAAGTTATGCAGAAGTAAGGTAAAAGAGGTTTTGCCTTTCACATTGTAAATGCCATGCACACCTTTCTTTTAAAGGTGACTGCATTCCACAAAACTGGACAGCATTTCGTGTAATCAGAATCAGAGCACATTATCAGTGTCAAGTCACAAGCTTCCCTACTGCCAGAATACCAACAGCCCATTTAAATAACAAGTGACTTCAAAATAATCTCTTGTTCCTAGAATTGTGAAATCACTTATATGGACACTTGCCCTCGTATCAATGATATGTAGCAGCTGCCCTTTCCGTTGTCTTCAAATCAAGCATGAATTGCTTCTAGGTGGCTTCAACTAGCTGAGAAAATTGCTCTTCTCTCAAATCGAGGGAATACTCTATCCAAGGGGAAAAAACTGGTCAGAGTTTTACTGTCCCTCTAGTGACAAAGTACTGAGCACATGGCAACTGAGAAGAAAGCTTCTGTCTCAAAAAACTTGCACATAGTTGAGACGTTTCTCTAGAAAGTAGCAGAACCTTGTTCAAATGTGTTATGCAATCAATTAGTTTTACAGAATTCAACAGCTTCAAACTGACAAAGAGACGCAACACCAGCCAACACCCTACTTATCTGGAAATAAACTTGGAATATGAAATAACAAAGTTCAAGGTCTCATCACCTGCCAAACTGAGAGAAAAAATATGAAGCACCGTCCATTTACTCTTGAAGCTGCTGGGAACTGCAGAAATTTAAATCAAATCTTGTTCCACCTGAACAAGACATGTACCAAATCTCTGAATTCAAGATACATCTTAAACTGTTAGACACAGACTTCTCCCGATCCTGTCACCCCAAAGGTCATGGAACTGACATATATGTGCTGTACCAAAAGTGTTGGGAGAGAGAGGAGAAAGCACAGATTTATCTGACCATATTAAAGCGCCAAAGTGCCTGTGAAGTAATCCCAGATCCAGTTCTAGACAAGTAGTCACGAAAATGCTAAGCAGCAAATAAGCCATTGCTGTAACAATTCACTCCTGCTTGGGCCACACATATAGCAGAATCACACCCTATAGGGATGAATAGAAAGCAGGCATTCTCCATTTGTAGGTCACATCCCTGGAAGACATCCTGGCAAGCACTGTCCAGAGACCCAAGGTACAGAGAAGAAAGGGAATGGTGGGCCCAAACAGCAGAGCTGTGAGGCACTGTTAGAGATGGTATTTTGTGTGATATTTCAGCAAGGGAGAAATATGAGTCAAAAGCTCAATTTTCCAACCTCAACTTCTGTCAGGTGAAAAACCCAACTACCCCAAAGAAATTTTGGAGGCATTCAAATAATGTAAATGATGCTACAGCTGTCATACAATATAATAGGAAGGCCTAAAGGGAAAAACTAACCTGGAGTCACCTACCACCACAGCTCTTCTACTAGCATGTAGAAATCAGCTGCAGGCAGGAACCCTGACCAAAATGAGCAAATTTATCTAGAAGTCTACTTTTCAACAGTATCTCCAGAAATGCTCTTTCCACAGCTTTATTCAAGGTACCTAATTCATACTTCTTTTATATGGAATACAACCTAGAAGATTTAACCCATGAATTTAAATTACTTATAGCCTATCAAAAGATGACAATTGAAATACAATATTTTTGTAGATATTTTCTCCAAGTTTGGTGGTGTAAATGTGTTTTCTACAGAATAATGAAAGAATGCATTATGATAATGAATGTAGGATTGTGTTCATTATAACATCCAGACAAGATGACCTTTCTCTAAAACCTCCCTCAAGTTATTATCAGCTGCAAGTGGGAAAAAGCTAGGAAGTGGTCTTTGGCATGCAGTGAATCAGCACACGGCAGAGGGGCTGCTTTGAAACACGTGCTGTCTGCAGCCTTGTGTGACTGGACTCTGTGACTGACAGTCCCCTGCAGTCATATTTCTGCAGGAAAAGGAGGAGTAGCAAGCACAGGACAATACCTCAGCAGCGTTTTCAACCTATGAGCATGGCAACTATTTTGTGTGCCATTTCAAAGCATATGATTTAGAACCTATAAAAATCATTTCAGACAGCCAAAAAACCCAACCCTACACAGAGAGCTAACACTTAGATTTGGTATGCAGAGGTAATACCAGGATTAGAGTAAGTTTTTCTTTAACAAATTGCCATCATTGCTTAATTCACTTGTGGAATACTTAATTAATTGAAACACTTAAACACAAAAGAATGTTTTGAAGTACCACTTGTTGAACCAATGCTATGAAATCACTATTCACTTTTATTTAGAAAAGTTAGGGCTTTTTCTTTTTAACCGCATCTTTATATAGTATTGTATTCAGTTTTTATTAGAGATATTTCTTTTCATTAAAAGATTTAGCCCTTTACTACCAGCTGGAGGTCCAGTTTTTCTCAGTGATTTGCTGAACACTGTTTCTGTAACACATGTGGGGGGGGGCTACAGCTTTCTATGGGGCACAGCATGTGTTCATAGCTCCCCACATGAAAGAACAGCCTAAATATGCATCCCCCCATTTTTTCCCTCAAGACCATACCTTGTCAACCATGAGGAAGTTTTCTATTTTTTCTCCATCATTACAAGCAACATCTCCAACTTCTCTAACAGCTTCAGGTAAAAGCCTCTTCACTTCCTGGGCTATTATTCCTGTTCAGGAGGTAACAAAAAATAATATAAGGAAACAAACTGGCATACCTGTTGACCATTCTAAAAACTACAGGCAAAGCAAAAAATGATCTAGAATTTCTCTGTGGTGGGAAAATCCAGGATTTCAGTGGGTTTTGTCCATTCCACAAACAAAAAACCCAGAAACCTTTAGAATTCTCATTTCTCTACAGAAAGAACAAAATTGTTTGTAAGCACATAATTAATTCTCATTAAACTTCTGGAAAATAAGCTTCTCATCTTTAAAAATTGAAATAGAAGTTGTAAAATCACAAGCAATACCTAATTTTGGCGTTTTTATACCACAAGAGATACATAGCAAAGTGTGCCATTGTGGTAACCTAAAAATGAGGATGAAATAGCAGGATATTAAAAGACACTATGGCACAATAAAGTATCAGTAAATGTTAATGGAAAATGGGAACAGAGCTGACTTTATACCTGTTTCATGGGTATCTTTTATTCCCATAACAGATGCAAATTCAGGCTTGTAGTCATATTCCACCAACCTCATTTGTGTTATCCTTCTCAACTGCTCATTTGTATCGACCTAGTTGGAAAAATACCAAGATTTATAT
This sequence comes from Cisticola juncidis, assembly GCA_013400215.1. Classification (NCBI taxonomy): domain Eukaryota; kingdom Metazoa; phylum Chordata; class Aves; order Passeriformes; family Cisticolidae; genus Cisticola; species Cisticola juncidis. The sequence continues at coordinate 798,615 of VXBR01000455.1, forward strand.
GTTGAAACACCAAGCATGGCACCTAGGCCACAACTGAGAGAGCAACTAGCCTGACACAGTCATTTGGCCAATAGTCACATTGAAAAATACAGACCATCTTCCCATTCCCCACTACCAGAGTGCTATTTATATTTGCATTGCCAGTTACCCTTCTGTTTGACAGCTCCCAGCTTCTACAGAGAGCCTTCTCCAAAGCCTGTAGGTCATTGTTCTACAGAGCACAATGGTCCATGTGGCTTCTTTAAGCAGCTTTTCAGCACAGCAGGATGCAGGAGCTGCCTCATGTGTCAGGACTGATGCACAGGCGCTGTGGTGCAAACCAGGCGCCCTCAATGCCGCAGGGTGCTCACCTCGCGGATGTTCTGTTTGGCCCGGCTGTCAGACGGGTGCAGGACTCTGCCCATGACTTTGGCGTTTCCGCAGACAACCAGAGCTTCGTCTGGTGCATCCGTGTTAATTCCCACTCGGCCGTGATAGGCTATCGTCTCTGGAACGTGTCCTCGCTGCCACAGCACATCACTGTCATTCTCAAACTGCCCCGGGTTAGAGGCCTGGAGGAAAACCTTTTTGCTTAAAGATACACTATGGCATAGATGAAGTATTGTTTATTCTATTAGAACTTCAGAGAAAATGAAAAGCCAAATCTTAAATAATGAAACTGTATTCAAGAGCTTTTTTAGCACACTAATGGAAAAAAAACAGAGTGGAGTTACTTCTAGGTGTTTCTGCTCACACAGCACTGACCTCATGGTTTTTTGCCTTGGATTCTACTTTACTAGCACCTTAAGTTAAATTGACAATGTCCAAAGATTTCCAAATTTTAACTTTGACATTATACCACATAACCATTCTTTGTTTACCACTAAATTTTAGCTAAGACTGAAAATCAGAAAAGAGAAAGCAATACAGAGATTAAACACTGACATTAAAATATTACATAATTCATAAAATCTTCTGTAGTGTTTTAAATCAACTCACATTGAAAATTTCATGTTAAGGAAACAGGCTCTTTTAAAGAACACCAATAAAACACATGCATAACAAGATGTGTATAACAAGAAAAGGCATTTGATTTCAATAGTTAATTTTGCGTTGTTTGGGGGTTTTTTTTAACTTTGAATTCTGGCCAAAATGCAATCATGATAAAAAGAAGCCAGGCTTTCACAAGGCTTTGCCAGTTACAAGGCCTGGCACTGTGTACTCACCACTGTTTGTCACAATTAGAGCATGATCTGATATGCCTGAGGAGCACCCCTCAGCTGGTAGCTTTGTTGTGCTGGAGTGTATAAGCTGCTTTTTCTCACAGTGCATTAGTATGGCATTGCCACTTCAGGGTAACCAGTGGCTGACATGCTTTACCCTGCCACTAAAAGGCCTGTTAGACAGCTAGAAAATTACTTTTTTTCCTTTCTATCTTTCCTGTTGATATTTTCACCACTTCAGACCAGAGACTCGTGATCTTTCTGCCTTACTGCCTTCATTCTCCTTTGTCTGAAATAGTGGCCAAGTTTGAAAAATCTCATTCCATGAATTCCTGTTCAAAAAGTGCCTCACATGCATTGAAGGAGCCCTTTTCATTGGAAATTTCAAAGGAATCTAATATTAAAAATAGAGGGAAAACATAAACTTCTAAATCTTACATAAAAATATTTATCTTGTAAAGTAACAAGTATGAGACAAATGTGAAAATTCAACAGCTTCCACAAATTATTAGTGATGTGATATCTGTAACATTGTCAGAGCCAGAAAGAGAAATTCAAATGAAAATAGGCTTGAGGAAATTAATGGACAAATAAAGGAAATATATATATATAATATATAAAGGAATGATGCAAACACTGCTTCAGCATCCTGAAGCAAAAAAACCCACAGCAGCAGCCAGGATGATAAAACTTCTCAGCTGGGCAGAAAAGTGCTCAACTCCACACACTGCTTTCAAAGCCTTTTCACAGCTCCACTCAGAAATGAGCACTGGGCCATAATGTCCCCTGAAAACCTAACTTTAACTACTAACTTTAACAGAAATAGGGTTTATGGCACAAAATGATGCTCAGATGAAAAAGGAGCCAGAACTGAAACCATCTGAAAGCCCTCATCTTATTTCATAAACCCCTGAGCAATACCTCACATGCTGGATATTTGCCCTTTTGCTCCCTCCAAACCCAAATGCTAAACCAGGCCATAGTCATAAGCCAAGGCAGATGATGGGCTGCCAAAAGGATGCAAGCAATGGCCTGGAAAAAAAAAAAAAAAAAAAAAAAAGCCAGGAGTAAAAGCTTTTGACAGCCCTCAGCTTTCTTTAGAGGCCTCTTCCCAGCTGCACTTAGTACACCAGAGCTTTTGGTCTTGCTTGACTCCAAGCCAAAATGCCAAGCCTATTCCTCTCCATAAGCCAAGGGCTAGAAAGAGTCCATGCAAACACAAAGCAGCTCCTCAACCGACCCACATGGAAAAGTTCAGTGGACTGCAATCTTACAAATCTTACAGAGGCCCCCTCCATCTTTGGCAGCCCCTCCACAGGGCACCTTACATATTTCCCATCTTTCTACGCCCTAAGCATAATACTCACCCTAGAAATAACTACAACTCCAGACAATGCCCAGTTCAAACATCAGCCACCACCTACTCCATCACAAGAAAAAGGGTCCAGGACTGAAAGCTTCCAGAGCCCCCACCTGCCCTTGGTAGTCCCTTGCAATCCCACTCATTCTGGGGCCCTGTGTTTTCTCTCTCTCCTATCCCTAATTCTCATAGGTCTTGTTAACACTACAGATCTGGGTTTCTTTTTCTCTTTTCTGAGTCTAACTCTAGGCTAAAGCTGAGAACTAAAAGAAAAATGTTCTGTGAACCAAGCAACTGAAAAATAACAGTTAAGAGGAAAAGAGATTATTCTTCCTTTTGTTAATTTGAAATCTATATTACTATCATTGATTTGAGAGCTGGGACACTGGAAACACACTGGGAAAGTGAAACCAGGGGTCTTCCTACAGTTGCTTTTTTTTTTCCTTCTCATCCTCCTTGGAAAATGAAGACTCTAACTAATGAAAGCTCTTACAAAATTTCTGGCCAAGAAGTAAATTGTTTCACTGCAAATACAAAAAAAAGTCTGGAAAAATCAACCTATTTTGTATTGGAACTCTTAACAACCTTTCTCTTAAAATCCTTCTATAGCTCTACTTATAACATCTTTAATTTCTGATAATTGAAAGGTAACATACTCATACAACATGCAACTGTAGGTTTTTTTCCTCAATCTTTTTGACTCAGTGTCAATTTTTATTCCCAAGAATCATGAGCCCTCAATCTCCTGTAAATACTTTTACATGAAAGTAACACAGATTTATACCTACCCTCACAATGATCTTTTCAGAGACATTTGCAGATACTAAGTAGAACTGGTCCTGAGAGACAGCATACAGTCCAACTACCAGCATGAAGTATCTAATTTGAAATTGATTCAAACAAGACAATAAGTGAAGTAATTCTTTCTCACAGAAAAAAAAAAAAGTTTTAAATACAGCTATTATTATTGATACATAAAAAGACAATGTTTTTAAAATTTATTTCTTACAACATAAAAGAAAAAGTATTTCCTTCTCTCTTAAGAAATATGCTCTTACAAACCCCCCAATCACTGCAAATGAGCAAAGAATACAATAATTTTCACAAATTTAAGTAATGAAGCCTCAAAAATGAAAACCTTTCCTTTCCTGCCTGAGAGGAAAATGATTATTTGGGGTTTTTTGCTTCCCAGTTTTATCAGCCATTGTTCTGGCTATGATTTCCTGAAAGTATCTTTAACCATGAGGATGAAGTTTGGGTTGTTTTATATCATTCTGTGACTGTAGAGAAAGAGGCTTTTATAATACCCACAGATTTGATAGCAGAGATTTTTCATACACATTGGCTCCATTCTGAAGTAGATCTTCTCTTTTCTACTTCTAACACACAAGCCAACCAGATATAGCAATACCTCTGATCAGGATTAGGTCTCCCCTTTTTTCTCATATTATTTGCTGTTGTTTCACTGAAATGCAGCCGTCCCAGTGTTACTTTAGTTATCTGGTCCCCTGGCAGATCAACTCTAAAACAGAAAATGAAACGAGATCAGGGAAGTAAGTCTTTGGAGACTGATCTGCTCAAACCAGGTTTCTGCAAACTCATTAAAACAGTTCTGAGAAAAACGGACAAATCAATAAAACAGAGGAACCCCAGCAAAAATGCAGTAACCCTGGTTTCTAAAAGTGTATTAAAAGCAGTGACTACATTAGGGAGATAAACAGGATAAAACACCAGCAGTAGGAAACTGTTTGCAGTAATAAGAGTCTTGTGGTTCTTGGTCTGTTTGCACACAGTTTTGAATATAATAAAACTGTATGTGTTCCGTATGATGGCTATTTGCTGCTTGACAGGATTAATAACTGTTGGCTTATTATTTGGCCTGAATTTCCACAGTAAAACTAATAGATCTTATTCGTTGTCCTTCTTTTCATCTGCAGCTAATTTACATATCTGGAAGCACAGAGTAGACACCTATGTCTCAAATACATAGTGGTAGTCCTCCAGTAAGGGATAAATAATACAAATAAAGAGTCTCTATAGATAAAACTGCCATTCACCAAATAGTCACACATTAAATAATTTACATACATACAGAATCTATTTGTCAGCACTCAAAAGGAAGAAAAATGAGAGAGACAATTTAGTGAAAATCAAGCTCTTCTTCCAAGCTCAAATTTCAGTTTAGGTGATAACATAGTGCAGCCTTTATCCCAGCATTGTCCTGTCTAACTTAACACTGTCTTCTCTCTTTGTATTATAAAGTTTATTTAATTATTTATACAGAACAGAGCAGCTCCAACACAGAAAACTTATAGCAGAAGAATAAACATTGATTCTGCCAGGGAGTTAAATCCTCAAAATGTCAGAGCTCCAGAAAGATGCTGCATGTGTATTTCTAGCTGAGGCACTCCCTGCTAAAAAGCACTATAAATGTATCTCATGCCCCCCTAAAAAGCACTGTAAATGTATCTCTTGTCCATATAGGACAGGAACATTCTGACATTTTTTTTAACATTGGAAGTACATCTGCCTTACAGCTCTATGCAACACAAAAGAGTGTTTCTAGCTGAATATAAATATTTTGGATAGACATACTTAACACACATGTAAAGCTGTTGAAAATTTTCCTTAATGAGGTGTGACCAGGTATATTTACTACTATGATTCTATGTGTGTAACCACAGTGAAATCTGGATAAAAATCAGAAAACTGGCTTAGAGCTAATGTAAGATTTCAAGAAACAAATACTTCATATTTCAAACCAATCATATATATATTAAAACAAAATGGAATAATTTTCTCAAAAATCTTACTTAACAGGATGAAAAGTTTTTTTGCTTCGATCTGATTGAGACTGTTCGATAGCAATTGTTTGATTTGGAGCTTCCATCTATAAAACAAAAATAATTTTCAAAAATGACAAGAATATTAAATTTTCAAACACATAAGAATTGAAATAGACATTAATGGGCAAATTGTGCATAAAACAGTGAAAATGCACTCCTTTCTAATGGAATTACATAGAAATTAATTGAGGAATTGACTCCTGATCAATTGATAACTAACATCAAATTTGAAGACCCAAGTATTTTAGCAGATGTAATTTGGAAGGGGGAAAAAAAACAAAGGAAAGTAAGTGCATTCATTTACAAAAGAAAAGATGTTTTCTGAATCCAGACTGTTATCGGCTCGTTCCATGCTCAAACATAAATGCAGATTTTCAACATGAGGACAGAACCTATATAAGGTAGTTACATGTTCTTGGTCAAAGAATTACTAAAAAAATAGTTCACTTCAATTATTTACCTCATTACATGGACAATGAAAAGTAATAATCTCAAAAAGGAGACACACTTGCCTTAATTCCATAAGCTTTCAAGTAAAACTTTTCTACTGGCTTCCTCCTCTGCTGAGTTTTGACATATTTTGGATGTCCAGTGATTCTAATATGAACTGTAATTTGGAAATGATTCTTCTTTTGGCACACAAAGGCATCATCTGCTGTTGAAAAATTAAACCCTTTATCTGTGACAATGTGATATCCTACAGGAGGTCTACAAAAACAAGCAAAAGGAATAGCAACTTTAGGTACTGACATACTTGAGTGACATCTTGATCTCCTATTTTCTTTATTGTAGTCCAAAAATCCATCTGATTTTTTGTGACAAAACTGGCCTAAAAATACATTGTTACAATCACAAGTTCTACCAGCATTTTCTTCTTAGACTGTCAAAGGTGTAAAAATTAAAACATATGTAAAATGTTCTCTAATTCTAGTCTGAAAAAAAAATGTTTGGAAACCAGAGTTTGAGAGGCTTACCTAATCCTCACTTACAAATCTGATATAAAGGAACTCTGTGCACTTAAGAGCATAAACCAACCTTTTAGTGTATTCAATCATTCATTATAACACTGCTACAAACAGCAGTCTGCAGCCATGACCAGTGAGCCAGCAAGACTCCCCACTTTGTTCACAAATTCCCACAGCAAGTGCTTCTGCAGAAGCTACTGGGACTCCAACACAGCTTTACTTAAGCCAAAAGAAAAGCTATCGGTACCAACCCTCCAGCCTGACTATAATCTCTCCATCCTATTCTGGCTAAACCAACAATTTTATTTCTTCAAAGGGCAATTTGTCACCCAAAGAGAAAGAATATTCTGTCTCTATGATTCACAGTAAACAAGGAAAAGTATCAAAAGATCGTTCTGTTAGAGACAGTGAACTCACCATCCCAACAATGTTTCCAATCCTCTGATTTAAGCCATAGATAATTCTGAAATAACAGAACTACATGGCGAAGTTCTCTTATAGAGACATTGGCTTTTCTTGTTAATGAAAGTTTGATAATGATAGTCTTATATGATGCTACTGAGAACCTCTCATTAACACAATTACTGAAGATGGATTTTCATTACTCCTCCATTATTAGTTGGAAAAATCAAAATGTACAGACTTCATTGGAAATATACAGACTTTATTATTGTTTTATAAATTTTGATCAAAAGTCCCCTTTCAAACAACTATTGATTACTTGGGACAGGGAATAAAGAGAAAGCTACTTTGTAACTACTTCAAAACTATTAAGTCATGTGTTACTTCATATTTAAAATTATAATGAAGGTTCTACCATCTCCTCAAAGCATCACTATTAAAGAAGTAAAACTTACTCACTTTTTTTCCTGCAATGGGTATTTTTTATTTATATAGGAAATTAATGTATTTCATTGTAGGGAAACAAGTAGGTTTTCATATTTAGGTGTCAGCAAGTTCATTAGCTGATATTCTTAATGCAACCTCGGACTATTTACCTACACACAGACAAGCGGCTTGAGAAGTAAAATTACAAATGCCCACTTCTCCAAGTTGCAGTGTTTGGAACAATGGCTCCCAAAGAGCAATTTCATATTATAATTTTCTGAATATATCGTTTACAGTAAATAAAAGCAAATATAAATTTTGTTCTTAGTGCACAAAAATGATGAGTCTTACCAGGCAGTAGAGCAAAATTTGGAATAAATTTTAGGTAGCAACCAATATCCCTATCCCACAAACATCCCTACAAGAAATATGCTTCAAATTCCTCTTTCTATTCAGAATTTAAGTCTTTAGACATCTTTGGGATAGAGCACCACCAATATCAGACAAGGGCCAAGAATGTGCCAGGCAGACACAATGAAGGGTGGAATTAACAGTAGAGTAACCTTTTCTAATGAATCTACCTCAGCTAGCAGCATTTTTGTTGTGAAAATGAAATAGCTAAGACATTCAAGTACTGTATGAATAAAATGAAAAATAATAATTAACCTGAGAAATACTCCTCAAATGGGCAGCAATTTGAAGGCATGGGATCAATCCATCTATACTAAGCAATGAGAAGCATGTGAGTGTTTTGAGGCCAACAGAACACAGGATCACTACTCTGAAAATCTGCAATGTGATGTATCTACAGTGCAGAACAACACCACTGCCATTGACCTCACTTAAAAGTAACACTGACTTCCTCTGCATATGACACCTCAATGCCCTCCCACAATAATGGCAATAGAGCATGTCTTGGGATACTTTATTGTTCACCATCACATAGCCTTTGTTCACAAAAAAATGTGTCTGGAACCTTAATTTGAGGTGTATGGGAAGCAACAAGTAAATGGGTAGTGGCAGGAGAGCAGTCTCCCACCATCAACACACAGCCCTCACGTAATCCTTGACTGAAAGTGCAAGAGGAGTTGGAAGCCACTTCCATTTAGAGTGAATACTCATATCACAAATTCAGCTGGAGATTTCTGGGTCCATCCAGCTCCCAAGGAGTGTAAAGGTCTGCTCTCTTGTCATGTCAGTCAATACCTAAGGAGAGGGGTTGTGTGGGACAGAGTAAGATGTGTAATGCCCCTATTCCCTGAGTGCAAACAGGCAACATCAGTGTTGACACTGATGTGCACCCAGTCCCCAGGAGACGTTTTGGCAGGTTGGGCTAAAGGAACATTAAAATTTATTGTGCTATGTAAGTCCCATGTAGACAGTGACAATTTTTTTGCATCAATCTGGAGGAACTAACCAGATGCTGTAGAAAAGGGTGAATTTGTTAAAAGGGTTCATATGTTAAATATCAGAATGGAGAAAATCAGGGATGCAAAGTGAATATGGAACGATCTTTTCCAGAACATGTGGTCAACACAAAATTATTTACAGTTTGAGTAACACAGAAAAACTCTAAATCTTTGATTAAACAGTTGCATGTCACACACACATGTCTATAATTATTAAGACTTAAGTTGTATGAGCCCAGAAGTAATACTGGTAACTTCTAATGTTTTCCTTTAATGTTTTAGACCACTGGAGGGAAAGGTACCATATGCTTAGTAATTACTTGCCGAATGCATTTGACAAAATAAACAAAAGTTACCAGTACCTTAACTCACTTTCCCTTTGCCTCAAAATCACTGAAGGGAAATCAGAAAACTTGGCATTAACTTCAACCAGATCATCTGATATACCTGAAAGTTCATCATACCTGTCATACTTCCTTCTCTATTCTTATTTCCAATAAGAACAAGGGATGCCAAATGTATAATTTATTCCCACAAGACTACAACAACAGATAAAAAAGGGAAACAAACAAACAAACAAAAAACCCAAACAAACAAACAAGAAAAAACAAAACAAAAAAACCCCCACAAAACCCAGAAGAAACTGATTTTTTCAAGTGCAAACATCAGGGCTTACAGTTTTTCAAAATTAGAGTCAAATAAGCTGTTCCACTGAGAAGTCTGATATGGTTGCCATGTAAGAGCTTGACAGCATTTTTCCAAAGCTGCATTCTGTCCATCACTGTCATATTCCTGCACTTCAGCAGCACACTCCTTCACAGTTGCTGCAGAGAGATAGTGATAATTCAGTTATTTCTTCTGGCACTAGCCAAAAATCCTGCATAGACATTTTTATAAATATACTTACATAAATGCACATACATATAAATCACAAATGCATATATATTAAAATGTGATTATCCTTTGCAGTTATTCCACAAGATTGTATTATATTCTCTTGCCCTAGAAAATAAAATTTTCAGGTTTCCTGATTTGCAAAATAGTACACAAGTAGAAATTCCTATTTTTTATTCTCTCCAAAAGGATGAATCCTTTCCTTTGGGGGGTGGGGGAAAAGGAGGAAAGCTAAGAATTCTGCTCAGGTATATCTGCAACACTGCAAGAAGCAATTAAGCAAAATAATTCCATTTGTTTCCCGTTCCCTCTACTACATGTTTGAATTGAAGAATATACTACAGGAGGCACAGTTTTCCAATAGCAAGCACATTCACCACCACATCTGGTTGATCTCCTTACTGCTTCCTGCCTATACATTAGAGAATTCTTTGACAGACAGGGTCAACCCCAATTCTCTGAGATATTATACATTTCATGAAGACAGAGGAGAACGTGATAAGAGAGACAGATAAATAGAGCACAGTAAGGATAGGAGAAAATATGCCATGGAGTATATAACTATGATCCATCCACAGCCAGTGACAGCACAGTAAGACAGAGCCTTCAGATTCACTTCAGGCCCAAGCTTCGTTTGCAAGTCCCCACTTCTGACATACAGCGGAGTAAAGATAGATAGACAGATGGACAGACAGATAGATAGATTAGATAGATTAGATAGATAGAAAAACACCACAGTAAAAAAATTCACACTTCACTTCTAAATTATCCCCTTGCCATTTTCACCCATGTCTCTGTTCTTTTTCCAATGCAACATGTCAATAAGATTTTATTAAGAATGACACCCAAAGAAAGTTTGTTTCAAAGCTATATCTTTCAGTATTAAAAACAGCATTAGCAATTTCAAATACAGAAATGTCTGCTTGTCTTCTCCTTTCAGCAGTGGTTGACTTAAAGGACTAGTCAGAATCAAGAAACACTGATTAAACAAAAGATATCAAAGGAAAAGCAGCTTACTAAATCTGGTTGCTATTCATCACAAATGTTTTAAAAGATTGATTTTATGCTGACAAATAACTTCCTCTGAAAAAATAACAAGCAACTTGGATTTTTCACTAACACACATAGGTAAAATTCCTCAGGTAAACAAGTCATTCCAAACTGTTCATTCAGAAAGAGTCTCACACTCTACAGAATCTGATTCATTTCTCTACGTGCCTGATAAGGTTTTTTGGATCAATTGGTATAAACTTATTATCTTGATAAAGTAATGAACCAAACCAATATGGGGAAGGGTGGGAAAGAACATACAGCTTTTACCAAGCTTGCTTATGCATACATTTTGTAGGAAAAAAGCACAGAAAGGATGAGATCATGGGAAATGGCAATCTCTTTGCTCATCCACCCTATTAATTCCCTGTTCAGATGACCCAAAATGGTTTCTTTGCCCAGTCAAGTTAGTGCCAAGCAAAGTATGCAAAATATATTATCATCTCTGTAGTGGAGGTTCACACATGGAAAAGGACAGAATATTCTATCCAGAAAAGCCTCAGGAAACATGAACCTCTAATGCTCTTCTCTCTTTTCCAAATATAGATAAATCCTGTTTTTCCAGAAAGGTCAATTCCTCCAAACTGGGTGGTGGAGTACAGACCATTAATACCATTGCCTTTTCTGAGCCAGCAGGAGCTGTGCTCCTCGAGTATTCACTTTTCTATGGCATAAAACATTAATTTTCCTCTTCACACACTTGCTCACCTTGTCTGGAATCCTGAGACTGCACTGGAGAATCAATCCCATCTCCTAGTAATTGGGAGAGCTTCCTTTTTTTGCTTGATGCTACAGAAATACTTTTGTAAAGACACATGCTCTATTACTCACTTATAAGTTTAAATACAGATATTATAGGATCATTACAAAAGAAAACCCAGATACCTCTTATGTCATTTTAACTGCACCGTCATCCAAATTCTGATTTGGAGATTGTTGGTGTGTTTTTAAAATTGAATTATCCAATTTTTCCTTCCAAAACTTTTTTTTTTTTTAATTTCACATGAATAAAGAAGTTGATCACATGTAAAAATTTGTGCATAAGTGGAAGGGGTTTCATTTCCTGACATTTGCATTAAAATCACAGCTTTTATCTTGAATAATTTTTCTTTTTAAAATACCAGAACATTTTGAATAATTGAGCATCCAAAACACATTGGTGGGTTAATATGGCATATAGAAGACGATTACTGCTTCACTTGCTTACATAGGTATGACAATTCCTTTTCTTTTACGTCATTTGCCAGAACACTTAGAAGATCCTCATGCACAAACCTCTGCAACAGGTATTGCAAAACACGTCAATATTTTTATAATCCAGTTATGAAAAACCTGTTGATTTCTCATTAGCCTTCTATTGTTTTAAAAATTGAAATGTATTCCTACTTCCAATCTAAACCTCAATCAAGATGTTTTAAAGAACCTTCAACCACAAATGTCTCAAAAACGTCTAAACACTGCCATCCTGTGGAAAATCCTACACCCACAGGGATTTACAACCAGTCTTAAATCAGTTCTACTGTTTTTTGCATGTCTCACCCTTTGCATAAAAGCTTTATCATTTACCCAGAAACCTGAGATGCATTAGGCTGCAAGTATGAATAATTAAAACCCAAACAGGAGGAGGATGTAGAATGATTCCATGGAGCCACGGCGTTTTCTGTCTTCAGGCAGCAGCCTTGGGAGATGGTGCAGGGATACCCTGTGGCACTGGGGTCCGAGTAAGTCTCCATGAACCTGCAGGGAAGCCTGCTGGGTGCCACGACTGACGGGCATGGGAGCGGGGGCTGCAGCCCACCGGGCCACAGAGCATCGCACCATGGGGCTGAAGGAAACAGATAAGAAAATAAAAACAAGGAAGAGGAACTGGAGATCTTCCTGCAGGCTTGGGAGAGGCCAGATTCATGTCACCTACTTTGTAGCTGTGGTGAGGAACAGGGTTCTGATCCAGAGTCTGGTGGGGAGTCTGGCAACTGGCTTTGCCTAGGGATGAAAAAGATATTTCAATTTCTACTTAAACAAGACATGGAGGACAACAACCAGTGCTGAAAGCAAGTAGAGGGTGACCACCAGGCTACTGACAAGTATCTTCAGGAAGCATTGCTCACCATATTTGCTGTCCCTTCTCACAGGAGCAATGTCACCTACACTTCATCAGACTATCTCCTATGTTCCTCTGCCTCTCTGCCATGCAGGAAGGCCCAGTGCCCATCCCTTCTTACCCAAATCTCCCCCTCACAACCTGCTGACTTCAGTTCTCCTTCCCAGCAGTGGTTCTTGTTACCTCCCGGCACACCAGTGACTCTCAATACTCAGCACTCACAAGGGATTTAAGCCTCACTCTCTCTAGACTAAAGGTTAAAGTTCTGTGGCATCTTCATCTCACTTAAGGAAGAGAAAATCCTGTGCAATCTTGCTGCCATTTGAAGGAGCTACAGAGGGTTCCTTTGTTACATGTGGAATAGATGGAGATTCAAGAAATGGATTCTCAATCCTTTCAGGTATTCCTATGAATTGTCAGCTCAAATACTGCTCTGAAGCCCAACCTGAAACACAAGTCTTAAGATGAATATTATGCTAAAAACACTGCAGCAGAGGAAAGATGATGGAAATCTAATGAGACATACCTCCTTTACCAAAGCTGAGTGTTCTCACAGAAGGTGAATAAAATAAAAATTCCTTAAAGATACATCCTCATATGCATAAAATTCTTGTTCACAAACACACAGAGCAAATATTTTTAAGCATTAATAGAAATTTTTCACTTTATTTTTTCAATTCAGGTTTTGTATTTCTAAGCTTGGATAGCATTAAAGAGAGCAGTTTCATTTTTGGTTACTTTTGACATGTGCTTCTGCATTTCTTCATGGTATTGCTACTGGTCTTCTAATGTGTCACATCCACAACCCTGCATTTTGGGTTAGCTTCTACCAAATGGCTCCTCTTTAAAAATAAATTTTAAAACTCCACTTTAGAATATTCTTTAATTTCCTTCAAAATAGATTCTCTGATGCTTTTAAACACCATGACTACACGCTAAACCTTGTTTTCGACTTTGAATAGTGAGTAAATGTTTCTTTTTTTTTTTTTTCCTATGGGATACTTGACCCACATATGCTGAATTCCAACTGTGCTTTGTAAAATCTTTAAAGATACATACGTAAAAGTCTAAAACTTCCCTTCTGCACATTCAGTTGATATTCTAGCTTCAAATGTTGCCTTGGGTACTTGATTTATGCTTTAACATAGATTATTTCAGTAAAATAGAGTGACAGACACTCTCTAGAAGAAAGTATTTAGGAAGTACAGAGGTAGTAGGGATGTATCTCCAAGTTAGAACTTTACTGAAACTGATGCTGTGCTTTTTGAAGGAAAAGAAAGTAATCTGTAGTTTAAATGATCCTACATTACAAACATAGTATACCAACAAAATGCTTACTTAGCCAAGGTCATGGCAACACTTTCTCTCCTTTCACTGATAATGTGGAAGGCACTACTGTGGGAAAAGAGGAAATCACATGGTGCTTCACACATGATGTAAGAGAAGAATAAATGTAATGCTGATGGCCTTTCTGATGCAAGATGATCTTTAATGGAAATTTCAAGGTACACCCAAGACCTTGGTGGCAACAGCACCTTTTTCATTGCACATGACACTATGGAGTTCTGCATGTTATATATATATATATATATGGAGGGTTTTAATATTTTTCTCCTTTGACATATTTTGACATGTTCCTTTATGAGATTCTATTCTGTTTATGCACAAATTTTCTTCACTACAAACAAATGCTTAATAATTTGACCTGTAGAGATCTAATGATTCAGTAAATGTTCTTAATCCCATAAATAACAAAATAGGACTGTAGTATTAGTGTAAAATCTTTCAGCCTCCAAACCCATAATCGTTTTATGGATAGATAGTTTTCTTGCATGTAAGTACTTTGTAGCACCATAACTAAAATATCTAATTTACTTAAGCTACATAATAGCATATATATATTTACATTTCTGCTATATTTTGGTATAAATGAAAAATAATAACATTTTAAAGTTATCATACAGAATTTTAATAATCTTGTTAACCTAAAACACATTTAGTCACTCTAGAAATAAAGGGTATGGATATTCATATAAAATGTCCTCTTCATTCTTCTGTACTTTTATAGTGTGGACAAAGAGAATCAACTCATTATTCACGATTTAGAACAGATAGAAGCCTATTTGTCCCACTTTACGTAAACATATGCTGTTGAGTCTGTCTAGAGTGAAAAATTCCATGTTTAATTATTTTTAAAACATCTCTTCTTGCTCTGCTTTTTAGCGAGTGAGAGTGTCAGCCTATTAGTAGTATTTTGCCTTGAACAACAATTATCTGTCAGTTGTCTAAATGAAAGACTAGGGGTTTAGGTCTTTGATAGATCTATATTACATAATTTTCCATCCTTGACCATAAGCCTTTGCAGTATGCATCCTTTGATAGTTTAAAAGTTAATCTCAAAAGAGACTGATGGACAGTTTCTGTTCTGAACTAAGTATTAGGGTGAAAACAATAGCTCTGCTTCCTTCAAAGTGGGAGACCTCCATTATTCTCTCAATTTATTACACAGAAGTCTCATTTTTATCGCTTATTCTGTTCATAAACAATAAATTAGCACTTAAAGGAATGTTAAAGTAACAGCTCTGCATTTAATGTCAAAATTAGCTCAACAGTTGTGAATCAACTCAGACTTCATTATCATTTGTTCTGTTGAACACAAAGACAACTGTACTTCCATTACTGGCTGTAGTTCATTTTTTCTAAGTCTTCCTATGCAGCTTCAAGAAACAATGCCAAGAGACCCACAATCTTCTTGCAACTCCGATTTTATCATGGCACTAATTAAAACAATTCAAGAGCTGTGGTTAAGGAGAAGAAGTACATGTTGCTATAATACTTACAAAGCTCCAAACTCTATGTCACTACTAATGAATTCTTCCAACAGGCTTGTATCCATCATGGGATTTTCCAAGGCTCCATGGACATCTTGCCCTAAGGTTAAAAGTAAAAAAGGCAGAAATTCAGAAGGAATTGTCAGTGTTCAGTGAAACACAGAACTGTTTCAGAATAAGTGATGGTGCTGATGGTCCTAAACAAAGGAAAACCAAATCTGTGTAACAAAAGAGTTATGCTTCTGGTTTGGTCGCTCTGGGAAAAAGGATGATGAGAAATGCAGAGTAATTAACAATGTGCAGGGGCACTGCAGATGACACAGCAGCAGTGGGCAAACACCACTGAACGCATAGCATTAAAGCTTCAGGGAATTACTACAGCAGGAGGATGAAGGACTCCAGCCTGCAACTGAGAAAAAGGGTTCTGAAGATAATTTCCAGCTCTTTTACACTGAGGTCTAAACAGTTTGTTGGGCTGAAGCTCAGACATTGTCTTACACAGATCCATTTGGTGTATTAGTACTCATAAGTACTGCAAGTGAGTTTCTAATTTAAAACTCCATTTAAAAATCCAGTGAGTTTAAATAAAGCCCAAATAAATCTTTAAAAATATTTGATTGGCTTCCTTTTATTCTGCCTAAAAAAAACAGCCTACTAACACATCAAATGTATTAGCGAATAGGAATGTTCAGTACTTTGTCCTTTGTTGCTTAGTAACTGAAGGTTATAAACAGATTTTATGATTATAAAGTTTCCGGAATTCATGATAACTTTTGTAGAAAGCCATTGGGCACTCATTTAAAAAACCAGCCAAGCAGCCCTACTGTGCAGGCTCCTCACCTCTGCAGCAAGCCTTCCATAAATACAGGTGTGGCCAGTCAGAATGCAAACAAGATAAGGACCTTGACATTCCTGCTTGAACTTCGAGGGCCTATGTGCCACTTCACACAAGATAAAATGGATCAGCCCCCACATCCAGAGCTGTGAGGCTCAGCCCTAGGGTCTGACACCAACCATGTCCCCTCAGCTCAGCAGCAGCATGTGAGAACACAAAAGGTCCACCGCTGCCTCTGAGACAAGGAGTAGCCACTGCCTTTGGTGCATTTGCTGTCTTCTCACTGTACTACCTTGCATAGGACACTTACCCTAATATATCTTCAGGTCTTTTTCTGATTTCTTTGCTGTTCCTTCTTGATCCAGTGTTAAGAAAGGACAGTCATGCAAGCACAATCTAAAAATCCACCACCTCGCACAGGATTCCCTCATGTGTTTGTCTTAAAACATAAATTCACACTGCTAACAAACATTTCCCAAACTGTTTTGTGGTCAGAGATTAATCTAGGTATTACTTACTTGTTGATGCTGCAGGCTTAGTTTTGACTGCCTTTCACTGGGGGATAGCAGCTTGGAGGTGTGCTATTGACAGATCCTGACATCACAGTGTATTGATGTTGTGTACAAACCTGTACCATGCATGCCAGAGAACAGATTCAATGGATGCAGCCCACCAGCTTATCAGCAAAATCTGGAAGCAGCAGCAGATCACTGCAAAACCAGCTAGAGAGTGCAACAGAGCCTGGCTTTCCTTAGGTGCCTCCCTCAGACCTGTTAGATTCACCTTCATCCTTTGTCTGAATGTGGGGTCCCCTTAACTTGAATCACAAACCCTTCTCCTTTCACTAATGTAGTCCATAGCAAAATGATTCAATCACCTTCTTTTACCCTAGCTGTTCTTCCTGTTCACACCACCAAGCCCTCACATAGAATGATATCATTTCATTACTAACTTGAGGCCAAAAGTCAAATACAAAATGTTTTTCCTGTACCACACAACCAAGCATCCTTTATTTTGACCAAGATCAGAGACAGATTCTTTGATCTTTTGAATCAAAGAATACAGCTCTAAATCGAACATGGACAAGGCCTTTCAAACGGACATGCCACAATTCAGACATCAGCTCTGTTGCTAAGTGATGATAACAGAAATATCTATCATTTCTTCTTGATCTCTCCACCTTGCATGAACAGCTAAATGGGGAGGAGGAGATGGAAAGAATAATCAGTGCTGGGAGAGGAAGGACACACACCAGGAAGACAGGCCACCACTAATGAATGTTTGTGACGCAGTTGCACAGAAGAGTGGGCACATTTTGCTGCCCTGTAGAACTTTGTTAATGTACTTTCCAGGCAGTGGCAGCATGTGCTTGCACTGGCATCTGTTTCAGCAGAGGAGGACTTGTTGGATCATATGCAAATTTATTTTAAATAGTGGCATCCATTTCACAGGCATTTGATCACAGTAAGTACTTAACAGATATGGGCAGTATGTAAGACAGTCACTCACCTGGATGTTACATGCTTGTAAGAGCAGAGAACTGCATGTATGTGGCAGGACAAGCCCTGCAGTGAGGTCTCTGAGCACAGCTTCCTGCACAGAATCATGTGCCTGGCTAAGAGCTGCTGGAGGATACGTGGAGTCAGCAGCCTCAATCATCAGCTTGCTCCGCTTGTAGTTCACAGCTCATGCTGCAGTGTGCCCAGACATCTCTGGAGTCTGCACTGAGTGACACATTCAACTTCCGTGTCACTGTGCAGAGGACTATCAGCTACCCAACAAACAGGTGAAGGTGAAAGGACATGGCAGGGGGTTCACACACAGATGTTTGCAGAACATACACTGCTGTCACAGGCTGCATATGACTAAGTATTTTTCTCATTTCATCATAAGCTTGATACTTCTCTTGTTTGGTCCTCAAGTCTACAATCTGCCAGTACTACCACTAACTTCTGTTTCCCTGTCCCTCTCACCTAGCCTGTCCCTAATACCCAGCCACAGGCCCCCCAGGAGAAGTAGGAACTCCAGCCTCTTAATTGGGCAGTTATTCTTTGGCAGACATCTTCTTTCCTCCTCTCAGGCTCTCACCACCTGGCTCCTCAGCTTGACTCTATGGTCCTGTGACCAAGCCTCAATCCCTGAAAAACCTACCTTGATTAATTCTCCCAACACTTTCCTGTAGCCTTACGTACATCTGCATTTAAATTGGCTGCCTCCTTTTTAGTGGTATCTAAATGGAAAGTGAATAATGGGGCATAGAGAAATAGTATTGACTAAAAATCAATACTAAACTTATAGTTTCTTGACATTAGAAGAGGATGCCAGGAAGCTCCCAGCCAAGTCCAGTTATCTGTAGTAAGGTCAGTGTTAAAGCATCAGCTACTTTACACAGGAAACAATCCTTTTATGCAAATCAAGGTGTAAAAACAGCACAGAGAACATAGTCAGTGTTCAGTAATCCTTGCGGAACAAATTTATGTTTGCTACAAAGCCTTGCAATTTGAGAGATATGTTTTTGCTTGAGAATTAATAACTTATTTCCACCTAAAGACACTTTACCATGAAAGTAGTCTTTTTATACCAAAAGAGGCCTTAGCACTTTATGAGCTCCACTATGCAGGCTCAATGGAAAGTCCAGCTGAACCTCACTGACTTATACTAAGGTATTACTTACAAAGCTTATAGGCACATCTTTCACGCTGAAGGACTCCAAGGACTGGTTGCCACTCAAATTGTGTGCAAAAGTCCAGCTCATTTTGACTGGAACAGACCTGCTGTCATTGGCACAAGCTGCAGAGCTGCAGGGTTATAAGTACAAACCAGCTGCAGTCAGCCAGGAGGTATCACAGCCTAGGTTATTCAACTTCAGCAAGATCTGTTACTCCAAACTGTAAGGAGCGAGTTTGTGTTAAGATAGCCGTTTTCCTCAAAGTAACATTTTCTATAGAAACAAATCTTACCAGCAGTATTTTATATTTTTCATTTCATCTTTTATTCTGGTTTCAAACGC
Source organism: Cisticola juncidis (assembly GCA_013400215.1). Lineage (NCBI taxonomy): Eukaryota > Metazoa > Chordata > Aves > Passeriformes > Cisticolidae > Cisticola > Cisticola juncidis. The sequence continues at coordinate 817,946 of VXBR01000455.1, forward strand.
TCATCCTTAGAATGGTATGTGGCACCTCTGGGATTTAAGTGTTTTGTATTTTAAGGGCATTATTTTAATGTTTCTTCAGTGCCTTCATTATTTACCACAAACTCTAATCTATATTCCATGTTACCCATGCAGAAGCATGAGTATACAGAGAGGTGATAATTCCACTAAGGAAGTAATTTCTTTAGATCACAGACAAAACACATGCATTTTAGACACCTCAAAGTACCTTACAACAGAAAAGACCTCAACACTGTAACTAGGGTGACCTTCTACCAGATCTCTCAACCCATTGATAACATCAGGAAGAACAGGTTGTTCTGCCACACATAGGTGGAAGAGCTAATCAGCAGCTCTGACCTTCCCTTGATAAATAGAAACTGACTCTAAAATGCAAAATGTTTTAATTTTAAATACTCATTTTTAATTATAACTACTGAATAAATGTTTCTCCATAACAGGAAAATAAACTGCATCAAAGAGGAAATCTCTAATGTGCAAGTGAAATGAAAGAGAAAAAACAGAGACCTTCCCAGCCACCTAAGTCAAAAGCCATTACTTAAAGCCATTTTACGTATGAGCCATTTTACTTATGAGAAAAAGCCAAGGTCAAATCCCTGAGTCACATCTAATCTGAAAGGTCCATCAACTATTCAAAGAAGTTGTTGCCAGGAGAACAAATATTATCTCTCTTCCCTCCAAAATATTCCTGTTTCAGACTGTCCCCTCTCAATACTGCAGATGCAACTTTGTCTTACTAGTGTCAGAACAAATAGGCACTGTAAGGAACTAAAGCCTGGGGCAGAGGGGACTCTTTTTGTTCATGGATTTTAAATAACCTTAGAATGCAGATCTATAGGTTCATTAACTACCAGGTGATGCATTTGTAAGCCAAAACGGAACCCACTCAGTAGCACCATTCTCCCCTTGATATTTCAAGATTCACTTTTTTCATAGCCTTGAAAAATAATGTTCTAACACTACTGTGACTAATCACAGAGACCACCAAATCAACACAAGCAATTTATGACTCTTGCTTCATGAGGTTTTGCCTCATTGAGGTGTTACAAAGCCAGCCCACAAGCTGAAGTGCTAAGCTGCAGAAATGCCACTACTTAAAACTGGCTTTGTGTTCAGTAAACATAACTCCTGCTTGAAAAGAGGGCTAACCACCTCTTTACTTCAGCTTGCTCCCTTTTCAGACTTACCTATGGTTTATAACAGCTAGAGAGCCTACTCTATGCTGAATGAATGATTAGCTCTTGCAGTCTTGATACATCTCTGTGTCCAGATAATGAAATTCAGCCATCTAACAGCATCACTGCAAGCTGTATGGCCTTAGCAGACCTTTGTCATATTCTAATGGAACACAGCAGAATCACACATTACGGAAGGGACATAACATCCCAAGATGTTTCCTTTTTCCTGCAATCGGCACAGACTACCAAAAGATCTTATAAAAAGAGCTGAAATAATAATTATGTAATTAAAAATAGTAATTCTCATTAAAGAGCTCATACAGCTAAAATCCCTACCACACCTTCTACCCTCAAAGTACTGCTGCCACAAAAGTCAACAGAATCTAACCTATACATCCTAGAAAGTCATGTTTTCCAAGAGGATTCCTAAAAAATGTGGGGGTTTTTATAATTTGTATTTAACACTATTTTGATATTTATAAGTAACACAGTGCAATTGAAAAAAAAAATAAAAAGCCTGATAAAAACAAGTATTATGCTGCTGAAAGCAAAGCCAAAAAAATTTGTTAGCCTTTCAGCTCCATGATGTAAACTGAACTAAGGAGCATTGTATTAATTTCCTACCATCTATAAAAAACTTTTTTTGACTAGCGGCCCTAGATTGTAGCTCACCAATTTAAATTTCTTGGCTTAAATGTATATCCTTGATCAATTTTTTAATGTCCTAGTTTGAAATTAAAACTTAAAAGTTACAGTTGCCACCTCTCACCCAGGCCAACAGAGGGGCAGGGGTAAAAAAGCCACAGAAAGAAAATCACAAGAGAAAAGGTAGTTTCCCAAATTACTTTGAGATCAGTGAATACCTGAATATGCAATAGATGGAAAACAAATACAACAAAAGCAGCTTAGAATGGAATGGTTAATGTATTAAAAACAAAACAAAAAGCAAAGTACAAATTGGAGGAAGGGAAAGAAAATACTTAGTAAACAAAATATAAAAGTAAAAACCCTTTGAACACATTATCAGAGTCTAAAAATGCAGTTTTATTATGGAATCTATTAGGAAGTGAATTGTGTAGAAAGATAAAGTTAGGAAACTAATTGGACCAGCTTGAATAGAAAATGTCTTGAAGAAAAAGGCAGGTGATCCCAGCCAAAAGACAAAAATATCCAAGTTTAACACCTCAGAAGGGTCCTGAGGTTACCGACACACTTACCACTTTACCAATTACAATCAAACTTCTTCAGATTAGTGGAAAGAAAACCCTCTGTTCCTGACTTGCTAAAACTGAGAAGGAAGTGAGATCTCTAACCACATGAAAATCACAAAGATTTCACAAGTATTATAATGCAAAGTGTCCTCTGTCACTTCCCAGTTTTTCCTCAAGGCAGTTACCTCGCTCATACTGCAGGCTTTGCTGGGTCTGCCTTCCCTTTGATATTCTGGCCACAGCACAAAGAAAAAGGAACTGGAGCACATCTGTACTATTTGTAATACTTCATTCTAGTATTGTCTTCCACAATAACTTAGTGTAAATACACTTTGGATTTCAGAACACTTTTTCTTCCTCTATTCTTCCTCAATTACCCCCAAACTATTACTGGTTTTGCTGCCACTAAAAATTGTTAATGCTTCTCTTGAAACTAATCTTACCTTCAAAGAACTGCTGCAAGGCCTCATTTTCTCCCACCACATCCATGAAAAGCCAGTAGAAGTGTTTTGCTTTCCTACTGCTCGAAGAGCTCCTGCTGGGACAAACGCACTGTCTTCCAGATGATTATGAACATGCCAAGGAACACAATGTTTTTGTCAGAGGTTTCAATGACTCTGTCCCAGCTGATTTTATTCCTCCATAATTAGAGTTAGGGTTATACTTGGGCTTTATGTAAAGGACTTGAACTACACGTAAAGGAAAACTAACAAGGTTTTAGAGGCAAGATGATGTGGGTTCTAGCCAGTCAGTAAGTCTAATGTTCTCGTTTTAAGGACCTTTGGTCCGAGTACTAATTACACATGCGCAAAAAATGCAGCAATAAAAATTACTTATCTTGTCTTTGTACTTTCACACAGGTCATGTAATTGGTACTACTGATTAAAGCAATACTAATCAAAAATGCAAGAGCAAAGCCAACACAGGTAAGGAAGTATAACTTCTATATTATTACTATTATTAACAAAACTAAATCACACATTAGCCTGTTTGTCTAAGGTAACACTGGAAAACATACGGGAAAGCAGAACATGGAACAAAGCTCTTTTAAGGCTAGCAGAAAACTCTGCTTCACTTTTTCTTGGTTCATCTTTAAATGCTGAAAACTGCCCATTCTGTCACCACTAAGCAAACAAGAGAAAAACACTCAAATGCTTTAAGTAGACATCTTAAAAAGGCATTTGGTTATGAACAAAAGTTCCAATCAAGTCTGGAATCAGGACATTTTTGGAAGTAATTATATCCACCAGACAAGTAGTTGTCTAATTTTTTATAAGCCCCAGGCACTCACAGTGAGACAGGTTTTTCATGATAAACAGCTCATTTGAAAAACATAAAAAAAGAATTTTGGAGTAGGGACATGAAGACTGAAGTCAGTCAGCATTTACAAGATGGAATTGAGCCAAACAGTCATTATTACTGAGATGAACTACATGGGGTATACATCTTTGTACAAGAAAATCACCTCAGCATAACACATTTTGGATACTACCATGTACACAAAAAGACCCTTCTCTCTGCTTAATGAGCAACGGGATTTTGTTGTTGTAAAGGATATTAAGTCCGAATAGCACCAGCTACTGGTTACCATTTGCCTACTGTTAGCTAATCATGGAAGCAGTTCTATCTCATTATCTAAACCAAGGATTAACAGGCATTTAGGAGCCTAACATAAAACATTAATACCAATAAACACAGCTTGTTTTCTGAGTGAGTAAAACCAGACTTCCGTAGCATTACTGAATGGATAAACAATCCTTTTAACAACTACTGGTAGAATTATTCCAGGTTTCTACAACAGCAAGCAGTACCAGTGCGGGGAGATTGAGAAAAGTGTTCCCTCAGTAATAAAATAGCCCAGGTTGGACTTACATACTCCATTACTAATATCTAGGTTCAGTTGTTTGTTTTTACCTTAACATTGAAATGTTCAGTCAAAGCCAACACTTGCAAAGTGTTTTCACATATATATATATAAGCAACACAAGCATGTTAAGTTTCACTGCTCCTTCTATTTACTTTCATGAATATGGAGAACATTGCAGCAAGACAATGATGAACAGGGTTGGTTTTGTTCAGCATCAAAGAAATTTGTATCTACTGAGATGCTTCTTGTTAAAAAAAACAACTCACCTTCTAGTTTAAGCTCACCTTCTAGTCAGTTTACCTGTCAAAGTTTTAATCTTGTGTACAACTGATAAACAGTTGTCAGGACTATGATCCAAAGTTTTTCCAAAAAGGCAAGTCTAGTACATACCCACAGCCATGTCCCTCATAACAACATCAACTGTCTGCTTTCAGCTGGAAAGAAATGACCACTTGAACTTGAGAGTGCCAAAGAAATACTTCAAACAGAAAAAGCATCTCTCAAGAGGCCCGGATCCTTTTTTGGGTTTCTCTAATACCATTTTTCCATACACATTATATGGAAATGAGCATTGGCATGTTAATGAAATCACATAATGGAAGTTTCGAGTTTCAAGAAAAACTATGGGAAAAATTATGTATAAGACATTGAAAACTGGAAATCACATAAGAGTGGGAGGAAAAAACTCTTTAAAGGAATGAAAAAAATTCTAATGAAAGAAAACTAGAGGAAAAGAGAATGTTTTTAGCAGTTATATAGGGGTCAGAATAGATTTCTAACCCAAGAGCAAACAAGATAATTTTATTGTTCCTTTGTATTTGAGAAGCACTCTTCCTTAAAGAGAAGACATTCAGGTTTATTTTGCTGTGACTCTTTACTATATGTGTTTCTCTTCTTACATACATTTTTTAAAAATTACAAGTATGGGAAAGCAGCATGTCAAAGCTCTCTCAACTGTCTGTTAACTGTACTGGCATACATGCATAGAGACCTATATAAGTATCTAAACACTACAGTGAAGAAAATACCAGGCATTTATTCACTCTTCATAAAATCAGTTTTACATTTTATAGTGTCCTACTGGGGAGGTTCACATCATTCTGCATCACAAAGAACAGAAGACAGAGACTGTTTCAAATTAACACTTTAATCAGAAGTTTTGTTTTTAAATGTAAATTACAATCACTAATACACCTGCAAGTGCTTACCACATCTGTTCAACTAAGTATTGTATGTACGCATATACAGCATAGGTCAGTTTAAAACAATCACAGTACTTCTTAGTGCCATCTGCAAATGGAAAGATTTTGGACCCACTTTGTGGAAATAAATATCAAGTGACAAAAAAAAGGTTCAGCAATTTTAGTTATGTATATTCAATGAAGTTCATGCACGCGCAAGAGTAGAAAGTTTTAGAGCTCTTCCTTGTAATAGCCAAGTTTTGCTAGTGACATCTCTCGTCTCAGCTGCATAACTTCCCAGAACATCTGATCCACTAAAAAAGACAGAAATATCATTAAATATACCAAATTCACATTTTATTCCTACTGATGTATTCAGGCTGCCTTACTCTACATGAGTTTCATAACAAACATTTGGTAAAACCAGCACCAGTATGTGTAGGGGCTAATTGTGCTTGGTTATGACAAAATTTGATCAAGTACATATTCTAAACATTCTAAATGAGAATCCTATAAAAAATTCCTCAGGTTTTTGATTTCTTTAAAATGGAGAACAGAACTATATCAGTACTCCTTGTCAGCTTCAATTAATTGCAGTTTCTTATTAAGCTTCCCTGCCCCTTGACTCATTTTCTGTGAAACTAAATGACTACAAAAAGAAAAAAGTAGAGCTTGTTGAATAAGAATTGTTTCACCAAAGAAACTGTAATTTTGCCATTTATAGTCTTTCTTGCTTCCTTTTTTCCTATACTAATCTGCTAGCGACAATAAACTGTGTAGGAAAGACCCATTTTTCTTATTTCATCTGTATCTTCCAAATTGGTAAGCCTAATGCATAGCTAAAGCTTCTAGATGTCACAGCAGTAGAAATCAAAATCATGGGATATATAATTATTCAAGACAAAATTTCCATGCAGTCAAGACCCTGATGTAGAATGTTTAGAAATATCATTAACCTGAACAACAAGTACAAGGTCTTCCCTACCATAGTTCAAAAAACACTTTTGTAAAAGTGACCTCTGTCTTAAAGATTATATGGTGCATTAGTAGAAATGCATGCAGCACATTTTGCAGGCAGTTATGATGAGTGCCTATATTCTTGTGAATGTATTGTTGAAATCCTTATATAAAGCTAGAAATGCAAATTCTATGTTCTAGTAGTAAAGATGACAACTGAGCTGAAACACCAAACCCTTTTTTTTTACAAACTTCTTGGGAAGAATAAATCAATTTGATAACGCTGAAAATATTTCATTATATGATGTAAAAACCCCATTAATTACATTTTTTTATCTCAATAGCAAAGTAAAAAAATTTCAGTTGAAACTTCACAGGTCCTTTTGGTCAATGTAAAAGCCTTTTAACTACAGACCCTATTAAAACTTAAATATTTTCACACATTTTCAAGATCTTCAGTAAAAGATGCTACTAAATCATTAAAAATTACCACCATTTGAAGATTTTATTAAACCTAAGTATAGAAAATAGTCGAATTTCTGGTGATTTCCATGACCCTTTAACATTGCAAATTAACAGCATTATTTTTTGTAAGTCTATCTATCACCTCAGGAGTACTTCCGGTTAGAAATATTTGGGTGTAGCTAAAATCCTGAGCTCTTGAAATTTGGAAACAAAAGGAAGAGATGACTATAGGTGAGGCAGCAAAGCAGAGCTAATTCTAGCCAAATTCTTGATGAAGCAAATCCACAGAGACTTGAAAACTGGAATAACGAAATGCGCAGACATCCACAAATATTACAATGTTTAACTGTTTTACTTTACTTTCAAGAACGCAACAGAACTAAAACAAATTTACATTTTCATAGTGAAAGCAAATATTTTAATTTCCTATTGACACAGGGCTAATGACATTTTTTCCACTATCTGTGCTCAGTATTTCTGTAAGCTTGACTAATATGACCTGTTTAAAAAAAACATTTGGACTGAAAGCTGTTAGGCAATATTCTTTGACCTGGACAAGAAATACAGTTAAATCAACTGTGTGCAGTTTAAACACGGTCAAATCATCTTTTACTTTTATAGTGATAAACAGGTAAAATTGTCTAGAAAATGAAGACAAAACTATGCCTCCAACATGCAAAGTATTTTTAAATTCCAGAATTAAGTAACTATGTGTACCACAAATACGTTTTCACAAACATCATCTTTTATATGGACGTATTGGAACCACATAGAACAGCTAAGCAAATTTTTGAATTACTGTGCAGACACAGTTTAAATAGGCAGTTGTGGGATATAATATTCTGACATGATCAAAGCAACTGCGTAACAAAGGTAGGGAACCCCCCTACAAGCCACAGCCTGAAGCAATGGCAGTAAAAAACACATTTTTCTTTTGGGGTCGAGAGTGATCAAGCATTACATTTATAACCTGAGCCTTAATCAAGATTTGGTCACGCTACTGCCATAATCTCATTTCTCACCGGGACTCAGATGGATGATTACAAGTTTTTTGTATATATAAAAGGTTACCTATTTACAATTTGCAATTTAACTCAAAATACTGTCTTTTTTTGCCAGTTCCCCCTGAAAAAACAGTCTGACAAGAACAGCTGTCTCAATTGCCACTGCACAAAATGAGAAGACATGCCAAAACACCAAGCTAAAGAAAAAATGGCCCAGATCAAACCAAACTGCAGTTCTTCGCATTCAGAATACTCCACATTCTGTGACAGAGATTTGCTTTTTGACTACTATGTGGAAAAACGGTGACTAACTCTCCTAATTAGATTCTGTTTTAACATTTCTTACTGGATAAGGGGTTTTAAAATGGACTGAAAATCAATGCATTGTAATTTGTTGTTTTAAAAAACAACTTAATTGGAGAGTGAAATATTACCATATTCTTGAAATTACACTAATGACTATAGACTGATAACCTGTAACGTGAATGTCTCTTTATTTAGGTCAAATACAATTTGTTTATACTTACCATCTTGCTGCTTCAACAGTCCTTGCTGGATGTATCGAATATACGTGAAGAAGTTACACACAGAAGTGATCTAAACTCACATAAAAATAATGGTGATTAATGTAGTTTTGTATAGAGGTATGGAAAAAATAGCTAAATGACTACTGCACAAGACTAAATCATAGTAAATCTACTTACCCTGTAACGACAGAAAGGAGAAATGTAGTAATAACTGCTTGAATCTCCTAATTTGATTCTATGCTTGCATGACTTACTTTGTCCACTGAGAGCACATTTCCTACAAATATAAAGGACACACGATTCAATTAACAAATCTGACATTAATGTCTAAACACGTGCATGTGTTTATGGTGTTAATGTAACTGCTTCAGATTGACAGATAGATGAGTCCCTACCTTCACTTTACAAGCTGCAATTATTACATTATGATCTCAGTTATTTTAGTTCCAGAAGACCTAATTTAATTTTAGTACTGGTGTATTATGATGCTTTTTTTGTATTATAAAACTTTCTTCAGCTCTGGGAATACACTTCCATATTCACTAATTTTAATTGGCTTGACAATTCTGGCACAGTGGGATTTCTTTAATTAACTCTTGATATGTCAAATAAACATTTTTTTAAATTAGCAGTTGATACCAACTGCTTAAACAGATTGTTTTAAAGTTCTGCTTGGTATTGTATTTCACCCTAAAAAAAATCAGCCCCTCAGAAGAGCAGTCAATTCTCTGGGATGCATTTTAAATCCAGTTTTGCATTTATGCCCAAATAGAAACCATATTTTGAGTATAAAATCTTTTGGGACAAAGGAAAATGAGCTGTCTGGCAGTAATTCTTTCTGTTACAATTACAAAAAGTGAGAGTAAAATAATCAAATTTACTTTTAGTCTGTTGCAACTACGCAGTATTCAGGAAAGGTCACCACAAACTGTTCCCCCCAAAAAAAACAATTTAAGAAAACAATGAACTTTTAAAGATGAGAAGAATTTGATTTATTCAGAATGCCTGAATTACAGCATCTCAGATGAATTGGGTTGTCATGGCAACCACTGTTTCATTAATTTTAAAAGCTGCTGGTTCTTCTTTCTCCCATTTCTACCTCATGAAATTGGGGAGTCTAAGAACAAATTTGTCTTTCAAAAGTGAAACAAAAATTACTAAGCTTCTATGGTTCTGAACAGTGGCTCATAGGCCCTTTTAAAATCCCTGCAGCTGGTCCACAGAACCATCTAAAACAGGAGAAAATTGAAGAGTGTATAGATTTTCCATAACAATTTATGAGGACTGATAGCAGTTCATTGATACAACAAATCCTAAAGTAGCTGAACAAGCTGGATCACAATCTCAGTCTAGCTTTTGTCAGAAGACAAACTTTCAATGCTAGGAAAATAAAACCCTTTTTAAAATTCTGGTTACATAATTGCCTTCTCTACCCTGCCTTCAATCACACCAGTTAAATGCTGAGGGCTCCTGCTGGTGACTCAGTTTTGTGCTGTACAGCTCATGCAGCTCAGCACTTTGTCCCCATGGGGACAATTGCGTGAATCTTCTGGGGAAACCCAGCTGTCTTTTGTTAAGGCAGCACTCACTACACACCGTCACAGCTACTACTATCACAGCTCTCTGTCCTCCACCTTTCACTACTGTAACCCACCATCTTATGCATCTGTTCCCCCCATGAATGTACAACAAAATGCAAATGTACAACAAAATGACTTCTGTAAAAACATCACTCTAGCTTTTGTTGTTGTTTCTTTTCAGTTTAACAAGACAATTTCAATTAAAAAAGCGTTTTGCACCGTGTAAAAATAAAAACCTGAAAGTGCTATGCTGATTTAGCGAAAACTGCAACACCTGCTTCCCATTCAGTGCCAGTAAGAATACATAAGGCAAAGCACAATTGCTGTCAAATTACACTTAAATACTGCAGATTCCTTACCTATTACTTATCTACAAGCAGCACCACAGAAGTTTTTGTTGGTACAGAAGAACAGGAAAAGGGAGGAAAGAATTTGCCTGACCTTTTGGTATATCTAAAATAACTAAACTATAACTTGTGCATTGTCATCTCAAAACATTAATCTCTACCTTGCGAAATATTTAAGCATTTTCTAAGTTCTGATTTAAAAGTTAACCTACACTAGAGAAAACAGGTTAAAAATATCCAGAATTTTCTGAATGATGCAGCTGAGTCTCCTGTCTGGCTAAGCACTTCATGATATCAAAATGTAGCAAAGTTTCTTGAACCACAATGACTTTAAATCCATTTGCCAGCTGCTCTTTAATGACAAATGACTTGTTTCAGTGGTTTCTGACTGTCCAGGTTCTCTACTACGTTCATGGAACACAGCTTACAGACTGGCAGACCTTGGATAGCAATTCACTACCCCTTGAGTAGCTCCATTACTGGTGTGGGACTTTCTGATGAGAGGCTGTTACAGCTCAAGAAGTGTGCTCTAGTGACAGGAGGAAGTTGAAAAATATTTGAATGCTTCAACTTTGTAGGCTAGAAAGGATGAAAGACTAAGTCATTAAACACACAAAATATAATTTTATACAGCTTCTTTAAAGAGAAAATAAAGAATTTTGAGATGTCTCAGTTGTAGTTTCTCTTTCACTCAACAGAGTAAAACAAGGCTTAAAAAGCAATGGCAATGAGAAAGAAAAAAAACTTAGAGTCAGATGAAAACACTTTGAAGGAAGTTTTCTATTGTAAAATTGAGCTCTCTCAAATCAAATATTACAGAGTAAATTGCCAACTTGTCCAAAATACCTCCAACAAGAAAGACCAAGTCTTTCTCAAGATTTGGAAGGCTTCGGATTATTATCCAGACTGGCCTTGCTTTCTTACTCCAGCATCCACTACGGCATCCTACAATCCCTTTCCTTTTCCACATCATCAAAGCCCCACCCAACTTCAATGTTTGTATCAGTACCTGACAAGAAATCTTGCTCTCTATTTCCCTAGAACCATTCCACAATTTCTAAAATAACCTTCCTTCCTGTCATTCCAGCATACTTCCTCATTTAGGTTCAAACTCTCATTCATCTTCATTCCCACTTACATTACTCCTGCTCAAATTCAGAGGATTAACTGTCTCTGTATTTCTCAAATATTTCAGCTAGCTTTGTCTGTGTCCTATGTATGTCATGATTATTTTATGCCACAAGTGCTCCAGATGTCATAAATCCTGTACTATTTCAAGACTTATTTTTCTTCCATGATGCTTTCCAGGTGAGAGCCCCCAGTTCAAAACCATCTGGTTTAAGTATCAGAGCGGTATTCTCCAAAGAACTGAATGTTACTTTTGGGGTCAATGCAACAAAACAAGTAAAAGTCAAGCTCTCCCCAAATTTTAAGGTTTGTTCTATATAAGGGGGATTTTTAAGTTTCATTTATTAGTTGCTTACTTTCCCATAAAATTTGTAAAAACAATCTTGAAGTCTTAGATTTCAGGAAATAAATGTAAAGATCCACAAATTTGACTGATCTAATCAGCTGATAGCAGTTTTCTCAAGCCAAGAGATCTCAGGTGAGTCAAGATTATCCCCCTGTGTTAGCTCAACATACTTTGGTCCTCCGCATTCAACTGCAGAAGCTTTCACAAATCGAACAGGTTGCAAGCCAACAGGTTCAATGCTCAGAGTGTTGTTTTCAACAGCTTCCAGAACAGCTGAGGCCAACTGCAAGAGAAATTTAGAAAGCAGTTAAAAACAGTCTGCTTCATCCACTGCTTCAAAGCAGGGACATATTTCTTCTTCTGGAAAGTTAAGAACACAGGAGGAAAAAAGTCAACCTACCAAACAAAACTATTATAAATGAGATTCCATTTTTATCACAAGCAAGAGGTCCCATTTCCAGGCTCCTGTTTAAATTCTGCCCTACAAATAACCCTGCATTTCCTGAGGCTACCTAACTACCTTTACAGCCAGGCATGTAGCAAAGCATGTTTAAAACACTAACTGTATTTTCAGCCTTTCCTCATATACCAAACAGCCGTGTTATTTGTACATGTGTGCTCTCTATTGTCAGAGACAATATGGCACAAGCTTTATTTAAAAAAAAATCATCAATTTGATTGTGTTCTATGAAAAATACAAAATTATGCTGCATACATCTTCATCTTGAATGAAACAAGTAAATGTTATGTCACTGTATTTCAGCTAAAGATACCTCTAGCAAGGTGCTCAAACAAGTAAGACTGAACAATATACAGAAAAGCCAGTTGCAACTTTCAAGCACTATTCTACCTAAAGTGCAACTTTGTTTATAAGGAATGAACACTAAAAAAACATAAGCAATCATGAGACACGGGAAATGTGACCATTTTGCTTGATTGGACTGAACACTTGCCCAAGACCACTGTTTCAAGTAATAACCGTTACCTGATTTAAAAAAAGGTGCAACTTACATTGCTAATGAAATAATTTTGTGCCAAGGTTCCTGCTTACTAAGCAATAAAGTTTTTTTTCTATTGTATTTTAATTATTTTAAGACCTGCATGTTACTATTAAAGCAGTTCATATGAAATACTCTCTCTGCCATCTCCCAAAAGCAGAACACTATACATACACACAAGAGGCTAATGAGAGTTAATGTAATACTTCAACCATTCACATAACTACATTTTCAATTATTCAAAAACACAATATATGTGTAATTTATTATTTGGTTTAACTGCACATTAGCCTACCAATAACCAAGTAAAACAGAAGTTGGTCACTACACACAGCATCTGGAAACAATAAATGGTGTAACTAACAAGGGCTAGAAGCCTCATTCTTCCCTTAAAAGGCAATACAGATCTACAGTAATTCGGTTACCAGTGAAGAACAAAATCCAAAATTAAGTTGCTGCAAAAGTCAACAGGATGGCCTATTTACATATACTGTAGAAGCAAAGTAATTCCCATAGTAACCAAATAAATTTTTTAGTGGGAGAGGTTCATATGATGCTGTAGACTAATCACAACAAACTGGTATACAATTAACTAAAAGACTGCATGGCCAGCAAGTAACAGTAAATTAAAAGCATGGGAGAAGAACATAACACCTCCTGAAAACAACAGATAAACACTATGAAAAAAATGTAGGATTTTCTGTGTGTGTTTAATTTTATTGGCAAAGAATATCAATACTTAGGACTTCAAAATTTCTTGTTCTTATTTTAATAAAGAACTAAGAACATGCTTGTTTTTCCCTAGTGATCGATACAAGTACAGCCTGTAAATGGTGCTTAAGAACAAAAACTAAAGCAGTTAGATCTGTAATCAGTTCCATGTTATTCCCAGGATAGGTAAAATTTCAGTCTTTCTTCTATATGGGAGAATGTGTGGGAATAACACAAGGAAAAAAGTCTCAGAATTTGATTCCTCTAAAATCACATTTACCAACTGTCCCTGCTGAATCTTAAATCCCAAATTCTAATTCTTGTAATTCAAACCTCTCTTCTAAAAAAGACCCAGACTATGCTTGCAGTGTACTTTGACTGATATGAGAGAAAAGCATACAGAGATGATGAGAGAAAGTCCACAAAAAATATATATTGGTCTCTTACTCCCCCTATATAAACAAGAGACAGAACATGACTTTTATACTGTATTTCAAGTATCAGGAAGAAAACTTTCATCCATTCCTACAAAGACTGGATTCTAACAGACAGGAGTAACATTTGAAGAAGCAGACATAGAAAGGCCATATCTGGAAGAGCATAAATGGAATAGAACAGTGAAGAAAAAAATACTCATTTCAGTACTCCAGACCAAACTTTAGGACTTCACTGTAAATTGTCACACAGTAATGAAACAAAAATGGTTAAACTGCAAATTGAAAACAATATAATAGTAGTTTGGCTCCATGTAACATATTTAAGGGGAAGACATCAGTAACCACATTTAGACCATTTCCATTACCTCACTTTTGGAGAAAGTTAAACATGGAAAAATATCTTCCCGATAAATTTTGTCCAAGAAAGGACATGTTCTGTCCATAGTAGGCTCATCCTTCCAAGATCTGAAGTCATTGTACAGAGACAGGTCAGCCTAGAACACACAAAGATTCACATATTTTTGTCATGTAATTATCACACCAGTGTCTATCACTTGCAAATATCCACAGTTAAATAATAAGCATTAAAATGCTTTCTGTTGTAATGCAAAAATTGAAAGAAAGCAATGTGTAAATTTAAAGAATGCTATCATGGTTCAGCTACGAATACCTTCTTAAATCCACTTTCCTAAGGCTGTAAATTCAAGCAAATCAAAACATACAACTTTCAATATACAGAGATAATGCATCTACTGGTTACCACTACATCAGGGACAAGCTAATTACCTTTCCCCCGTTTCCTAAGCCGACAGATAGCTTTGAAAAACTTAGGAAGAGCCAGAAAACAGTTTCCATCTTCATGCACTTTCATTACAATATTTTAGTTCACCTCCATTTATGTAAGTTAAGAAAAGCAGAGTAATTCAAAGAAAACAACTGCAATCCTACACATTTTACAGGTTCATGCTGCATCTGACTCCAACATGCTGCTATCCAAACACCAAAAGAAAACACACTAATAATACACTGAATATACTAAGAAAACAGGAAGTCAATGTACAACTCAGTTAAAAGTACTGTTTCTCTTATTTTACTTAAAAGTACTGTTTTTCTTAATTTTTCAACTTTATGCCAAAACTCTCTCCTATACCTCTCTACAACAGAAAGGCAAGGATGTTTTCTGGGAATGATTTATGAGTCTGCTCTCCCTCAGCTCCTCTAGTCAAAGAGGAAATGCTAAAATTACCTCTTAAATCATGCTTGGATTAACTCTGATGTATGTTAGGAAAAGGTAATTGTACCTGCTTTGAAAACACCTTGTTTTGTTATCTCAAGGCTGAGATCAGTCAGCAGCAGGATGGCACCCTACCCAGTGTGGTGGTCCACAGATGGGCACTAAGTTGTTATTAAAAATCTATTTGCGTTATGGGGCAGTCTGTCCCACGGGTTTGCCACCCACTGACAGGTGAAGCACACTGAGGTGCTCCCAGAGCACATCACCTGCTTTGGGGTTACTTGAGAAAGACTTTTCATGGACTCCAACACTTTGCAGGACACAAGCCAAGAAGAGCGAGAGGGACTGCTTCTGACACATGCTCCTAATTCAAATATAAAACTAGCTCCAGTCCCAAAGGGGTATGCAGCACCATCCCGCTCCCCAGGTGCAACACTATCCTCAGACTGGTTTTGACATTCTGCTTCAGCACCTTTTGCCCTGTAAATCTCTTTCTTGAGCTACAGCAGACCTATACCTAAAACTATAGAAAGGATGTACACTGCAGGACAAAGGTACGCCAGGATGGGAATTTAAAATATTGTATAATTTAAAAAAATACAGAAAAGATAATGAAATGGGGAAATAGCATATACTAAAACTTGATTTTTAATCCTTTTTAAAAGATCAGTATGCTGCTTTGCAACAACCTCAGTCTCTTTTTCATTCCCCATGCATCATCCCTTTTGAGTTCTCAG
Organism: Cisticola juncidis; assembly: GCA_013400215.1. NCBI lineage: Eukaryota > Metazoa > Chordata > Aves > Passeriformes > Cisticolidae > Cisticola > Cisticola juncidis. The sequence goes on from VXBR01000455.1 coordinate 833,872, forward strand.
CACTTTGCCATTCTTTTACATATATGCTTTGGGGAGATCTTTCATCACTTTCAGGGGTTTTTGGTTACGCTTTATTCTTTTTCTTTTTTTTTTTTTCTTGAAAAGTAACCTATAAAAATTACACTGGAAAACTTGTTTTCATTAGAGCCACTTGCAGTATGCTCAGGTACAATCACGAACAACTATCTTAATTAAGCTAATCCATAAGTGTTCCAGTTGCTAAGCCACCAACTTCATGGTACAAGTGGAATTCAACACTTGCAATGTTCCTCCCTATAGGAACATTTCCCATAACTTAAACCCATCTCACGTCTGGCTTTAAAATTAATACAGTCAAGAGATACCAGCAGAAAAACATCCATTTTTTTATTTGTACTCTAGAAGTCTAAAAATCAAGAAGCATTTCTTATTAACTTGGTTATTTTCTAGATGTACTCAATTTTACACAAACCTACAGTTTATAAAGAAGCTGCCTTGAAAAAAATTGTTCAGTGACCATAGCTTGATGATCTTCATTTTCAATCTACAATGTGTGATGCAAGTATATCTCCTCCCTGCCTTTACACATGCTTTCACTAGATCCAGTTTTGATTACCTGAAATTAAATATACAGTCAAATGTAATAACAATTCCACATAAATTTTTATGCTTTCATTACAGTAAATATGACACCAGCAAAATATCTAAGCTCTTTGAACAACACTGATGCATTTATCAACACTTCTGGTGAGGAGATGATACCTGTATGCTTAAGACCTGGGCAGCTATTCAGCTTACCTCAATCTTTTTAATATTTAAATTCATTAGGCATGTCTAGTTATCCTAGAGGTTACTACCACACGTTAGGAAATATTTCTCTAGGATGTTGGCAGCTTTCTAGCTCCACTGCAATTTAGGGTGGACAGCCTTGTACTCTGTCTACATTCCACAAAGAAATCTGAGAGCTGGCCTGTATTTACATGCAGCACCATCCCACAGGACAAAGCTCTAGGTGGTAGACTCTGCAAAAGGATCTAAAGGGCCAACACACAGTCCTGAGCAAGGGTACTCTTGATTCCCTTTAGAAGTCAAATCACTCAAAATCAGAATAAGATCCAAAGAGTAACAAGTTCAGTGGCATGAACAAGAAGGGGAATGAATTAGGGTTTCAGACAAGTTCCCAGAAATGCAAAAATACTTACCTTAGAGCAGCTATAAATAAAACCAGTAAACAAGATGACAGAGCACTGGATAACAGGAACAGCTGGGAAGGCATGTATTCCCTGCTTAAAACAATGACCTAGCTACCATGCAAAAGGCACTTCTGCTTTTTTCACCCCATTGTACATTACAATAAATACTCCTGCTCAGAAGAGAAGTAAAAATACTTCACAGTGGGTGGAAAACCCATGTGTTTCTTAGTGATTCCCTGGGCCATCACTGGAAGCAGTCTTGAAGTGTCTCTTCATGCAGCCAACAAAAAGGTGAATTAACTAAAGAAAAGTGTCAGGCAGACTGGTTCTTCTGCAGCATGTCTGCTATGATCACCATCTTCTCTCCATGAGAAACTGAGGCAAAACAGATTTCTCTGGTCTCTCACTCTTGCCCAACATTTAAAAATTTCACTGAGTCATGATCTCGGTGTGATGTTTACAAAGTAATTGGATTCCATTCCAGTTCTCCCCTCTTCTGAAGGGCAACAAGGATTCAGTTTTAGTAAGGAAAAATCCTGAATACTATTGAAAGTGGGGAAGCAGGTTGTAAATCATCTTATTTTTTTGGAGTACGAAACACAAACTGCAAGATGCCTTAATTTTCCAGGTTTACAGTAAAGCGGTGTCACATACTAATGCAGTTAATGATGGCTGGCAAAATAAAGTAGAACAATCCAGTCAGCATATTACCCCTCCAGCAATAGCCACTAGCCACAGAGCTGGCTGAAGAAACATCTGAGGGAAGGGTAGTGATGCATATTCTTTTACAGCCTCAAAACTTCTAGCAGCCAGTAGCTAAAGAAGCTTGCTAAACCAAATGTCGTATCTAGCTTCTACATAGCTTGAGAGGCTTTTCTTTTGTCATTTTGCATGACTTTATTTTAAACATATTTTTAATCTTGCCTCCTCATGACAATGTTTCATTATGTACTGACTAAAATGATTTTCCTTTTAGCTTCCAGAGTTTTCATTAATTCATTAATAATTGTTCATCATTAATCTTCCCATGTCACCTGAGATGGCAGAGATTTTTCTCCTATCTCAAGTATCTCTACACAGAAATCCTTCCATTAGGTTTGACCATCTATGTCACACTTCCTGGTACTTTCACAGCGTCCTTTCTGAGATGAATATATCATAGCTGCATGTACAGAAACCCTCTTACTATATGCTTATACAGCAGTATAATACTTCTTTTGTTATGTACTCCCTTCCTAAGAACTCCTAAGTCTCTGTAGGTCTTTGATCACTGAACACTGAGATGGGGTTCTCAAACTGTGATCAGTTTGAGAGGACAAGGACAATAGGCTTTTTTCCAGCACAGTGCAGCTCTTTCCAAGTTCACAACTGCAAGCTTGGTAGTTGCATTTTTTGCCTAAATGTCTCGTTTCTCCTTTATTGATTTTCGGATTTCATCTGCTGTTCTACTAACCACCCAGTAAAATAAGCTCCTTCTCAATACTTTGGTCAATCTATTACCATTCCAAGGCCTCAAGTACCAACCCCTCAGCTCATTATTTCCCCATTTTCAGTGACATGAGGAGACTTCAAAAACAAGTGAACAAACTAACCAAGAAACCTACCAAACAAAAAAACCCCAACCCACACAAACATATAACCCTCCCAAGCCCCAGGATTCCAGTAACTCATCATCTGTTCTCTAATAAATTACTGATTTCATCTTTTCCCTGGTGTCTTTCACCCCCCACTGATCTATAAAATGACTCTTCCTCTTTTCTATGACAGTTTATATGATGCTTGTGAAAGTTTATAAACTTTCAGTGATGGACTTCATAAAAAAGCCAGAATTTATTCAGTTATATTGTTTGGTTCATTGTTTGGGGTTTTTTAATCACCACATGCAATTCAAATATTTCAAATCTTATTTCATCTTGCCTAAATGACTTAAAGGTAAATAAAACTTGGAAAAAATCACTATGTATTAGTATGTAAGGAAAGTTCTTTCATTAATTAAAAATATCTCTAAGACAGTAAGCATTGAATGAAGATTTAAGATACGCTCTATTTGTTGTGAGTAAAACCAAACAATAAAGCCAGTTTATCAGCAAAAAGAGAACGATCTTTGTACAGTACCTCTTTACAGTCTTTTACAATAGGCTGCATCATGGTGAGGTCCTGATGACTGCCACCCATAGCACTGCTTGTACTCTTGTTTCTTGCGTGGCCTTTCTTAAAAGGAGTTCTTCCACCAGACTGGAACTCCTTAGTTGGAGATGTCGGTGAAGTAGACAGTACTAGTGTTTTCAACGCTGCTACTTCAGCCTGGAGGACATCAATCTTCACAGGGCAGGGGGGAACAAAATCATTAAAAAACAAATTATATTCATTTATAAATACATTAAATCAATTTAAAAGATGTCTGACTATCTTGGTGCAAATCAAACCTTCATCTTCCAAGAGTACTTACACACATATGCCCAGGCAATTGCATATTGTAGTAGCACTGGCTTCCTATGATCTTCCTACTTTATTTTGCCATTTTCCTATGCACCTTGCTGGCTGACATGATGCTGAAACACCATGTCCACGGGTTTTCGCTAAGAATATGTCAAGCAACACGAAACAACTTTGTACTCTAAAAATGTATGCAGGTAATGCTCAATCCACATCTTTATGATTCACACTTCAGATTTAAAACCATGTGAATATACAAAGCAAACAAGTTCAGAAAAAAACTCACCTTTCCTTGTGCTTCTTTTAACTGTTTTTCTGCTGCAGCTTGTTTGACATTTGCTTCTTTAACCATTTTGTGTGCTTCCTATAAAAGATGTTTAGCTAGTGTAAATGCTTCACACAAATTTATGAAAAATCCAACAACTAATGACATACTTTTGCTTCATGAAGACTACTTGTGACTATTAAGATGTGCATTAATCTGAAATGAAATAGCTATATTTAAAAAAAATCCCTACAAATCTATGATTTTGATTCATCATTGGCCAACTAAGGTTCTCCTTGGTCCTGAACTCAGATTCAGAAATTCAGGAACTCCACCCATCCCGCTCCAGCAGGAACAATACCTGTCATGAACACCAGGCTCCAGTCACGCTTCAGTGGCTGAAAAGTTCCTTGACACCCATGAGAAACACTCAACCAGTAGCAACAAAAGCAACATAGGCATATTCAAAAGAAATTCTCCCTTCTTGTTGCCAGAATAACCAGTTTTAGACAACTGTAAATGTCAGCATGAAGGAACCAGTCAAACAACTATGAAGTCTAAATTCTTGCCATCAACAAAACAACAGCATAAAAACACTTCATCATTTAATAAACATTTTTAAGTAGAATGGAAAAAGCACTAATGAAACAATCCAAGTAAAGAAACAAGGCTAAGCCAATAAAGAAGGAAGCATAAAAGGACTGAGGCTTTTCCCAACATCCTTTTACCTCACAATTCTAAGACTTTTGATTGTATAATGTATTTGTTTAGCTCTGATCCAGACATTTGTGCCTACAATCAAATTGCTGTTCTCACATAGTACTTACTGAAGGCAATAAAAATTGAATTATCAGAGCCACCAACCAAATTACTTAGGATAGGATCCTTTTCATATCTGTAAAGCGCCTAGCACATCTGGACACTATATAAATAAAACAAAAAAGTTCATACATTGTCATACCAAAAGATCTGGCTCCCACTAGCATACAACACAGCTGTATAGTATGGGTTTGTAAAATTCTCGTAAGTAACAAGACACATGCAGGAATGGGAACATACACATTTATACAATGTGTACAAATACATTTAACATTGACCATGCACTTTCTGCGTAGTGATGCATCTTTGAAAGCAAAGATTGTTACTGTGCTATTACAGTATAATAATGTAATATATGCACCCAGCTGTGCTAAACAAGTCTCAATTCTCCACTGGATGCAATAATGTAAGTCCTAGCATATCCGTTTATATGGCTGCTGAAATTAGGGGGACTCAAAATTAAACATGAATTCAAGGGCTGCAGATCCCAGTGCAAAGAAAGGATAAACCTCACCACTGTGTCTTGTTAGAGCCTCTACATGAAATCCAATCACAAAAGAAAACTTAAGAGTAACATGCCTATAACAGTCTGGACAATTCAAACTCCAACTGTTATTACTAATAAACTGTATTTCAACATATTTTTAACAAACTGACACACTGTTCTAAGCAATGCAATGCCATAAATAAAAAAAATCACTGATAATTTTCTTTTTTCCCTTTATTCCTCCACAGTTAAAATATCTGCCCAACATTTTCCTCCCCCCAGCATACACAGGTATTTATACTATAAAATACCCTTCCACTCTTCTATTTCTTTTTTATACACAAAGGAACTGCTTAATATTTTAGGTAACCTTGCTCTGCCAGGATGTAGTTTGCAATCTGATTTTTCAATGTCAGTATTTTCAAATGTCTATTAGCACTTTTATACAAGCCCATAGGCTTAAACACTGCTTCTAAAACATACCTAATGTTATAACTTTATGCATGTGTCAAAAGCCTATATTTACAATTTAGCAAACGTATAAATCATCCATGAATTATGAAATATATTCTGACAGTTAAAGATACCACAATTTAGGCCCAAAGCCTATATATTCCTAAGATAAAATGAGGACTGAACCTCCTTCAAGTTGTGGATTTAGCATTGTATTTCTGTCTAATACAATCTCACAATCTTTGCTGGTACTACTGCCTTTTCCTCAAATGCGAAGGTCTCATGGAAAGTTCAGGTTTCTCTCTTGGTAACCAGGTTTCACCCTGGTGCACCACTCAGCACTAATGTTTCTTTTGAAGTCTGTGGGTGTTGCATGCTGCCAGAGCTAAAATTCAGAAACTGAATGCATGGTTAAGTTATGTACTTGCTACCTCCATTCATCTGGAATATGTTATTTTTTTATTTAATCACCATGGCAACCCCAAATTTAGCTCTTATCTAGATAGCCTTGTTGTCAGACAGAGAAGCTCTCTCAAAATAGTTATGCCAAAAAATAAGCTGATATATTTCCCTTATTTTCTTCATTTTGTGTCTAGGCAGATTGACAAGCTCAATAAGGTGTCTCGCATCTAAGTGAAAAGTCTGCTGCTTTCTCTTAAGCTTTTACTTCAACATACCCAAGTCTTCAGGACACAAATCCCTTTATGTGCTTATTGCAGAAAAATTCAGAATACAATATACTGGTTCTACACAAAACATCTGGCTCAGCTTCCCTTAAGTATATCACATCGAAGACTCCAACAAACCTCAAACAGACTAGCTGTAAGTTCTTCCAATTCCTGTCCAAGTTGATCTCGCACTTTAGAAAGCCTTTCACATTCTTCATCTTTTAACTTCAGCTCCTATGGAAAATTGAAAGTTATTTATTCTGACTTAGAGTAGTAATTTGGCCTTTTAAAGCTAATACCACAAGAGAGGGGGGACAAAAAATAAAAGCAAATAATCAGAGGAGCATAAAACCTTTGCTAAAGCCTTTCAAAACAGCCATCTTAACACTAAAAACAATTAAATTAATACTATGCATATACACCTGTTTCTTCCTGCTGTACAGCATTATACCAGGACAATCTAATGTGTACCTAAGCTTAACACCAACATTTCCAAAATACTCTGAAGTAAAAAACCCCTTTATTTTTCCTGGAAATATAAAAGGCTATATTCACATAAAATATAGATCGAATTAATTATTGGGGCAGACAGAACACCAGTTCATCTACCCATTCCTTAAAATATGCTTAAAGTAATCCTTTCTAATAAAATTTTAAAAATGATTAAAAAAATCAAAAAGCACTGGCTCACGACAATATGCAATTCTAAACAAATCTTAAAACGTATTTTACTATAAATACGGTCTGCCAAATATCTCCTTACTATGTTCCTAAAATCATACTTTAATTATATCCTTGTCCTTATATGCAGATGTATAAATAAAATTAAAGCAACTTAATGTAATTCAAAACATTGGTGTTCACCCCACTAAAATTTGAGTAAAGGTCTGACCATAACCATTTTTACAGTAAGATTTTAACACAGATTTGGCAGTATAAGGGTTACATATGCCCAATTTCATTCTTATTGAGGATAAAGTGGGGTACTTTGCAAAGTAGAAAAAGGCTGACAAGAAATTTGAAAAAAGTTCTCCCCTTCCACATCCACCCTGGAATCTCTTGCAGAAAGAGAAGGATGTAGAGATAAGGCAAAAAGAAAGAAAAGTAGCCAATCCTGACCTTTCAAACTTGTTTTGGCCCTACCTCCCTTCTCATCCCCATCCATCTCCTCTTTTTCCTCTTTACCCTGCCAAGAAAGGTATTACACTGTCATCATTCCTGAAATGCAAGACCAAAGACTGTCACTAGTAGGTTAAAGACTTCAAACACAATCTAGCAATGATTTGCTCTGAAAACCTCCACAAACCAGTGAAAAATAGCTGCCTTCAGAAAACTGTGGGAGGCAAGTCACAAGAGAGTCATAAAAAAAGGCCCAAATGGCAGCTTCTGTTATGTTTTTGGAAGGTGGCTCGTATTTCTTCCTAAGTCTTCATAACTGAATGTAATGTTGCATACAGCTATGTGGGAAACTGCATCTTGCCTTGTAGCATGCTGGTATTAGGTCTTGCTCTCAATTTCAGCAGTGAAATTGGCAATAGATTTTTCTGTAAGGTGAAGGGTCCCGTTGGACTTCAGCTCCTAGACTGGACAAGAGTTCAGGGACTCGTCTAGAATCATTTAGTATCAAAAACATTATACCATCCTTCTTTTATTTGGTTTAAACTTTGAACATTCTGACTGATTTTTAGTCTAGTTTATCATTTGGATTTTTTTGCTTTCAATATGCAACTATTTTGTGAGGTAGCACTTAAATGACAGGGATTTTTCTAAACATGGTATTTCTCAAATTCTATTCAAATCTTACTTGCTAGCTACTATTCTGCACACAGTTACCTATTTCTCAAAAAAAAGGCCCAAAAAGGCAGCTGGAAAATAGCTACAGATGGAGGCATGAGAAGAAGAAAGGAATACAGAAAACATTTTTTAAAAGGCCAAAAAAAAAGAGGTTATAAAAAGAAAGCGGGGGGGGGGGGGGAGAGGAATTTAATTATTTTGTGTTGGTTTCAAGTATTTCCATATAAAGTATGGCTCTTAATCAGGAAATGAAGATTCTGATGCAAAATGCTTAAAGCTTAAAAAAAAGAGTTTTTCTGGTATTTTTCTGATAAATGCAGAGGAAACATCAACCTTTCCTTTGGCTTACTTCCCTGATTTGTAAGGGCAATGCTACATATACATCAGTACATCTTAAAAGCAGGTTGTATCAATATTCAGGTCAAGAGTTGTCAAACTAACAAGATATGGAAAACTACCCCAGGTTCACCTACCACTATCATTACACTGCTTACATAGAACAGTTACATTTTGCCTGCAACTGGAAAGATTAGGAGAGGTTAGACTCAAATTTAGACAGATGAGTAAAGTTTCTTAACTAAAACAAAAAGACAACACCAGGCAGTCTACTCCGCGTGGCTGTTTAGCTGATTCATCAAACACTAGGCAAGTTTCCATGACATGATTCAGGAGAAGCATAATGTAAGACATTTTTTTAGCCAAGCAAATTTAAGCTCAGGTTTTTCAGACAGGGCAAAAGTGAACAGTGCCCAAAGCAAAAAGCTTAGAAATCATTAGAAACATTACTACTGCCTGTGGCTTAGAGGCATTACTGGAGACTTTCCAGCCACACCCAATAAAGCAGAAAAGACAACGGTGTGTGCATTCACGCTGCAGTCCTTTACACATTACTGTTCTGAAAAAGTAACTACATTAAGATGAGGAACTAATATAAAGCACACTACAAACATACTTACAGAAAGCAAGAAAAAAAATTAACTTGCAAGGAAATAAAAACCTTACAGTAAAAAAAAAGCCTGCATCAAAGGCTTATATTGTTGTTTATTTCTCTCTGATCTTCTCAGACTACAGGGTGGGTATTTAAAAAGAAACATGAGATAAGAATTGCAAATTACTGCTTCAAAATCATTCACACTTTAGATTCTAAGAAGAAAATCATCCTACACCTAGCTCAGCAATTTAACAAAGTCAGAACTAGACACATAATATCAAGGAAAGAACATTCTCTACAGATACCACCTAAATTCTGAACTGTGGGATACTGCAGATTTCTGAAGTTGTCACAGAAGTATTTCTATTAAAAGCACTCCTATTTGACTGGTCTTCACTCAGCACATGAGTTTAAACAAGGTGCATAATAAACCCCTGGTCCTTTGCAACCAGATTTACAAGGAGTGATCTGACGTAACAGGCGATCCAGGATCTTCTTTCAAAGAGCAGCATTTCACAAATTATTGAATTATCTTATGGTGTAGGTGAAGATGTTTCTATTTTGCTTTCATGTAATCTTTCTACTCGCCTGAGAAAATTTCTCTGCCTACAATGCACTGCAACAACCTAAGAGCTGTGGAAATTTTCATCAAAGACAGCCAGGAACTGCTAAAACACCTTCCAAGAACCAATGCATCTTTAACCATCACAAGCCTGTGGCCTTACAATTCAACTGCAATTTGATTTTAGAAAAGATGGAAAGCATGTACTTCAGTACAGTTCTAATGCACCCTTATTTTTATTGTTAGATTATAAGAAAATAACAAATTTTTCAAATGCTGAACAGTACTGTACAGTACCACTGGAATTCCTGGGTAGTTATTGTGAACCTGTTTATCGATTAATCCATGCAGAGTTTTAAACTATCATGTTTTACTGCAGATTTGAAGAAGTACATGAAATCACATTGAAAAACTCAGTTTGTTTCTGAGGTGAAGTAAATATACAGAAATTGAAGCCTTTGAAAGAAAATTCTAAATCTGAGAATCAGGCTCTCAAACCATGTTGAAATTGACAGTACATTCTATACTATCACCTCTTTCACAAGAATTACTTCATCAGGGGAAAACAAATCAACTTTATTCTACTAGGAAAATATAATTCAATCACATTTTACCAGAAAAAGTCAAACATGGTTTTACTTGCAACTAATAACTGTACAAATCTTACTGTAAAAGACCATGGGAATCATGGAAACCAAACACGTTGTTACCATCATCTCTGGCAGACTGCTCTGTCTTCGTCAAAGAGGGCTACAACATCAGTTTGTTTGACAAAGAAATAGCTTTGGGTCAAATCACACAAAAATTCAAGAAAAACATGACTATGAAATGCTAAAGCTCAGAAACTATGGGCAAGCTAGCCAAAACACACGCAGTATGCTGGTTAACGCAGATGGAAAGCAAAAGGTATTGCCTTGCAAGGACTCCACTAAATCTGCATATCAAGAAATACCGTGTATCAAAAGACTACGCTGTTCTGTGAGAGGCCATCTACACGTGGCTGACCTACAGTCAACGACCACAGCGACAGAGCTCAATCCGAACACGGCAGAGAAAATACAAATGCATACAGACGTGAGGACACGAGGTCCCAGGCATCACAATCACTAAGTCTTTTAACACCTTCTCAATTTCCCAGATGTTGTTTTAGAAGATTAGTGAAACAAGAAGGGTTCAGATGATCTAAAGCAAACACTGATCATCTCCACCTTTAGAATATACCCAGAAATTACAATTTCAGTGAAAAAATAAGAAAAAAATTATCTGAATGGCTTCAAATATTGAAAAAATCTGTCATTTTAATTAAGGGAACATTTTAAGCAAAAATATATAAAATCATATATGCCCCATTAGTACAGAGTTCAGCACTGCTTTTAAGCTCTGACTCAACCTTCCTCCTAATCTTATGACACGCTTTGATGCTACAACTGATCTAGATGGAAGTAGAACATGTATTTTTCTCTCATCAAGACACAAACATTTGGAAGACATTTTTAACAATCTTTCCAGTGATGCCATTCACTTTAAGAAGTCCATAGTCTTGAGAAACCCAAGACACACACAAAGCAGAAAAAAAAAAAACCTTATTCTACTACTGAATAATTTATTCAGGAACCATATTGAAATGTCTAACAATTACATGGCATACATACATTACCTAATATAAAAAAACCTGACAATACTCTAAGGAAAAAGCTGCACTGCAAGCAAACTAAAAAAAAATCAGTGGATCCTTAAACTTTAAAATTTCCTTTTCCTTTCTAGTTCCCTTTCTGATCACAACTGCAACAAATTCCAATCAATATTTAATGTATAGTACAATAGCATATAGTTTGAGTAGGAAAGTTGGAACAAATGAAAAATGCAAAACAGCAAATTTGCATTTACTTTGTTCACTCTCTGTAGCCTGTAAAGTTTCCAGGCTCAATAAGTTCACTAAATTCAAGTGCAAATTCTCATTTTTCTCACTAGTAAACAGCACAGAGAATTACAGAGAATTTAAAGCCATTACATAAAAGACAACAAGTTATACAAAGACACTACCTATTCATTACATCTCTGCAGGGTTTGAACTGAGTACTCATCAACAAAAGTGAATATGTTTGGAAACAGAAGTTTAAAGACTTATGAATTGCACAGAGATGATACAGCACTATATGAACAGCCATGAGTTTTGGAAGAAAAACACCAGAGATGAGTTAGGGATAGGAAAAAATAGTCCTCATGCAGGAAGAAGGAAAGTGGGTATAATGAAAGGAATGGTGTTTACTGTTGTACAGTCTGTACAGAAGCCTGCCGTGATTAAGCAACTCTGAAACAGTGCAGGTTTAGAAAGACGAGCAAAGCAAGTTACCTCTCCGATATAACACTGGTAAGAATCACATGAAGAGTTGAGAATTAGCAAGGACTCTGATATCAGCAGTCTCAAGTTAGTGCTGAATTGCTTTTGTTAAGAGCACACAAAGAGTTTGGAAACATAGAACATGCAGTTAAATATGTCCTAGCAGCCTTTGTGCCATTTAACAGCCTTAACAAATTTCAGAGTGAAATAGGAAACATTTCAATCTTTAAGAGACAAAGTGGAGTACATTGGAATAAGATTTTTAGATCATTCCAAGCCATCAGTAGCAGATCCAAGTTATGGTTTTCAAGTTCATGAGCTGTAAATTGATATACTGCAAAGAAGTTTTCTAAAGTCTAGATGCTAATTCGTTCTTACGTTCTAGAGTTCCAAGTTTAACTGCCAGGATTATATATTCACATAGAAAGTCCTCAAGTTTAGCTCAGGTCAATGTTTTCTTTCAGTGGTCAAAAGCTAAGCAAACACACACATTACCAAAGGAAACCACCACTCAGCAATAAAACAATCAAAAGAAAAGACAATGTCTGAATTCATAGTTAAGGTTCACCATGACAGTGATGATGACTGCATCCAACAAGATAATGTAACAAACAGAGGGCAGCAAGTTCAAATGCAAGATGAGCTTAAACAAGAATGGAATCATCTAGAGGAGAACAAAGGGCACAGATACAAATAGCACAAAATCTACTCAAAAACTTAAGCACAGAGAAATGTTAAAATGATAAATAATGGCTTTGCATTTATATAGCACCATCCATCCAAACAAGACAAAGCGCTTTACAAATATTAATGAATTGAGACACAGTGTCTTCAAAGGTATCCATAATTTAATTTGAAGTGTGGTGTAACACTACTCTAAAGAACACCAGAGACATTTTTATTGCTTCTTTCCTATGCAGGCATTCCCCTATGAAACACTCCTGTTTTTAATGCACTTATAAATTCAATGACACATGCTACACTTTTAAACTCTAGAGGAAAGAAGACTCTAAAGGTATATAGTCAGTGTCTATAAATACTTATTCAGTAACAACAGAATGTCAGAAAATTACTCCTATTCTCAAATGTCAGAATGAAGGAAAGCCTACATTTCAAAAAGAGACTGTGTTTAACCAGATATTGCAGCAAAAGCTTCCATGGTTAAGCAGCAGCAGCAGCACTAGAAGAAACAACATTATCAAAAATAATTCTAAGACATTAGAATAATAAGCACTACACTTAGAAAAACTTACGTTCAATAATTACGTCATAATAAATCTATAAGAAATGAGCAGACTTCAAGTGTACCTTCTGGCCCATCTATCATTCAGCAATATTAGAAATACTCTGAGGAGAGAAAAAGAGGGAGGAAACAAGAGAACGAACCTTACCCTCTGAGCTTTTGCAAGTTCTTCTTTCAACCGTTCATAGCCCTTTTCTCTTACTTCCAGTACAGATGGGCTCCGTAAGTGAGATAAACTGTCTGTACTCAACCCAAAAATATCTTCATTTCCTTCAGCAACATCTGCTACTGTAGTACCCTGCAAAAGCTCTCTCTCTACGTTATTGCTCTCCTTCCTGGCATTACTGTGATTGAATGACCCACTCTGGGGTCCAGAGGTAGAACAAAGTACTGTGTCGGTAACATTGATGCTGTAAAGAAAGCAATATAATTTTTATTCATATAATAACATTAAGAGTAAGTATTTTAGAAATGGCAGTAGTGATGTTGAATATGTAATTATGGGCATAATTTAATATTACAACATTGTAAATAATATTAAAATTGTATCTTTAATGAAGAAAATAGCTTACATGCAACAAACGTCAACAATTTAAATAAAAAGACACATGACATTTACCTGACACCTGATACTTCTCCACAATTCAGTTGCCTGGGAGATGAATAAACAGGTTGTGTAGGAAGGTCAGAAACATTTAATGCATTGGGTTGGATTGGTGTGGACACAACAGAAGGATGTGGTCGGTAGATTACACTGGGTGAGGTAGTTTGTTCCTGAGTCCCTGGCTCATTTACCCCAAGAAGATCTGGTGTAGTAGGCGAAGCGAGGTTCACTTCATGAAAGCCTTCCAAGGGGTCACTGGCCATAATAAAAGCCTCATTATATGAATCCCTAAATGAAATAATCAAATTATCAGAAAGTAAACAAGAAACACTTAAATATATCTGACAGCTCTTTGAATTTAAAACACACTCAAATATGTTCAGAGTACTTTGTGATACATTGCAAACTGTGGACTATTCCTGCAAAAGTACAAAGTTCAACTACCTAAAATATTTTTTCCCTACCCATTGTACTGTTGAGTCCAGAAGATCTAACAGCAAACTCTGCATCTAAATGGGCTGATGAAATCAAGAACATGCTCTACATCATAAAACAATGTAATTTCTAATATTATCTAGAACAGTTTCATATCAAAACAAATATATTTCATTCATGAAAGAGGGGTAAACCTGGGAATCAGCAAAGAAAAAAAATTCTAAACCTAAAACTTCCACTTTTCATCTCAATGAAGCAAATAATCTAGGACAGAAATCAGTGAACCTTTAAATAAATTACAGTCCATAGTGATTTTGGTTAAATTACTCATCTGATCTTTTATCTGTTAACTGACATGCCAGACTTAGCCAGTAAGATTTCTCATGAAGTACAATGGTATATATTTAACACATCACATGATTAAGTGAACGTGACAATTGCGAACAAGCATGCCAAAAATATATTGTAGGTAAAAAATACTATGAATTGGCAATTTAACTGACAATCTTTCCATTTATTTTAAAATTACATGTTTTTCACAGGCTCAATGGAAAACACATAAAACACATGATTTTTACTAGTCTTACTTTCCAGCAATTTATCAGACTACAAAAATCTCTGCATAATTCAAAACTGTATGTTGGAAGTAGTACAAAGAAATTGTGAAGGCATTACTTAGCACTGATTATTCACTGCAAAAAAATCCAAACCTTTTCCATGTTACATAAATACAGAAGAGAGAACAGGCTCAAAAAGATATTTAATGTGCAAAAAAAATCTAAACAAAATACTATATTGTATTTTACAGAGAAAGTTCCTTGGATCCTACACTTGAAAAGGCAGGGAGATGATCTGGAAACATGATTGTCATAACCATGAAGAGAGGATGCCATCAACTTACATGTACATCCACTCCATTAGTTACTTCATAAAACACACAGAAGACATCAAGAAGGGAATCCCACAATTACATATGAAGTAATGTTTTAGTTAAATTAACACTTTCTGGTCACTTTAAACTCAAAGAACACTATTCAAAATTGTTCTACGTCTCAGGGATTACAGTGCGAAACAAGGAGCTTTGCTACATCAGCAGGTACATGTGGAAGAAATTCAATCTTTCAGACAGCAAGAATATGTTAATTGTGAAAAAAAAAAATCATCCCTCTCTGAGAAACTGCCCAGACTTAAGGGACAAAAAGGACCTTACATGAATAAAAAGGAACATTTTTGTTTTGGGTCCCTTTTATGTAGAAATTTGTTTTATTTTGAACTATCAAGAGCAGCTGCAAAAATATGATTTACACAAAAAAACACTGTCACAGTTTTGGGCTTTGAAGCTTTCCTGTAACAGTGATGAAAAGCTTATTTTTGAGTTTAAGTAACTTTGGCAAATATTGCTGTTTGTTTTCCCTATGGTTCTTCTTAACTATAAGAAGCATCACGCTCTACATGATGATAAAGCCTGTTAAGTAGACAAGTTAAAATGAAGGAACTGACACAGCTACAGGACTTTTCTTCAAGGTTTAATTTCAAGAATGTTTTCAGGTCTACAATGCAATTATTACGTAATTCTTTTACATTTAATAAGCTGAAATACTGCCATCTATATAGTTCATTACCCCAGTTGAAAAATACCCATGTTGCAGATCTAAAAGTGAGGGTCACAGCTACACAAACACTTCCCCTTTCTTAGTCCCCACTACTGTCCTCTTCTTAGACCACCAAGCCAGCCATACCCAACACAATTATACCGCAACAACTCCGACCTGTCACTTACAGTTCTCCATTCTTTGGATTCCACTCTTCACAACTAACAAAAGACACAGGCTCTGAACAGGGATGCAGAAGGGCTGCCTGGATGCCTTGCCTTTTCTACTGCGCCTAGGAAAGTGCACCCAAAGCCACACAGCAGAAACAGAAATTGAGACCTAACTCAGACCAAAACAGGAATACGCTTCTGCCACATACTCTCTACTGTTGACTAATTTCTATTTCAAATTTGAAAGACACATTGCTAGTCACCCTTAAAACTCACAGTCTGCCTTGATATTCAATCAAGATATCATGGAACTTCATATCATCTGTACCACTGACTGTTTAAAGTTGCACACCCCATTGGGCTGAACTTTGCTATGCAAGGTTTTTTTTCAAAACACTTTAAAAAAAATACTACTTAGCCTTTTCCAAGAATAAAAAAAAAAAAGCTCAAAAAAGCTTATCTGTTGTTTTTCAGTTTATTTTACTATTTCAGTACAAATCTTCAGGCTCTCTGGAGCAAACACTTTAAGTACACAGAGTAAGCAACAGGTTCAAAGATGCACCATTCTATGTATTTGTGATATCAGACACAAATTTGCCTATATTCTGAAGCCCAGAAGGCCATGCTGGCTCACACTGAGAAAAAACAACTGAAAGTCAACTTATTTTCCAAACGTTCAAATGCATTTCTAGCTGTCCCTCTGGACCATCACATCAATTTACCCTATCAAAGTAGTATGTTCAGGGGATGGATGGGAGGAATCTATCCTACCTACATGGTCCCACTCCTTTGAGAACTGTTCCACTTAACTCTTTTTTACAGCTTTTCCACCTAACCTCCCTATATCCCACAGTATTTTTAACAGTAAAAAAACAAAGAGCCCAAATCAAAAAGATTAGGGTATTTAGATGATCACTCTGCTTGTACAATAAACATTGACCTCAGCCTAAACAGTAAATAAATCCATGCATAACGTAGCTATCAAAAAACAAACTCTTTCTGATATAGGAAGGAAAAAAGTGTAAAAAATTATACAAGTTATTCCTGGAAGAGCTGAAAATAAAGTCCCTCAGCTATATTTTTCCCATAGCCTGTCAAATGGGCACTCATAAGCAAACCATCTGTGTAAAACACTCCATTCACAACTTTTTTCTTTCCTAAGATTACTTATCACTAGGCAGTGAGCAGACAGAAGCTGGGAACACCACCCAGACAAGACTAAGAAGGTCATATTAAGTACCTCAGTTTCAAGACACACAACACCATTATTAAGACAAATTACACATTAATAAACCAAACATACGTGCAAAAAGACAGGTGGTTGTAAAAGTAAAAGCTCTCTTTTGGGAAAGAACTCTTCAAAGTAATGGTAACCAAAAGCAGGAGGCTTAAAAACGGACATTAAATTTCAGTGTCATTAAAGATTAGAGGCTTCCTTCAGGCTTGCAGAAGGATTCGAATTATTGACTAAGGCAGCAATGAACAGCCTTGCTGTGAAGGAACATGAAGCAAATGTAAGCAGAGAGCTTCACTAGGAGCCGAGCTGACTGTGTGCAAAAATCCACACACTGTTGGCACAGCACTCTCTAGCAGTAATTTTGCTAATGTGAACAAAAGCTGATATTCTGACATTTCAGGGCAGCACACACGTTAAATAAAATAATTCATTTTCTTAGTACTTTTTCGACCACGTTAACATAAGGTGAAAGCTTAGAACCACATTAGTTCCTACCAAACATGATTATTTTTGTCTTAGTTCATACCATACAATTAGAATCACATAAAAAATGTCAAGTACCGTAATAAATCACGATGAAACAACAAAATAATTCATTTCCTTATGCTTTCATCTGGAAATAATGCAAATTTGGAGGGAGCTGACAAAATGTCACTTTTTATTACCTCTTCGCTGCCACACCTGCACTGCTGACTAACCACAACTTCATGAAGAACTATGCTCAAATCTGTTATTTTCTCTAATAGTAAATTAAGATGTACTAAAATAAATCAGTTTAACAACAGTTGGTTTAACAATTCCTAAAGCTTCTAACAGAAATCGAGAACAACAAACATTTTTAACAGCAGTCAAATCAAAATGTTTAATCTAATTTTTCTGTTATAACTCTAAGAGGGGTTTAACTACTTGTCTGAATCAAAGCACTCAATAACTGAGTACTAGAAAATTCCCTGAAAGACAGTAATTTATTGTGGTTTGTTTCCTTTTGGAAAAAAAAAAAGTTCAAAACCACCTACTGCAAACTCTGGAATCTGTCTTTCACAGATTGCTTTTGAATACCAGACACTCTGAAGATAACAACTCTGAACAATGTCCTGACTGCTAGAGCATTTAAAAGCAATGCCAACACCAAACATTTCACACATCAGTAATCTCATTTTTAGCTTTAACAGTAAAAGAGTACAATCATACAACCAAATCAGAATGGCTACCTGCTTGAGTTGGAAGAAAAAATAATCTCCTAAGGAATAAAGTTAACACCTCTAAACATTTTCACCAGGAGGAAATTCTAGTTAGTATTTATCAAAAGAACGTGCCTATTAGCCACTGTGGCTTAACCTCCACACAGCAAGCCTTTTAATATGTAACTGAGTCTCAAAGACTTCATTTATTGGACTTCCACATCTGCTTCAGCCGATTTGGGAGGGGTCTGGAAAGTGTATTTTTTTCTTCAAAATGACTGCCATTAGCCCACCACTGGGCCTGCATTCTTCTCAGTCAGTTTAGAGAATTTTTTTTTTTAATAATATTTAGCATTATAGAGCCTAGAATGTAATATGTTTTAAACTCTAGAGAACTCAGTAGGGAATTAAGAATAGCAGACTAATGAATATCTTTTAAAGAAGCAGTTCAATTAAGTAGTGCTACTTCAAACCTATCAGATGCAAATAGGTAGTTTAAAATTTAAATTGTTGTAAGCCATGTACAGGCATTAATTTCAAGTTCAAAACTAATTCAATTACATCTATCCAGCGCAAGATATTCATGGGATGTAGGGACAGGACCGAGTTTGGTAGATTTTCTTCCTCAACTGTTTTATATTTAAGCTTAGCCAGAGATTTCAAGCAAGTTTAAACACCATTATCAATGTCAGTTGATTGCACAAACACAATTCTAGATTTGGCATAGGAATTCCTTTAAGATTTGCAAAAAATAATTCCCAGTCATAAAATTTTGCAATTGTGATAGAAATTTCTGCTCCAGAAACCCAAAACTGGTTGGAGTTTTTTTGGTTTGTTTTGTTTTTTTTTTTTGAGGTAGTAAGAAAGCACTGGACTACTCCAGTCTTTACATATTCTACTTTTATTTTCAAGTGATCTCACACCATGTATTTACCAACAGATGATAAATTAAGCAAGAGAGCAAAAGGAAGGTAAATTGTAAGTTTGGCAAGTCTACAGAATTTAACAGCTAGCAGAAACACACTCGGTTTAATGTGAGAATATTTTTCTACTGCATTCCCTCTAGTGTTGTCATATAACACTATGATGCGGGTCTCCTACTTTTACTCTCACTTTATGCATTGAAAACACTATTTTGCACCACATTAAAAGAAACACAGTCTACTTGATAGCAGGATTTTATTAAGTTAGAAGGATTTATGTTTTGATGAACTGCTGATTAAAAAATCTCTTTTAAAAACTTTATTATAGGTGTATCTTCAGCTAGAAAAATATAGGTACAGACAGCAAGCGTCTCTCTTACAGAAACAAGCTGCACACGAGATTCAATGACCTATATTTATGAAGTGCTTGTGAAACTTATAAATAAACATGGTTTACAGTCTGGTAGATAGTACACCTCTTACTTGAGTGAAAAGTCAGTGCTTTGCAAATGCAAAGAATACCGAAAACTTTCATTGTAAACAAACATTCAAAGAATGCTGTTCTGTTCAGAAGGACTCTCAAATCAAGTTAATTAAACTACAAATATTATTCTCTTTGCAGCTGCTGTTCTTTTTAAAGCAGCGTATTGTTCTGCCTTATCTTGGAAACAATTTCACAAGCCCATCTCAGGTTTAAACCTGATCACAATGTGTCATTCTTGCCAAGACTTAGACCTAAAGACCCTCTCATTTTCAGTTAATACTGAAAACATTCAGTGAGTAAACTTAAACTTCAGTAGAATTACCATTAATTTCCTGACACTGTATCTGCAAATGCATTTAAAGAAATATTTTCTTTATTTATTAAAAAATAATTAGCATACTAGTGCTAATAAAGTCTCTAATACAAGTCTTGACAGGTTACAGTAAGACAATATTTTACATGCCATATAAAAAAGGGTCTTAAAAATAGAAATCCAAAGTACACATCTCTTTTCTGAGAAAATCCATATACCTAAGTGGAACAGTGACCAAATAACCATCTCATTTGGTATTTTACATGAATTTTTTAAACCAAGTCAATAAAAGCTATGAAGATAGCTGCAGTCTATAATCAAAATGCTTCTTGGGACTGTTCTGTTCTCCTACGGAAAAAAAAAGTCCCCTTTTAAATACAGGATAACAAGATGGATATTCCAGTCGTAGCTGTGAGGTACACTCCCATTGGTTATTTATTAAAAGCATAATGAGAGCAGTAAATTATTTATCCTTCTTTTCTCACTGGGTAACATTAACCAAGCACAACAGATGAATGACTGCCAAGAGACAAATATAGAAGGCCAAACTTTAACCCTTCCAAAAACTCAGCAAACAGATCCATAATAGGAACAACAATAAAAATACTAAAGCAACAAGATTTCAGGTTTTGCCCTATAGCGAAGAATACAAATATTTGAACAGATGGTAGCTGCCAATATATACTTCTAGTCTGAATAACCTTACATCTGCTTCAAAAGCTGATAATTTCAGTTACAGCAAGTCTGTAGAAGAGTAATTATTTTATCTATCTATATAACTGTTTTTGAGACTTCCTAAGAACATGCTTAAAAATGAGCAGAGCAAACAAACCAAACAACATAAAATTTAGTACATTTTCTGCAAACAAAACAGACAACACTTTCAAACTCATGTAAACACTGTAGCTTTCTGTCACCAAGACAAACTCTGAGGGTATCACTAAGGCTTTGGTCACTGTGTTCTCCTACTTCCAAAGCCCTGCGACTCTCGGAGAATTGGTGGAACTTCAGCACCTTGGCAGCAAAAATTTCTGCATAGCTCATCGGTTGAAATCAACTTGTAACCAAAATTTACTTTCTGAGTCTTACCGTCCAATATAACTACAACGTAAATTAAGGCTAAATCAAATTTGCTACTTAACTACTTCAGCTTACAAGACCACTTACCGGCGACTAAGTATGACCCTCAATATTACTCTACAGACCATAAAGCAACCACAAACGCGACTGACGAGCGCAGCTCCACTGTCCCACAGCGCAGAACGCCACTCCGGTCCCTGCCCACGCTGCTCTGGCACCCCTTGAGGGGGGTGGAACCTGCGAACCCCACGAGGGGCCCTGCCCGGCCCTCCCCGCGCTTCTCTCTCTGCCCCTTTCGGCGCTCTCTCCTGACCCGCACCTGCCGCCCCGCCGGCCGAGAGCTTTGTGAACGGAGGCGAATGCTCAGCACTAGCCCAGCTTCTTCTCGCATCCCTCCTCTCCTCGTCTCGGTCACAGCCACCGGGCCGCCCTTCCCTCGGGCCCCGCACAGGCACTACGTGGAGAGCACGGCAGCTGCTCCGACCCGCCGGCCGCGGGGATGCGATAATTCTTTGTCCGCCGCCGCTGCCTCCCTCGGGGCAGGTGCTCCCGGGCACTTCCCGGGGTGAACCCTGAGAACTACTTTTGCCCAGTTTTGCCTTCGACCGCGGCTGTACTCGAGAACAAGAGCATCCCTGCCGACTGCCCCTTCCGTGCCCACGCAAGCCCCGACGGATCCAGGGACGCCCTCCCGCCGCAGAGGGTACAGCGGCAGCGCCCGGGCCGTCACCTGCCCCGCGTTCTTCCGGGCAGGGACCCACAGGCGCCACAGCCAGCCCGCGCCCGGTCACGGCGCCCCGGCTAGCGGCAGCGCTCTCCGGCGGCGCCGGCTCNTGAAACATCGCTTTTCTTCAAGGGCAGGCGAGGACAGGGCTGTTAGACTCTCAGTGTTTGTTGCCGTGAAAAGCACAGGTTAATAATTCTATGTTTAATGGTGTGCAGTAACAGAGGCACGGGATATGCCAGGTGGTTATCCCGCAAGTTTCACTCATGGGGCATGCACTGCTCCAAATCAGTTTCTGAGCCTCCCTAATGTATGTCATAATTAAAGACTGAATTGTACACACAAAATTTCTGAAATGAGGCCACATATAGAACTATGAAAGCACTCACTTAAAAGGAGAGGTGTTTCCCCAGGTCCAGTAGTTTGATAAAGAGCGATTATTACTATCTCTCATCTGGGCTTGGCCCAAGCCATGCCCATTGCCTCTCTGACACAAGCATGGTGTTTAACGCACTTGAAGTCCTGGTCAGTACTGTTCTGTGTGTCCTATGTCTTTAAAGGTGTTAGGCAAAATGTTATAAAGCTGCTATAAATAAGACTCCATTTCACCACTGGTCTGATTACAGTGCCAAAATATGCTTCAAGTGATGGCAATATTAGCTGGACCGTGTACTTTCATTGCTGTTAGTGCAGCTGAACTGAGCCATGTGCTGCATGGTAAGGGACTTGAGCAAAAATCTAAGGTAAATAAGACCTTGTCCCATTCATCAGTTCAGGAATTTAGGCCACATTCCAGCCAATAATTGAAACTCTAATTATCTTGACAGCTTTCCACTGAATGTGAAAGAATCCTGTTTGGCCAGTCCTGCAGGGCATAGCCACAGACAAATAATGTTCTCTGTGCCACATTCCCCATGACATTCACCAAGCAGGAAGTTCATTGAGAGCAAAACAGTATGACAAAGATGATGTCAAAAGGCAAATGTATCATAAAGTGAGTACCTATAAGTATTAGTATCTTCTAATTTACTTCCCAGTATGTAAATCTGCACTGACTACAATGGGCCTCAGGCAGAAAAAATGGCTACAGGAAGTCATCATCTATAGATTTTATGGAAGCAATCTGAAAACCAAGAAACCAAAGTGCAAAAAATGGATTATTCAAATATTCAAACAACAGTATAACTTGAAGTTTGTTGTAAAAAACCCAAAAGAGCAGAGATGTTCAGTATAAGGACCTTAAACTTTAATTTGTTAAAATTGACATGAAGTAGAATCCAAACAGTGCTATTAGAATACAGGTTTGGCAAATTAAAAGATGCATCAGAAGATTTATTAAAAACATGATTGCAAAAGAGATGACAAATGGAATGGAATCAGAAGTTAAAAACAACCTATTAAGACATAGTAAACCAACAACAGTCTATAATTAGTATCTGTAATCCTATAGTTCTTAATCCTGTACAATGACTGTGCTTGGCATGGCAATCTCCTGTCATAACCAGATTAGACATCTTGCATTTCAAGAAATAAAAGCAATACGATTCCAAAGACATTTGACTGCTAAAATTAATCACTAACAGATTTACATTGTCAAAGTACTCTTGTATTTTGCTGTGTGTAATACTTTAAAGAGTCAGGCAACAACAAATCACAGAAAGCATAATTTACATGGTTAAAATTAAAAGCTAAAATAAATTGAATAAATAAATTGAATTTAATCCAGAGTCATAAATAAGAGAAAGAGTATTTTGAGAGGGACTGGAGAAAAGAAAAAGATATTTTAGAAGAGTACTTTTATCCACCTCTTTGCTCCTTCCTGAGCTGCACATCAGTGACAGGGCAGAGCTACTCCTCCCAGCATCGTGAACTGAGAGCCAAGGTCACATGCCTCAGTGAGGGCACAGCCAAGAGCAGGGCCAGGTGGCAATAGCAACGAGCTTTGCCAGACGCCAGTGACCGTCACCCAAGGTGGGATGTCAAGTCAGGCCCAGGATCGATTCAGGAAGTCTTGTCAGGATGAGTGGGAGGCAGTACTGGAGACACATATGACCTGTGTGCACACCTACTGCCATAATGTGGGTCTGAGGCTCGTCCAAGGAAGGCTCGTCCAAGACAGACTCACACAAGACAAAGGACAGTTTGTCTGTTTTTTACTCCCTAGTGTGGTTAACTGCTCCAGATCAGAAGTTCCCATTCTCCAGCTAGATATAGGACTGAACAGGTACCTTGGCACAGAGTCAGTGGGAGCAATCTATAAACTTAAAATTGAGTCTCACTTGTGTAGCTTCTCTTCAGTCATACTGATGGAAGGTGTGATAACAATCATTGCAAACAGTTCCTGCACTACACAGAGCCCCTGAACTGCAGCTCTGTCAATCTCTTCTGTCACATTTGAGCCATCTGTCTGAGACACTGTATCTTTAAATGTGTTTGTTTCCTTTCCTTATAGTTACAGTCCACTCAGCCCAAGAAACCTCTTCCTATTTCAAGGGATGAGAAAACAGAAGAGACAAAGCTGTTTTGCTGATGGTAGTCCCAGACCATGGCAGGGCTCTCTGTTGAAGCCAAGGATGGCTGCAGGGCTTTAGAAAAACCAAGAGTGTCATTTTCCTTTGATCTGAATTTAGTTAAAGTTTCTCATCTCCACATAGAAGCACAAATGCCAGCTAATGTAATTTTCCACCCTACAGATTTGGAGGAATAAAAGAAAGAGATGGTTGGTCTCTTTGTAGATGATGTTCAAGTGTTTAGTAGGGGAGGATGTCCCAAAAATGGATAAATAAAGCAAATAAAATTTTAAATCTCAAGTTTAAGATTTGAATCTTTCTACTTGCCTGTGGTATTACTTACTTGTTTATTTTATTAATTTTTTAATATTGAATGAACTGTAGTTATTACCTCCCTTTTTGTCAAGATGTTATAAAACAATATACTCAAGAAAGCCAAAGGATAAATCTATTGATAGGAGTCATACATGCGTTGAAACTCCATAGTACAATGAAAAAAAAAGAATGGTCCACCATATTTAAAAAAAAAAGGTACAGAGACTATAAGTCTTATCTATTTCAGAAATTTTCCCCCTCTGCTTCTACTAGCTCAGCTAAACCCGTGCTTGCAGTATTGGGAATTATAGTTCCCCACTCAGGAATATTTCTTCAATGTTAAGCTAAGCATTTGGAAAGCTAATCCAGTTGATACATTGGCATAAACAAGTTTCCAGCTTCTTGGAGCCTTAAAATATATCTCTATGCTGCCCTCTCTGTCCAACTAATAGAATGCTAAAACTGGTGAGGTCTGTATTATTTTTCAAATATCTATTAAAAAAAGGCTCAGAATAACAGAAAATAAGCAGCATTGATATTAACTGCTCCTGAAGCTCTTCCTCAAAACTTCCAGTGGTGAAAGACAGAACAGACAGAAAGCAGCACATTCCAGTGCTAACTAATCTTGGAGATGTCTTCCAAAGTCTAACCTTATCTCCTGTGCTGCAGTGGGTCTGCAAGCTTATTTCAGTGGATACAGGAAGCAGCAATCTTCAGGGCATTTGACAGCATCACCTATACCCTCAATTTTGTCAAAGAATAAGCAATAATTTTAATCTTTTCTCATAGGTGATGTTTTTTAGACCTCCAATTGATTTTATTGTTCTCTCTGGGTTTCTTCCTGTAGGTCTTTATCAAAACAGTGCTCAGTTCCAGGCACAGCTCTCCAGCCGAGGTCTGACCCAGCACTGGCTTTAAGATATCACACATCTGCTTATACATCCCACCAAGGATCCTTTGCTTTTTTCTTACGGCAGCAGAACACTGCTTAACCAGTCCTTCTCCAGCTTGTGTATGACCTTACTTGAGAATTTTCTTCTATGTCCATTGATTCTTACTGAATTCTAATCTTGTTCTGAAAAAAAAAAAATGTTTAAGGCTCTTCATATCTTGCAGATTTGATAAGTGAACTGTCAATTCCATCAGCCAAGCCATTAATTAAAATACTGCACATTATCAGATCCAGAAGGATCCTCTGAGCTGAGATGCTCCTCTTGAAATACTGACCTTCTAAACCCATGGTCTGAGTGGGGTTTTCTTCTCCATCTTATATTGTTCTTACAGTAGTTTATGCTGGACAGCATTCCCCTCCTTTTCTTATCAAATGTCACAGGAGGGAATTTCAAAAGCCTTAACAAATTCCATCTGTATCACATATATTAATTCTTTCCTTTCTGTCTTCAAATGATGTACTCAATCCATGCAACAAATATGTTGCAGCATCAAAACCATAATCTGCTTCATAGTCTTCACCTCTGTTACCAAGGTTGTCACCTCTGTTGTCCATGCACTAAATTAATGTCGGAATCAAGAGCTGTAAACAAGATGTCTAAAAAGGAAATGCTCATTAAAGCCCTATATTCATTAATTGAAAATCAAAGCTTGTGTACTAAAAAATACAAACTTGGCAAATAAATTCGTTTTATACCCAGCACGTATCTATACACAACCAGCAGAACTCACTGACACAATATGAAAACAATTAATATTAAAACAATTTATTTAAACAATGGCACATTCTTTACTGATTTAAAAAAAAAAAAAAAAAAAACAGTTTCATGAATACACAGAACAAAGCCTAACCAGGAAAGATAAAAAATAATAAAGAATAGTTCATTAACTATAAAAAAAATTTAAATAGTTCATTAACTATTTTAATAGTTCATTAACTATTGAAATGACAAGGATTAAAAAGAAAATTTCCATTCAAGCATGTTAGGTTACAATTGTCCTCTTTGACTGTAAAACTGATTCTTCAAGCAAGCTGCGCAAATAGACAGATTCTGCTGTTGAATTTGAAATAAATAAATAAAGTCTCTAGATTTCTTTGAAGGTGCTTATAAATGTAACAATACTAAGTAGATGAAACATAACAACTGAAATGGGCTTACTGACTTATGTAAGGACTGACATGTGGCTTCACTTATCTTTAGAAGGAAGCCAGGGATGGATCCAGAGTGAGATTAAAAATAGTACATGTTCATCCCTAGTTGGAAGACAGCAGAGATACCAAGCCTGAACTCAGAAATCAGAAAATAAAAATACAAAATACATTTTCATGTGAAAGTTAGTTTTCCAATAATCCAAACAAACTTTGTAGCTCCAACAAACCTGTTGTTAAAACTCAAGAATTCTTTTACTTGATGAGACTCCAAAAACAGCTCCACCAAATACTGAAAATAAAAGCAGTGAAAAGCATCAGGTGAGGATTCAGAAATCTTGTGTTTTATTCACAAGCCTGCTTTGGGCCTGGGTACCTTCCCTGTGCCTTAATTTTTCCAACCCTAAATGAAATTAATGGAATTTCTTCCTGCTTCCCCATAACACATTCTCACGTGATAAATTTTAAATCATTTTTCAGAGGTCTTTGTTTCAGACTGAAGTTGCTATGTAAATGGAATATGTGGCTTTAATGAGCTGGTTTTTCATTATTTTTGCTCAAGGACGCAGAGATTCAAAATCAGATTTCAAAAGCTTCAAAATCAGACATTAAAAATCAGTCAAGCCTGCCAGTTATTGCTGTGTTCTCCTTCTATGAAATTAAGCTGATCTTATGGAGAAGTTTCTACAGGTACCAACCATTTCCCTGTGTGATAGAAATACCATTTTATTCACCTTCTGTTTAGAGTTATCTAGTTGGTATAGGCATCAGTCCACTGGAAATGGGAATGCCTCCAAGTTTAGAACAGCCTTTTCTTCTCCTTGTCTTCTTCTGTCTTGAGCTCGGCACACTCATGACGCCAAGTTCAGTGCAGCAGAGAGGCATTTCTGAAAAGTAATCTGAATTCCTTACTCAGTTGTGTTGATGATAAAAAAATGCTTAAGTAATATTGAAACCAGAGCAGTTTCGATAGCACAAAAGAGAGGTATTACTGTTACACTTTCCAAAGTGACCTTAAAAGTGCTAGGCCTCCCAGAAATCTAGTCTCCAGTATCATATCCATCTCTGTTACCTTGATTGGAAATGTTCTCTTGCACTCACCGTGGTAGGAAACATTTTCTGTCACCTCGTTAAAATAGTCAAAGCATGGATTTACCCAGAGGAGAGTGAAGGATAAATTCCCCAGCCAGCACCATTCAGTGCCCGTGCATGTTCTGGGCCATGCACTGGCTCAGCAGCAGCACAGTAAGCAGAGGGCTTGTTTCATCTGCTCTTGGCTAACTGATTGAACCTTATGTCTGGGGGAACAATGAGACTTTATGTGCTGTTCAGGTATTTTTTCTAAGTGAAAAGTTGCAGAGAGCAGAGAATGAGAGTGTTGAAATTCAAGTGGAAAGGATCAGGCTTGTCTGCAGAAAAAGGTTAGTTGTTTATTGGTTCACTAAACACACTGTTCTTTTTCCTGAGTGCTATTTGCTCTTTTTACACTCCTTCTGGTTTTATTCCTCTTAAGCAATATCTAAAAAGTGAACAAATGAGGAAGATGTATGGCATTGAAGTATGCCAAAGAGGAAAGCAGATTTAGCTTTAGTACAGGGCTGGCAGTACCACCTGGCTGATAAAGTCCTCAGTTTTATACTTTTCATGTATGTATTACTGCTATTTTGAATACCAGAGTGTATTAATAGGGTTCTTTGAAATAAAACTAGTTAAATAAGAGAAAACTCCTGTGAGTTATTCCCTTTACAAAAATAAATTAATGGTGGTTAGCCATCCGGATGTAAATTTTTTTTAGCACAAATAGCTTTAATCTTATTCTCACAAATATAACAACAACAACTATTCCAAATTCTTTCCAGACAATAAAGACTCTAAAGAACTCACCTTTTCTAGACACATTTCCCTGGAATTATTTTTCTGTTCTTAGTTGGTTTCTTGTTCTTGGAATCTCTTCTGTCTTATCTTTCCCCTTGTCTCTAACACAAGCAGATATTACAACCAATCTCTCTGCCCAAGTGACAACTTGAGAAAATCCTCCATCCTTACAATCCCATTTGCATTTGCTGGCACAATGACTCTAAATCTTGGGTTGGGGTCCCCTTTCATTTGAATAGAGATAATAAAGGATGTACTTTCTCCCATCAGATGCTGCATGGTTTAATCACACCTCCAGCACTTATATAGGGTGAATTACTCCACGGTTTTGTATCACTCATCACTGCATGGTGTTATTGTCTTAGGCAGTGCACTAATCTGGATCATCATTCTTGTGGGTGGATTTTCATATATACAAACCAAAATATAATCATATGAAGAATTTCTCCAAATAAGCAAAACTGTCCTTATAAAGTGCAAGAAACACAATGGCTCAGTTGTAGTGTTATGTGTATTGTCCATTTTTACATACTGTTTTTGTAATTGTTGTTGTCGTTATTATATTTCCATGCAGGGCATATGGGTCATCATTTGCTATTCTGAGATGTAACATCCCTCACTGAAAACTTAGGCTATTAAGCCATAAAGAGCATTAATTTATGAGGCTTCCACTGATACCTCAAAAATCTTGACTGAGAGCCAAAAATGCCTGTTGTACAAAGAAAGATGCATTATTAACTCTAACATTAATATATTAGATGAAAATTTGTGGTGCAAAATAAACATTTAAGTGGAGAAAATATTTGTCTTTCTCTAATTTAACACCCTAAGAAATGCAGGAGATATTAGTATATATTATGAAGCACAGACTATCAACTATCAGTATTCTTCAATGTCCAGAACAATACAAAATTTTGTTAACATAACTTCTTCATTAAAAAGAAAAGAAATCACAGTTTTGCAGTATTTGCATGTAAAAAAAAAAAAGAATATGCAAATGGCTGTGCAATCAGCTGCATTTTTAGGTAAGTAAAGAAATTGTCTAATATCCAACATTTGATAATGTGCAAGAAGTTTTGAACCCCTGGTCATATTGCAAAGTAGAATGACACTGACTTCAGAAAAGCCAATCCATAGAGCAAAATCAAGCACCTCTCCTTCTGTGATTGCCTTTTAACCAATTTGCTTTCATTTAAACTATGCTAGCATATATTAAATAATCTACCCGGATTGTTTCAGAGGAACATTATATGGAGCACTTTGGAGACATATGTCTTAAGTCATGAGAAAGTTCTCCCAGTCAAACCAGGCACTGGCTTTTGAATCCAGTTCCTGGACACCTTATTCCTTGATGGATTGTTGATCTCATCTTCTGTCTGATAAGTCCCATGGTGACACTGTGTGTCTGGGCCTTTTGCCAATAAAAGGATTGTTGAGGCTGATAAGAGTCACAGTAACAATATTTCTAACAGCAAACTCAGCACTACTGCATAACAAATTATGTTTATGTCATTACAAGGAAGTTCCAAAGCATAGTATTTTTGACTGCAGTTTTACAGTACTCAGAGAATTAATCTGTCAGGACAGGAGGCTTTATCCTGCAGACAAATTCATTTGTAATCCTCTCAAGTATTCTACCATGTGACTGCAGGAGATAAAAGAGCCTCCTTTAAAGTATATTTCCATAACCCACATTGAGCGATGCTAAGTACAGTGGTATCTCTCCCACTAGGTTAACCTTTAATTATTGCAATTTCACTCATGAAAGAGACAGTAAGATAGCACAGTAAGTCTCTACACATTCATTCTATGGGCAGAGGACATTTTATGTTAATTTACTGATTTATTTAAGACAGGAATTCCAGCAGCAAGTGACAGTAAGTAGAAAGTATAGCACAACTCAATATATTCTCATTTGATAAAATCTGACAGCAGATTCTTTAATACTACTCTCTTCCCAACACTTAAATTATTCAATTCCTTTTAATAAGAAAAATCTTTCATGTTGTTCAAACCACATTTTAGCCTATTTTTTATGGCATTTCTTTGGATATTGGCATTATGTGTTGTTACAAATACTGAAGCTTCACTAGCACACATGTATTAATTGTGTCTTCCAGAAATCTTCCAATATAAATGCGCTCAAAAAACAAGAGGAAAGAGAAGTCAAAAGCATAAATATATTAAATAACTTTTATTTGATGGATTTCTTGTTAAACCCTCATGGATGATACTAGCAGAAACCTGTTTAGCTACACAGTGCAAAAATGCTTTTATCTCTTGTATGTGTTCAAAGTACATCAAGAGAAAATTAATGCAAAATACACCATTATTGGTGATCATTAGTTGAACTGCATATAGAAAGGAACTTCTGAAAACTATTTTTGTAGAAGAAACCACATTTCCCTAGAGGGAAACAGAGGAAGAGAGGTAAAAACATAGCCTATCTTTGGAAATACCCAACAAGGAAATACGGACACTTAGAGATAAAAGAAGGAATACTTCCTACAGAACCAGTCCCGATGGAGCTACACAGGTGGAAATCTGTATTTATTTCTGCTTCTGAAAACATAGGAGCTCTAAATCTCATGTCTTCTGCAAAACAGCTCAGAGCCAGTAGAGCAATGTCAGCCACTCCAATCTGCAGAAATACTGAAGAGCCGCCAGGAAAACCACCTGATACCCACTGACACACAGAGGTGCTATTATTTACTGCTCATTGAGACCAGCAAACGATTATGCTCAGCAAAGAAAAATGTTTTAGGTCTAAGTAATTATTTTTACCAGTGACCTTAAAATATCCCTGTTGTTAAGAATTTTCCTTGCACAGGGCAGTCTCTGTAATAGGATCAGGCAGTATGTTTCTTCATGCCAAGTCACTGAATGCTAAAATGATTTGTCATCTTTTGCCACAGGCCACTGCCTGACACACACATGCCACAGTCCAATATCTCGCCTGCTTTGACATCAAAGTGTCTTTCTCTGACTATTAACAACAAGAAGAAGGGCAAACAATGGCAGAAACTTCCATTCTTTCTGGAAGAGCTTTAATTAAATAAATGGCTTTGAATAGCTAATGGGACTAAGGCAGGGGGGAAAACCTTTCATCATAAAATGAATTAAATCTATAAATCTTGCTTATTCTCTGTCCCTGCATTTTTTAATTTACTTCACAGTCATATTATTTCATTCTCTGCTGAAGTTTATGACAACATTACATGATATCTCCTGGGTTTTCACAGTCTGTCACCTTTTACAGTTCACTCTTAATGCCATGGGTCATAAAAGACAGAGTTCATCTCATTTTACAAAGGGTAAGAGGGAAAGAAGTCCTATGTAAAACCTCCAGTTGCAGAAGGGTTTTTCACGTGGTGAAATATACAGTTGTGAATAGGTCCACTGAGACTTTTGGTAGCAGGAACTCTGCCTGTTTTGAGGGATGAGTGATTTCTATAGCATGCCCCAGAGACCTGATTTCCCAAATCAAACCAGCAAAGCAGAAATGTAGCAAATGCTGTGCTCCAGGATGGAATCAAGGTGCAGCTGGGGCACATTTTTGGGTTTGTTGGGGTTGTCTCTGGTCTTCCTATTTAGATGTAGTTAATCATGATATTCATTTATGTATTTTCACAGTACCGTGTTAGAGACATATCACTTTTCAAGATAAATCTCGGAACAAAATGCTCCCTTCTTGTCCATCCCATCTTGAAGGAAATAACATGCAAAAAACCCTGTATGTGCCAACCAAAACCATTGCAAGATTCTTCATTCAAATGAAAGGTCCTTCTGATGGCAAGTGGCGTTATAATTATAGACTAGAAAAGAGCAAGATCAGCAGCTGCTGCTGCTGCTGCTGCTTGCGTTTGTTCCCTGTGTAACTGACAGGACAGAGTACTTGGCAAAAACAGACTTCCAGAAGTGGAAAGACATTCTAACCCCTGTTCTTGTCAGTCCACTGCTCTTAGTGCTCAGCACCAGCAACCCCTTGCTTCGGGTTAAGGGAAGCGCAAGGTGATTATTGCAGATCTGAAGGGGACTTGGTTTAGGACGTCCAAGAAAGAGGAAGGGTCCAGGATTTGCCTTCGGGCTTGGATTGCTGAATCAAAATAGCAGGTCAGTGGACAAAGTGTAAGCTTAATATGTTTTTATAGTTGGCTTAACTCAAATGTCTCTCACTCACTTTCTCTTCTATGCTGTAAACTGAAAAATAAGGTAAACAATGACAAGGGGTAGGTCTGCATAGAGGTACTATTTATTTATACATTCTGTAATGAGACTTTCTTGGTCAGTTAGGAAACACTGATGGCTGTTATTTTGTACTGTGGTTTCTTTCTGAATCCTAATGCATCCTGAAATTCTCAGCCAGGCAAAAATCTCATTTACGTTTGGGTTCAATATTAATGGAAAGGACACACTTTTATTTTTAGCTGTTTATGCCTAAAATCTTTTGATGATCTTTGCAAAAGTGGAGTAATGTATAACTCACATTTCAGTCTGTGCTTGGGAAAGTTTCAGAAAGGAAATAAACACAGAGCAAAAGAAAAAACAGCATCATAAATATGAGTCAAGGTCTCTACAGGCATCAAATGGGCATAAACTTGTGTTGTGTCCTCAAAACTCACAAATCTATACCAGCAAAAAACCTAGCCCTATATCTGCTGATGAATTTAAGGACAACATGATAATTAGGAATGTTTTTCATGACACTGGTGCCTGTGGTATCTGATCTAATGTACTCTGACCTTCTTCAGCCCTGGCCAAAAGAGTGCTCAGGCAGGAATGTGCTGGAGGGCATCGTTAGGCTTTGCTCTTCCGTCTCAGTTTTAGCTTTTTAATTTCCTGTGGCCATAAGTAACGTAGGAAAAACTCTCTGCCTGTGAACCAAGGGCTTGGGATTACCGTGCAAGAGCCAGAGTCAGTGCAAGGCTTTACTCCAAAACTTCCTGTTGCAGGGGAAGGCCGTACCTAAATGGTTGTAGTTGTTCTCAGAGAAAAAAAACATAAATGCAGATTTCAGTTTGTGTTTGCTGTGTTGAGAAATCTAACCAGACAAACACATAGCTGTCTTTCGTAGCTTTGTATAGTCTAAACTGTTCTGTAATCACCTAATCTGACCTAATGTATATTTTAAGACATTGAAGTACGTTATCCTGAAGTCCCTATATGAACGCAATGATAAATGTCAAGGAAAGCATTTGCTTAGCAAGAAGATAAAACAGAGAGTACCACAGACAAGGAAAGGCAAGGAAACCAAGGCACCAAAGCCTAAAATTGCTTTAAGAGACCACTTTTCTTTGCCCCATTTCAGAGGCAGAAAGAAAACAGATGCATCCAGTGTCTTCCAGGAGTTTCTATTCAGAGTCAAGGGCATTGAGTAAGGTGCTGAGAGATGGCTGGAGTGTGATTAAGTGAACTGTAGTTGCGAGAATCAAGAAGACAATTTGGATTTCATGGACAAAACTTTCCTCCCCATCTATTGCATGGGGAAATAGTCTTAATCCTGATTCCTGTTATCACTACAGCTGTGCATTTGTGGCCAAAGCCCATCCACTGGGCCTTGCAAGACATGACTTGTTTCAGGTCTATAGAGAAGGTAGACCCACTTTGTCAGCTTTGCTACTGACCAGTTTCTGGCACTTTCCACTTTCTGATAGCTGGGAGGAACCAATCCGTCCTGAACCTCCTATGCAGAAACCAAGAGTCATTTTTGACACTGAGGCTGCCTTCCAGCAGAGCTGCAGGTGCTGCAAGGTGCTGCAAGCAATCTTTTTTCCTCTGTGGCCCACACCAGAAGAGACCTCACAGAAAGTTTAACAGATGCCCAGATACCAGGGGAGACCAGTAGAACCCCTTAGCTCCTGTCTGTCTCAGTTATGTGAATTCTTCCTGAAAGACATCTTCTGTCCTACGATTTACCCTCAGCCTAAAGATGCTAAACAAACTATCCAGTCCCCTTTTCTGATATTTGACTTCCCATACAGTTAGCAATTTCTGTTTCATTTCATCCTGCATTTGTCTAACTTCATCCTCTCATTGTGGCCCTGTGTTCTGCTGGTGGTCTGGGTTCCTGCCAGGCTATAAGCCCTCCCATTATCAGACATCTTTTCTAGATATAAGTCCCTACATTCAGTCATTCCCACTGGAGATTTCCATTACAAAGTGGATATTAATGGGGAGATAGAGATACACTTGTTGGTGGTATGGCTGAAACACATACTCCACAGCATCTGGGCAAGATCTAAAGGCTCCTACAGCAATTCCAGGAAACACAGTATATTTTGAAGCATTTTTTTAGCCCATTCCTCCCCTGTAGCCCGGCCATAGATTTCTTTCACTGTTTATAAAGCCGCACTTTTGGTGGAGAATGGACATCTGTGCCTTCATTTTCTTAAACATTGCATCCTGACCATAAAATTTTAGCAGACAGGACTGCATCTCCATGCATGCCAGCCAGTCAGACATGTTGGCTCTTGCATTGAACTTCTTGGAGTACAATGACAGTAAAAAATTTAAAGGTCTGTGCCAAGGCTCAGGAAAAGAAAAACTATCATTTGGATTCTAAAGACCAAAACCCATGATTCTTTAAAAAAAAAAACAAAAACCAAAAACACAATTCTTCAGGTCCATGCTGGCAAATATTGAGCAGTCATTCTGCAGAGGAAAAGAGACAGCCTGTCAGCAATACAAGCTTGTGGTACCTTTTCTCTGCTGATTCCCTTGGTGACTGAAATAAAAAGAGTGACACTTTTACAGATGAATTTTAATGGCTTACTTTACGCTCTGCATTAGAGACACAGCCAAAATGCACAAAATACTTGTCATTTGTCTATTAACTAGGAGTTCAGATTTTTCTCCCCCACCCCCCCAATAAATTTGCATCATAAAAATATAGACGAGAATCATATTTGTGATACACAGTAACTTTCTTGAGATTTTTGTGCTTCTTTTGTGCTAATTAATCTGTTGCATGCTGTATAAAACTGTTTTCATTCACATTCGGAGCCAGGATTTGTTTTGTAAGCATATGACAGTTCCTGCAGCATCTCCCTCCACTGGGTAAGTAAGCACCAAACTCAGCACAAAGTGTATTTTCAGCTGTACTTTAATGACACAGTGTCTCACACTACCTACCTGAGCAGCCCTATGGCTTGTTTTGCATGGCCATGCAATGCTGAAGTATTGATGAGTATGTCTAGCTGCCAAGGAGAGCAATAACAGCATTATCCAGCTGATCTCAGCTGCTGTCATAACTGTTAATGAAAGAGGCAGTCTCCAAATCTCATTTGGTTTTTCAGTGATTATAATTACCACAGCCAGCTAAAAATACTGGCTGGGATGTACATGCATTTGTGGAATTTAGCTTTACTTCTCTTACCAAGAAGCTGAAAAGTTTTGAAAAAAAAGTCGAGCAAATTTGCTTCCTATTCTTTGCTCACACTAAAGTGGAGCAAACTGAGAGTAAGCAGAGACTTCAGAGGTGTAACATGTCCCTGCCCTTCAGTGCTAACTGCTGGGTTTGGGTGGTCATTGACATAAAGCCCAAATCCAGCCTTCTGTCAGTCAATCTGCAGGTCTCAAAAGGGCTTGTAATTGCAAGATTTTTATTTTCCCTCTCTTTCCATATATATATGAATACAAACACCATGTATTTATGTACACATACTATTATATATTTAAATTCACATGTATATTCATGTATCTATCTATACAAGGGTACATTCAGGTTAGGATGTGCTGTCTAAAATGTTGTTGGTGTCCTGCTTCTCTTCTACTGTTTCTAGGCCCAGCCTACCACGACGATGACAGTCACTTATTCCAGCAAAGTAGCAAATGCCACTTTCTTTGGATTTCACAGATTACTCCTAAGGTGGAAAGGCAGCATCTACAAATTGCTGTACAGAGAATTTATTGTTTTTGCTACTCTTTACACAGCGATAAGTGTATTATACAGGTACACTCTTTCCAATTCACATCTCATTAAATGTTATACTGAAGTTTCAGACTTCCTAGTGTTAGGCTGATGAATGATGGGGGGAGGTTACTGTTTAATTGTTGTCTTTGCCTTGGACATTTTCTAATGTGCTTATTTTCCATATTTACTGTAAGGTTCCAGAGGAAGTATGTGGAGTGTCAATACTGTTTATCATATTCAGCTGATTGTACTTCTAGCCTAGCATTGAGCAACTATCCTACTGAAGTCAGACTAAATACAACTTCAAGGCTAGCCTAGGTTATACAGCTTTTGTCATTCTGACTTTGAGCTGTCTGTTGTGAGCATGCCTCCCTGTTTTAGGTTATAGGTATAGACCTTTTGCTCTTCCTGCAGAACTCTGTCTTTGGCTGCTCGGTGGGAATTTAACAGCACTGAGAGGTAATAATTTTAGAGTGAACTTAAATAGCCAGGAAAAGCAAAGTTTTGCTTCAAGCTAGGAAGACATGCAAACTTGATTTTTAAGCTTGCAAAGAACCAAGGGAAACTGCATGGAAGCCAGACATGTTATTATCTGTGCGTCACCCAACACCTGGGAGGAACAAATTAGAAGAAGAATTGTTTTTTCCACCAAGGTGTGAATTAAACACTGTATGACAGATGCAGTCCATCAATTAGTACAGTGAAACCTTTAACTGATGAAGTAAATTACAAACAAATATCAAAATTATGGTTCACTTCTTACCATGACCTCTAATTAGATCTCTGCTTTTTATTGGAAGCAAGAAGAAAATAAGCTTCAGTTTTTCTCGGATTAATCACTCTTTTTTGTTCAGTAACCTATACCTGTAAAGAAAGAAAGAAAATTATAGCATTAATATGTAAAGGAACGCCAAAGTCTCACAGTTATTTAAATTAATCTAGTTTTATTGAAATATCGGGCAATTGAAGACCATGGTAAATACACCACAGAAATCTTTCTATATATGCCCCAGTTTTTATTGCACAACTGTAAACAAACCTCACCAAATATTTGTTACACGTTCCTTTTATAAGAAATCAAAGAGTAACTGTAATACTCACCTATACAAATAAAAAAAATTATACTGAAACTTTTTGTATTTCATCAGATACCTTTTCCTGTGGGCAGAAGCTACAGCCATGATCCATTTGCTATTATTTGGTGAATGTTTTCCTGATTGCAAGATAAATATTGTTGTATTTTAATCTTGTCGAAAAGAAAAATTTCATAGGCGCAAGAATAAAAAAACTGTTGCAACAATGTAGCATTTTCAAATCAGAGGAATTCCATTGGTAACCTTTTGCAATTCAAGCATTTCCACTAAGTACCAGTCTGAAAAAGGAGAGTAAACTCTACTTGAAGACTTAGAGCTTGCTGTCATCTTTGGTCTGTATGGGACAGCAAATGGATTCTTCAGACATATTGATCCAATTAGTAGTGCCAGTCAAATTAGTCCTGAGAAAACTACAAAGACCAGGGCATAATACTGTTGTTTCTTCCAGCTTCTTTAATACTTGCCAAAAGTGTTCAGACCTTTACCTTTGAGAATTTGCTTGAAGGCATTAGCCAAGATTGCTTCCCAGTGCACACATCTGATTATTTATACATGTTTGCACTTAGTAGCTAGTGCCAGAATATTATGGAAGGACAGATACATTTTATTTTTGCTGCAGATTTTTTCTTACAGGTAGCCAAAAACGGTTCTTTGAAAAATTAGCAATTTACTGTGACAAATACGCTGAACAAATCCCAGTAACTTTTGTGCTTGGTAAGTACCGATTAAATGTGAAATTATTCTCCAACTCTGTCTCTGTTCAGGCATTTTGTGAGTGTTGGTGCATGAAAGCATTTCAGAGCTGAGGGGCATGTGGGAGATCAGAGGTTCACAATAAATCATCTGCTTCCAACAGGTCTCCTCATGTTCAAGTTGCTTTTGTCACATCAATAGTTATGCTCATGTTCTTAATATACTAACAAGAAAGGTTTCCATATATCTAGATCTAGATACATATATCTGGATCTAGATCATGCCCACTAACACTCATACCCTGTACCTGATCTTCCAATAAACTAAATCCACTCCAAGTTTTACAGAAGAGGAAATTTGGAAATTCATGGGTATGAGATACTCAGCTGGAATGTACTGTTACATTGCAATATCCATTAAATAATTAGAATTTATTACATCCTGGGTTTTGACATGGCTTACTGCATTTATCCTGGGAAATGTAGCAGCTTAGTGATATGAACAACACCCTGCAAACTAAAATTAAAGTAACTGAAATCCTGATAAGCACTGGACATTTTTTCCCTTCTAACCCTCAGGTTTCTACGTTACTTTGGTGGTGAATCGCTGGTGGAACCAGTTTGTGAACCTGCCATGGCCAGATCGCCTGATGTTGCTCATCTCCAGCTGTGTCCAGGGCAGGGACGAGTACGGGCGCTTGTTGAGGAGGACTCTCATGCGCTATGTGAATTTAACATCTCTGCTCATCTTTCGCTCTGTCAGCACTGCTGTGTACAAAAGGTTCCCCACCATGGACCATGTGGTAGGAGCAGGTACTCCACTTTGCCTCCCCAAAATTGCTTTCCTTTCCCTCAGAGTTGGGAGCTCAGGGAGGGAAGGAGCCAGCCTCATTTTTTTCTTTCCTGTGGCCCTATGTGTGCCTTATACTAACCCACATCAAAGCAATCACCTTTTTGCCAGTGACTTAAATGACATAACCTTAAGAGTGCATGTTTAATGTTCCTTAAGTCTTTAGCAACACTATAGAAATCAAACGAGTTTGACACTCTCATGTGAATCTGCTTTCAGACCCCATGGAGGCAATAGGCCCGCCCCAAACACTCAGGTGTATGGAGCAGGTTCAACATTCTCTAAAGCACAAAAAGCCCCAAAGTTATGATATAGAATGATGCAATAGGAATGGTGGCTTGTTATGTAGTATTGCCTCAGTGTCTGGGATATAAGGTAGTCTGCTATACCAGCGACTAATCTCTGCAGGTGCTTCAGAAGTACAGGTTTATCTCGATTTTTATTTAGGTAGACTGCATTCTAAATATATTGCACATTTTAAGTGTTATGATTTACTAAAAAAAAACCCTCAGCCCTAAGGTTTTCTTCTTTATATTGAAAAACTTACCTTAAACCTTTTAGTTTTTCAAGGATAAATATACTGAGTATTAAACATGTCTTTGTTTTCTGTTTCTTTCAATAACACAGTGAGAGTAATGATGGTGAAGAGAGTTCAACTGTGTAACACTTTGTCTATCAAGGACTGCTCAGTATTTAAAGGCAAGGTGTGGCACTGTGCCTTCTGACAGTCATGGTCACTGTCAAAGGTAGAACAGCAATGCAAAGATGGGGATCTGTTCCAAATACAAGTCCTGTTTTCTACTGAATGTCTTGAATTTCTTAACATTATTCCTTTGGCAGTGATTAGTAAGCAAAGTTGTATCAAGTTAAAATATGCAGTGTGTATGTACACATATTCATTTCAAATATGTGTGAGAAGCTTTGGATATTAAAAAAAAAACAGACAGAATGCACCAAACACTGAAAAAAAAAACCCCAAACCATTTATGTTGGATTCATTTAATTTTAAAGCTCTCTTCCATGTGCTGTGCAACCAAACTGTTTACCTGAGGCTGTGAGAGGTCAAGGAAGCTTCTGTCACTCTCCCCAGCAATCTGCTTCTACTATGCACTGGAAAATTACAACATTTCCAGGCAGCTAATCCAGCTCTGCCTCCCTATTGCTAAAGACAATCTGTTCCAAAGAGACAGAATGTCACAGCATTGTACCAAAACTGTAGACTGGAAAGCAGTTTTGATTGTTGTTTTTTTTAACAGTGAAAAATCTTCTACTATATACTGTGAATATAAGTATAGATTGTGTAGGATTTCAGTCCTTATTTTCTAGGTTTTAATGCATATTGTGCTGCAGAATTTTTATTGATGCAGTACCGAGCATTTCAGGGTATATTTTGTTCCTATTAATATCTGGTGACTTGAACAATACTCTGTAATCATCCCCTCCCTAGCTCTCTGTGACATTGCATATCAGACTGCATGGGAGGGAGGCATTTAATATGAATATGAATAGCACAAATCTAATACTTACAGCACAGACATCATTGAAACAACTTATGATGATTTTGCTGTCAAACTGAGAGCTGCCATGGCATAACTATTGCTACAGACTTCTTTCTTCAGCAAATGAACTGCTTAAATTCATAGATTTTAAATTTGAGAACAGTACCATAGTAATCTAGTCTGACTCATCCATTACACAAGACACAAGAGCTTGCTAGCAGCATCCTTTAACATGTTGCAATTTCTGACTGAGCTGTAATACAAGGAATATAATCAGCCCAGATTTAAAATTCAGATGGCTATACTGGAGACTACACCACATCCTGGGTGAACAGACATTCACAACAGTAAACTTGATGTTGAAGAGTGACATTCTGAGTCTAAACTTGCACAGTGTTATCTTCTGTTCACTGGATTTTGTAATAGGTTTGGGTTCTTCTGGTTTTAATTAGAAGAAAACATATTTTTCCCTCAATAGTTACCTTTAGAAGACTGCAAAAAGGCTTGAATGAAACTCAGGAGCTTCATCAACTGTAGTCTCTCCCTAAAGGATACACTTTTGAGTGCTGAACCTTCTTTCTAACTGTTTTTCGTATTTTAGCACTCTTTATGGAACTGTAGACAGTAGATCAATGTAGATTCACTCCTTTATGATGCTGACTGCTGGGGCACACATGCTGCAATGCCAAATGCCTAGCAGCCATCCTGAGCACAGCAATCCTGTTGGCTGCAAGGTGCAAGAGGGAAGTGGGATGCTCAGGAACACAACTGTTAAAAAACAGAATAATGAGTGAGCAGCTGAGCAGAGAGCACCCCTGAGCAAAGAGCTGATGGGAAACACTGAAGAGAAACATGAGGTGTGAGCTCAGAAACATGAATACTTATGGATGGCTGAAGACTGCAGTCCCAAATCCTCTGCTGGAAGGAAAAACCTGAATTAACCCTTTTCCACATAACACGGAAGCAGAAAGTGAAACTTCTTTCTACTTGACCATGTTCCTCCTCTCTAACCACTGGTACTGAAAATATTTATTGTGAATAACCTGAACCAGTCTGTCTCAAACTATTGAGTTTTGGCAGGAGAAATGTGACTCTTTGAATCACTTAAGGAAGAACATGAGTGATTTTTTCCCAGCCAGGCTTGTGTTCTCATCAATCATTTTCCTGTAAGATCTCTTTGGCTGACACTGTTCACTTTGGTGTCCTTTGATTATTTATTGATTGCAATCCATGTCATTTTTCTGATACTTTCACAAGGATTCAGTGCCCTGTCATTCCTTAGATCATCCTTTTCAAGATATTGGCCCAGTATTTTACAAATATTTCCCTTTTTCTGGAGCTGCTTCAGTCTTCCAGTGCTTGTCAAAACCAGTATTCTTGTTTAGAGAGTTTCTTCATTAATTCTTTGAATACTTCTAAATAAAAATAGCGTGACCATATTTAGAAACCATGTAATTTTAATAACTGAAGTTTGATATCCTCCCCTATATTTGATGGGATATAAAGTGCTTCTTTACCACTGCAATAACAGCAAGGTATTCTGAACTGTATGTTGTCTATTGCCAGCAGTAAGAGCAATCCAGAATTAGTATTTTCTGCAATAAGAATACTAGGCATTATTGATGTTCATCTAAGAGAATATTTAATCAATATTAACACAAACACTTCAATGCCAGTTTTAACTTTATAATTAAAAGGACAGATCTGTTGAGCTTTCCGAACAAAATGTGCCCGGTTTCAGTGGAAGGCCGAACTGATCCTTGCTGTTCTTTGTGACTCCTTCAGTCTGTGTCTTTCCAGAATCTCCAAGGGACTTGCATCCAGTGTTTACTCCAGGCTCAATTTTTTGTTTTCTGTCTGTGTATTTCAGCCTGACAGAAGCATCTTTTCCTGTCCTGTAATAAGCAGGCTGGCAGGACAAAAACTAGAGGCAGCCTGCAAGACTGTCTTTTAGGAGTCAGGAGTCATGACTAACAGGTTAATTTGTCTGGTTGCCTGATTATTTCTGTGAAGTTGATTATGAGAGGTGGCTGCAAATTGCCCAGGGAACTTTTAAAAGCTTTATCTTATTCTGTTCTGAAGTTCTGTGTACTGTCTCTTGCTGCTGAATATTTCCTCTTCCACAGTGTTTTTCTGTCCTGTCCTTGCCTTTCCTCTCAGTAGCTGCAGTATTTCATACCTCCTATGTAGGCTTGTTCCAATTGTACAATACAGGCATTTCCCTCAACAACAGAATATTTAAGATTACTGTGATTAGCAAATCTCCTTTAATTTAATTCACATTTCTATGCAACACAACTGATTTTCTTTATATTTATTTGTGTGCTGTGTCATGTATCTTTGGCAATGTTAGCCATAATGGACATATTCTTGGTTTCAAGTTGGAGTCTACTGTCAATTCACTTACTGAATTTTCAGCATTCAAGCTTGTAATTGGTTGGCTGAGGCCCCTATTTTGGGGCTGTCATGTTACTAATTTTGTCTTATTTCAGAGCTAATGTCAACAGAACAAAAGAAGTTTTATACACACCCTGACAGCTGTTACACACCTGAGCAAAAAATAAGATCCTCCAAACATGACAATTGCTCCAATACCAGAAAATCCAGGATTTACACAAAGGAAAATGGGAATTTTCTGAGGTTGTTTTTGACAAAGCCTGGGTGGAAGGAGGACAGCAGAGCAGAGCTTTCTCACCCAAGGGAGTGGAGGTGTTGCTCTAAAAGCCAGCTGCTCCCTTGCCAGTCCCAGGCAGAGATTGGCTTTGGTGCAGGATTTGTCACACACAGCCCTGGCTCCCCGGTTATGTGACCTTGGACTTGCTTGCAGCAGAGGGAAGCAGGGCTTCATGAGGCAGGAGAACTCTTCAGGAAACCAAATACCTTCCCAGCACCCAGCAGGGCAAATTGCCAGGCAGAGAGCAGCTTCGGCTTGCAGCCCCACAGCATGTCCCCTGGCCCAGTGTCCCTTAGCAGCAGGATTTCTGTGCACAATTCCCTCTTCATCTCTTTGCATGCCTTCACAACCCCAAAGAAAACATCAAACAATCTGTCAGGGAGGTATTTCACTGGCAGAAGGCACACACTCTGTTGGGCTCTGTTTCATGTCTGCACTCGTATCCTCTGTTGCTTGCTCTTTGCTTTGCAGATACAACAAAAAATTATCAGAATCAGAAGGTCCTATCACTGCCCTTACAATATATGTCAAAATGCTTCTGAAAGCCATCACTGGTGAAAAATGTTTCTTGACTGATAGATTCAGTTCCTTATTTTTCTGAAAGCAGAATATGAATCCAGAGAGTAATTTTTACAATTCATAGTATTCTAT
Organism: Cisticola juncidis; assembly: GCA_013400215.1. Taxonomy (NCBI): domain Eukaryota; kingdom Metazoa; phylum Chordata; class Aves; order Passeriformes; family Cisticolidae; genus Cisticola; species Cisticola juncidis. Next base: position 877,959 of record VXBR01000455.1, read on the forward strand.
ATATCTACCATATGTCAGCAGTTAGATATGAGAGCACAGTAGTAGCAAATTTTTGCCTATATTGGTAAAGAGGAATTTAGCTTAGGTAATTAATGCAAAAAGAAGTTCTTTCAAGCAAGATCTGTCCTGGATTTCTTTTTTTTTAATTTTTTTTTTTTTTTACATAGGGGGTTATTAGTTAGAATTATAAGTTGTGTTTAGCAGAGTTCTATGCAACTATTACCTAAACAGACAAATATATTCCAGATTTATAGTTTCAGTAATACTGAAAACACATAATTGGGTTTTTTTGGTAAACAGGTTTCATGACAAGATATGAAAGAAAACTTTTTGATGACCTTAAGTCTCCCCACCTGAAATATTGGGTCCCATTTGTCTGGTTTGGAAATTTGGCATCAAAGGCACGAAAAGAGGGAAGAATTCGAGACAGTGTGGATCTGCAGACACTGATGAATGTAAGTAGAAAAAGGAAATCTACAAAAAACTAATCTGAATTTACTTTTTACTTACATAATTGGTTTTATGTAGTATGCACAGATCTCCTGTGTCATCTAAATGACTTTCCTCAGGATTTATCCCACTTTTCTTTGTGTACCAATGTACACTTAAACACACACAGTACTGTTCACTGGGATTCTTTTTAATATGACTAAGAAGGTATTGAAAGAAGCAAAAAATTGATGGGTAAAAAATTATTGTAACATCACTTTAAATTCATACTTGTATCCATTGCTAAATATATGAGAAATGATAATAATTTGGCATTTTGAAGATTTTATTGTCAGCTTCAGACAAGATGATCTCCCTGAATATTTCATTAAGTGGTAAAATATCCTTTTTATGATATAATATATTCTCTTTCATGTATCACTAGACTGTGAGTAAGATAGAAATAGAAGATGAATTGTGAAGAAATACAAAGTATACTAAGCATTCCAACTCCATAAACCAAGTCAACATTCAAATGGGGTGCTGGATACAGTTATAATATCAATTTATATATACTATACTTTCTTTTCTCCCTGTCCTTTTATATGTGCAAAAATGAACTGTAACAAAATATTTATAATTCAGAATTGTACACCATGCAATTTTATTTTGTTGTGGTTTCTTGCTGGTCGTGTTGTTTTTGGATTTTTTCCCCTTTCAGGAGATGAATAAGTACCGGTCTTGGTGTAGCCTTTTGTTTGGTTATGACTGGGTTGGAATTCCACTGGTCTATACTCAGGTACTGAGCTATTATCCAGTTGAAAATTCAAAATACAATTTCCATAAGAGGGGGGTTGGTACCAAACATTCAAGGTATAAAACATTCATAGTCCCAGAGTCTGTGAGATATTGAGCACTGGTTCACTCACACAGGATCATGGAGGCCTGGCTAACTATTTAAGGTGTATTTAATACAGAGCTGCTTTGAAAGTCTTGCATATTTTGGAAGAGGGGAGGGAGGCACTGAAATGTTTTCTGTTTCCTGAGTGTTCTACCTGACCATAGTTATTCCTGTGGCCTCTGTATTCGCAGTACCTCTGACAGATTTATAAATTATATTGCAAAGGTAGACAAAGGCCTTTGGGCATAAGATTGTATTCGTTCATTATTTCAATGAAGTTCTGTTCTTTGCAGGTTGTTACTCTCGCAGTCTATACCTTTTTCTTTGCCTGCCTGATAGGGCGCCAATTTTTGGATACTGACCAAGGGTACCAGGGACATGACTTAGATATTTACATTCCAATCTTCACCCTGCTGCAGTTCTTCTTCTACGCAGGATGGCTCAAGGTGAGCTGGCTTTCTGGACAGGTGATGGGGGAACCCTCCCTGGGAGGGCTGGTCAAGGTGGCAGATCTGTGACAGAGATGCAAAATCACCAATGAATACTGAAATTACACCAGAGTTGAATTCAGCCTGAAGTGTTCTGTGGTCATACAGAAATATTATGAAATACATTTTTAATTCCACCTGACAGACTGTATGGTAAGAAATGGTTGTGAATCTGAAGGAGCCCATTTTAGTAGAACCAATGCAACCACAACTCCCCAAGGGAGTATTACTCCCACAGGACCTCAGGACTTGAACTATCAAGTGACAGAAAAGAGATTAAAAAAACCTTTCTCCCACTGCATTCTGCAATGGAGAACTATGGCTGGCTGACCTGGCAGCAGCTGAAAGGAACTGAATGATGCTCTCTTCTTATGATCAAAGCTGGTAGTATCTGCTGTTACCCTCATCAGATGCAGGCAATTAAAGGTCTTAATTCCAGAGGGCTGTGAAAGAGTGACAGACAATATTGGCTAGAACTCCACTGCATAGAAATGTTCATTAAAAAGAAGAGTTATAGAGGAATTGGATGCTGCCCATCAGCCTGTTGATGACTGCTAGGCTAATGTATCACAATCAATCTGGTGGTTGAATAATTAAGCCACATATCTCAAGGTGGTTCTCTCCTCTGCAATAGATTAACTGGGAAAAAGTTCCATTGGGGTCCATGTACATTAGATTTCCTTTTGTGTTTATTAATCATGGCTGGAAATATAGAGTTAACTTATCTGTTAAAATACAAATTGACCAAAGTTGGCCAGTTTTAGAGACACCTTCCCACAGCCAGCTCCAAAGGGCAGAGTAGAGAAGGCAGAACAACGAGCTGGCAGATGTGAGGAAAAGCAAAGTGCAGTAAGGGCAAGCTCCTCTAGTACTGTGTCCTAGGAAATGAGGGGAGAAAGGATTTTGCCTCACAGGGACCAGGCTGGATGGGAGTGGGAAAGAGAGGAAGGGAGGATGGTATGGTGAAGGTAGCAACTTCTCCTGGACAAAAGTGAGGTTTTATCTCTAGGCAGTGTATTCCTGTTATACTAGAGGGTTAAGCTGTTCCTCTTGACCACCCTGCTGGTGCTCCTGAGAGGAAATGGGTTTTCCTTCTTCAGCACCCAAGGATGTTTATAGCATCTCTTCCAGTTAGGCTCACAGCCTCCAGCCAACTCCTCGTTGTGGCACGTATGAGATACTATTGTAACTGAAAAATCTTCTGCATAAGGAAATTAAAGGGAGGAGAATTTTTTTTTTTTAATTTAAATTTAATACCAGCAGTATTTCCTCAGTTAGGAGGTTCCTCCAAACCTTCAGTGCCCCAAGTCAGGGTATTTTTGTCTTGAAGGTTATAGCCAGTTTCCTGCTGAGCATGCTGGACTTTGGCTGCCAGGCAGCAAAAAGGGCCCTGTGGTATTAACTTCCAGTAACTTGGCAATTCCTCAGAAAAAATGTGTAAACTGAGCTCATTCCTTGGCCTCAAGCCTGCTCTGTTATACCTATAATACAGGACCAAAGTTTCCCATTACATGAGACCGTTCTAAATCCCCATTTTCATTACAGGGACAGATGAACTGTCCAAATACATAGTTTAGTTATATTCCTTTCTGGAGAATAAAGTCATGTCTCTTATGCCAGGACCAGGTCAGCCAAAACATAAGTCACCACCACTGTCTGCTGTGTCCCAGTCCTCACATTTTTAAGGTCATGTGATAGGTTTTATGGTGGATTTTTGGGTGGTGGTCCAGTGGTTTACACAAAGCTGATCCATGTCTTCCCTGGAGAGCCACAACACAGACCGTGTTCTGGTTCCTCCCTATTGCAGCACTTCCATAGCTGTACCCAAAATTTAATACCATGTCAAGGAGTGTGAGCAGAGGTGACCCCTGTCTCCTCTCATTGCTCCCACCTTACAGGTGGTTTTGTAATGTTAATGTACTCAGCAGTTTTGTTGTGTGCCAGTGCTGGCCTGGGAGGTGGTGGCCTTGGAGAGTCAGCAAGTGCTTATCCACAGGTACAACCCAGAGGCACATAGGGGAAATATCCAGGCAGCAACCACCTTACAGCCATAACTTATTTACATCATAGCTGTCCATAGAAGGTCAATGAACAGGACTGTTTAATCCTACAGTTGCTTTACCCATATCCACATTAAACCAAGGACATGACTGCTACTCCTGTGCATGGCCCTGATGACCACAAAGAAGGCTTGGAAGGGTTATCAAGAATATGATCAGCTTCAAAAACCAAGGCTTAAAAAGATAAACAGAAGGAGAAAAGAATGGAGGGGAGAAGATATTTAATGTCAGTGTACCAAGAAACTAGGAAATAGAGAAGCAGTCTGAATTTTCTACTTTTTTAAATTTTTCTACTTAATCATTTTTTTCCCTCTGTCAGCAGCCATGTGCTTACTCTCCACACAATGTACTTTAGTGATCACGGGGGTGGGGAACAGTCTCTTGAGGTTTTTTCACTGGATATGGGTAACCAGAGAGGTTTCCCTTTCCAGACTAGTTTCCAGACTAAGGTACTTCACCGCAAATATGTCTGAGCTCAATGTCTGATTGTGTCCTCCACAGGATGAGACTCTGCCCTGCAATTTCAACCACTGAAACCCAGTGGTACAGGAACCTAAGCCAGCAGGCAGAATTAAAGAAGAGATTCAGATTCTGTCTCTGAAATTTGGCTAGCATGATGCATAGAGTTCACTTGAGTCAAGTTTTTATGTAGGCTGCTTTTCTTCAAAAGCCTTGGAAGATTGCCATTGGGGTCCATGCTGATGAAGAAGCAGGGGCTAAGGGCTGAGGTGAAGAGATGAGCTCTACTCCCTCCAGCAAGTTTCAGCTGCAAGGCTTGGGAGTACTGACCCCATGAGCTTGTGGACTATTGCAGACAACAGTGTGATAATAGAGCCTCTAGCTGCTGAACCATTCATGTAAATGAGCCAAAGACAACAGTAAGGAAAGGTAATGGCTATTGGATGTGACAATTAGCTTGGCCCAGACATGTCTCAGTTCCCAGGCCAGCACTGATGATGATGATTGACAGCACCAGCGAGGCACAGAGATATGAACCTATAGTGAAAGCAAGCTGTTCCTTCACTGGGCTGGCAGAACCATCACACAGGGCTCAAGCTATGATTGCAAGTGACAGGCAGGGAGAGGGAGAAAAATCCAATCCTACTTTCTCTGCAGCAGTAGTCCAGACACAGCATGCCAACCTCTCTTCACTGTCTGGTTTTCTTTCCAGGTTGCTGAACAACTCATTAATCCGTTTGGAGAAGATGATGATGATTTTGAAACTAATTGGTGCATTGATAGAAATTTACAGGTTGCTGTTTTTGTTTCTACTTTCAGCTTTACCATAGGTTATCATTGTATCTAACACTATGTCTTATATTGAGGAATAAATCAGGGCAACAAGTGCCAGCCAAACATATTCTTTCCCTGAAGGATTACCTGTGGCCGTGATCCACAGAGTTTGTTTTCACAAGCTAATTCATCTTGATTTTGGTATTTGGCATTTACAATGCCTGACTAAACATGCAAAACAGCTGACCCTAAATTATAAGACCACTGTATGCCTGGAAAAGCTTGTAATGTAGGTCAACCCTGCAAAATCCAAAAGTCATTCCCACATAGATAAGAACACATTTTGCTAATCTGAATGTCTTGATATTAATATATCGCATATGAACCTTCTTTTAAAAAGAAAGGCAGCAAAAATAGTAAAAAGACGAAGCAGGGCCCTGAACGAACAAGCAGGGCCATGATTCATGTTCGGATGCTGCCACCCACAGCAGTGTCTGTGGTCAGCACAGGAGCCAGTGTCCCCAGCCACAGGGGCTGTGAGATAACAAGGGGACAGTTTGATTCCAGTTATCCCTGTTTCCCAAAGAGCCCTGGCTGTTTTGCTGTCAAGAAGCTCAGACACATGAGGAGGTCCCACAGCACCCGCTGCTCCCCTTGCATGGGACCAGGCACTGGGCTGGCTGAGCTGCTATCAGACTCCACTTGAGCAAAGCAGAGCCCAGGAGTTTGGGGGAGCAAGGGCCTAATAAAGCACCAAATCAAACAAAGTAACCAGAGTAAGCCATGCAGGGCAGGTATGTGCAAGAATGGGAAACGACTTCACACTGACAAAGATGCTCTCTGGCTTAGCACCATGTCAGGATACTCATTTTCCTGTGCCTTAGATCTTGTTGTGTAAAATTTATTAGAAGGATATTCACATACTTGATTCAGAATGTCTTAAAATGGCAGTGAGGCCTATCAAAAAGATTCTTGACCTATGGACATTTTAAGGAGCACGTGTGTAATACTTTACACAGACTTTCCATAGCACGTGATGGATCACTTTTAACTCATTATACGTGTGGGAAGGACTTCAATCTGGCACAAATATCTTTGCAATACGGAAGATTCAAGTTGTGATAAAATTTATGCTTTCATGAGTATAGGCAGATATAGGGGGTTTATTTTATAATACTGAATCTCTTCCTAATGCCCAGGCCATCATATAGAGCTTATGTTAAAGAGTTTCTGAAAGAAATGTTTACCCAGAGAGTATAAAGTAGACTATTTAATACACTCCCCTATGTTGAAAGTGACATGATTTATGCAAAACCAATTTAAGGTTTCACTTCTGGCGGTGGATGAGATGCACATGAACTTGCCAAGAATGGAGAAAGATATTTACTGGAATGATACCTCTGCCCGGCCACCCTACACCAAAGCGGCTGCTGATTACTGTATTCCTTCATTCCTTGGATCGACTATTGAAATGGGGTGAGTGACACTGAGGGTCCTCAATTCTGTCCGAAAGATCCCCCCCTGACATTCCGCACTGGTTGGAGACAGGCAGTGCAGGATGTGGGCTCTGATGATATTGCAAGTGGAGAAGATGGAGATGAGAAAAGAAATTAGGAGGGAGTGGACAGGCTGCTGTTGGTGGGAGGATGTCTCCAGTGGTCCATGTGTTCACCTAAGTTGTGCACACATATCTTAAATTGTATAATCAATAAATACAGCAGGTTTGTAGGGAGGGTTTGTTGATAGTCTCTGAACACATTTGTTGATAGTTTCTGAGCACAGGATGATACCTGAGGACAGTGACTGACTGTTCTTAATACTTGCTTTGCTTCTTCATGCATCCCAAATTAACAAAACAGCTACTCCTTTGTTCATTTAGTTAGCAGACACCAGTTGAAATCAGTCCAGATTTTTGTGAAGATCAACAAGAAATCATCTTTAATGTTGTATGACTTTTCATTGACTAATGATCCTGGCACAGAAGTTGAAATGGTCAGATTTTGTGAAGGTATGAAGAGGATTTATTTGCAGAGAAACAAAGAACAATGGTTACAAAGAATAGAGGATATGGGATTGCCCCTTGTTGTCAGGATCTATATGAGAAATCAGTGACAGGCCAGTTAGCTTAGAAGCTGTTAGTTTAAATACTTGTGACATGCTGTAATATAGACAGGTCAATAAATGTAAATACCATCATGCCTGAAAAAAATACCAGGCAAGCAGATGTTCTTATCTGAAAACCTTTTTTAAAACTTTACAGAAGCCATTTTTTTAACTTTAAAATTTATCTCAGATATTTACAATTTTCCCATCATTTCTTACCTTTATCAAAATAAAATGTCTTTCATTTTTTTTGTTTGTTTCATTTGGCCTCCAATTTGTGGTTTCTTCATTTTTGTTCTTATTTTTTAATTTTTGCATGCATTCTACTTCAAAGAACAATAGTTTATATGAGTTCCTTTTATCACACACAGCCTTTTCAAAAGTTATTTCCTTCTGGAAAAAACTATAAAATGACAAAAAGAAAAGTAAAGAAGAAAGTGAAAAAAGTAAGGAAGAAAAATTCATAGAATATAATTTATTTTAAGGTAATTTCTAGGGGGAAAAGGTGGCAAAGAAGAAACATCATTAAGTCTGCAAACAATTTTTTAATAGGAAGTACTTCACACAAAAAAATTCAGGAGTGAATGAAAAGTAATTCCCTGATAGCTCCTGGGGAATGCAAACAGCTCTGATGTGTTGACTTTCTATTAATTATTTTCTCATCTGAACTGTTTCTCTGTTCATATCTCTAAAAATAATGGATAGTTGTTACGCAAACTACAAAAACAAGCTGTAAAAATTCTTCCAAGCCCAAAGCACATATATAAAACTTGATCCCAAATCCAAAGTCTTTTCCAGTCACCTCAAGCTAACATCTGGAACAGGTTGCCCAAAAAGGTGGGAGATGTCCCATTCCTATAAACATTCAAGGCCAAGTTGGATGGGGCAATGAGCAACCTGATGTAGCTGAAGGTATCACTGCTCGTCACAGGGAGGTTGGGTTAGATGCCTCTAAAAGTCCCTTCCAACATAAACTATTCTATGATCTTCACAAGTGCTGGATGAAGTTCCTCTGTCCCTCCAGGTTAGTGTTGCCCGCCTTCCTCCTTGCCTCTGATTTGGCCCAAGCCCCTTTGCCATTCTTGTCCTCAGGACAGTTTGGCTTGTCCAATTGCACTGAGTCAGTGATGTGTACTGAATTCACTGGCACGTGCAGCAATAGTTGTTCTCATGAAGCACCAAGGCTGTGCAGGAGAAGAGTACCAGGTACAGGTGAGACCTTCAGACACACTGCATGCCCCAGGAGTGAGATTTGGCCATCTGAGTAACTTCAACAATTTTTGAAACTGTCGTCCTCTGTTTCCAGCAATAGCTTTTTCACAGCTGCTGTTTTTGACTGAAGGATTCTCCTGAAAAAGTAACTACAGCACTGAGTAGGGTTCCTTTCTCCCCTTTCCCTCACCCTGAGCACAAGCCTAAGCATGTGGAGTTGCCTCAGAAGGCTGCAGCTTAAATATGAAATGGTGCCAGATGCCTGGCTGGGTGCCCTCCCAGCCTGGTCCTTAGGAGAAGAGACATCAGGATGTGGAGAGTTCTCTGTGTGATCTGGGTGATTCAAAGGCACAGACACTCTTTCTTGGCACCCTCATCCTTTTCCTCCTTCTCTTTAGAGACACACTAGGGCCTTGGTCCCTGTGTCTTGGGTCCTATGCCTGAGACAGAGGGATAATTGTGCACAGAGACCCAATGCTTCCTATATGTAAGTGACATCTACTACCTGGCTTTATTTGGCAGGCTGGCTGATACTGAATTCCTCTATGGGGAAGAGTGGCCTTGGGAAGAGGAGAAACACCAGAGACAGTACTCAGTTTTGAGAAGAGTCAAGAGGTTTCTCAGTGTCCATGAAGGTCCTTCATACCCAGCTCACCAGCGCTACAGTCGGCAGACGAGTGAGAACTCGGTGTTCTTCCCAGCAGATGAAAAGGGGCACATCAGAAGGCTGCAGGAAATGCACACGAGAGGAAGGCACTCTACCTTAAGCTTCAAGAGGAAACACGAAGGAGTTAGCAGAAGTAACAGGCTTCATGGTAGCCCAGAGCTGGGACCCATAACAGAAACCTCAAGGAATGAGGCACAGTTTGGTGACAGTGACACCTCATCTGAGACAACGAGGCCAGTTCCTGAGGTCATCGTTTCTGAAGCCCAGCAGATTGAACCTGATGTGCTGGACAAACCAGACCTGCCAACAGAGCGCTCTGCAAGTGTGCCAGAAGAGAAGCTCCAAAGGATCCTAGCTGAGGCAAACGTGGCTCTTCTGAACCAGCACTTTTTCCCCCCAGAAATGACTCCATATCCCTCAAGTTCAGAGGTGCATCAGTCACTTCCTAGTGTGATAGGAGAGCCCAAACATGAGCCCCAGGTTAGTAACATAGCTGGTCTCATAACAGATCATGAGAGAAACCTTCAGCGTTGGAGTTTACCAAGCTTCCATAGTCCTAGCACAGCATCAAATGCTGAAGCTGCACCACTTTCAGCAGATTCTGGGACAACTTCACAGCAAAGGACATTCAGTGATGAAAAAAATGTTACTTCTGCTTCTGCTCCACCAACATTTGAGATGCAGGACTTATGGGAAAACCTGGACAGTAAAGAAACAGCCATAGTAGAATTTTCTAATGAGGAAAGTGAAAGAAAACTTTAACCATTCTTCATCTGGGTTTGACTGAACTTCTTGTCTACTCTTGAATATGGTTCTCACACAAATTTGCTGCAAATGCAGAAGGGCAGATTCAATATTCAGAAAATTCATGAACAAGATCCAACAGAGGATTTGGGCACCTAAACAGAAGGCATTGTGGTGACATAGTTTAAGCCACTTGGTCACTGGCTTGAAGTCTGTGACCCTGTGGAAAATACATTTACAGGGAGAACTGGGAGCCTTGGGATATATATGGCAGCGAGGTGTATAGACATAACTAGAGGAAACACAAAGGTTATCAGAAGACTGAACATGGTTCTGTCCACTTTGGATATACACTGAACTCTGCTGCCTTTGTCTGCTCCATCAGCTTAAGGTCCATGACATCCCTGTAAAATCTACCAACAGTTTTCTGTTTGGTTTCTACTCCAGTGGCTCAAATGCAAGATGTGGGCTCAATTCCTTACTCAGCCTGGAGAGATTAAGCCTACCATCTCTCACTGTGTGGAGGAACACTTGAAAAATCAGGCCCCTCACTTGTGCAGGACAGTATTCTGCCTCACTTCTGATGAAGCTATGCCACTAAAGAGTAAAAAAAGTAAAAAGATTAAATGTTCGATTTCATTTCGAAAAATGGAAGGTGCGAAACAGCTGTTGAGCTGTGCATGGGATGTCTGAGCCTTGGAGCATATATGTGGCATATGCAGTGACAGTTTACTGTACAATGAGGCTCCCAGGTGGCCACCCTAGTGATGACAGGGCTCTCTCAAGAGGTGATGGAGCTGCAGGTGTAACTGAGCTTAGGGCTCCACTCTTGTGGAGATCTTCAGCTGGAAGTGCGCAGGCTGTAGTCATCCCAGGCAGACAACAAAGTGGCCCATGACTCCTACCAAAACTGTTTTCCACTTCCTAAACTTCTCCCATTCCCATGCTGCCCAGATGTGCCACACAGATTCTCAATTAACCAAAACTTGAGTCAGCATTAGGTGGCTTCTGCTACTCCAGGGATGACCAAGCCACCTCCCTAAATCTGCTGATAGTGACCCAGCCTTTCAGCTGTCACTCCTGCAAGAAGTCTCAAAGTAGGCCAGGAAAGCAGCCACAGCTCCTTGGGTTTAGCTCTCACCCACATTTACAAAAGTCCAGGAGGGAACGGAAGTTATGAGTCTGCAACAACCAGCAAAAGCGGTATGGACTGCATGGACAGCAAGTCCACCCAGCTCTCTTGCTCAGAAGGTTGCACTTCAAAAAACAAACCAGCCTCTCTGCCATGGTAACTGGTAGTACCAGTGGCTCCTGGGAGACTTTAGTACTCCCTGAACCTGGGAAAGGAATGAACAGACCTGCCTATTCCTGCTCCTATGGCCAGCAACTTAGGTGAGGAGCCCTTCTAGCTGGTATCACATCTATCATACATCTATCTCATCTGGGTAGGCTTCAAACAAAAACCAACAGCCCCCCACACACACTTGTACTTCTTCCAGCTTTATTTCAGTCTGGAAATTGGCTCCTGCTTATGTATATTAGGCATGGTCTAAGCAGAGACACGCTTTCAAATCCTCCAAAGACACTAGACAACACATGTATCCCACCAGTTTAGGAAGCAGAGGACACTTGGCCTAAGGAAGCACTGTTTAAACTCATATTATGTGAATTCCAGTTATGCAGGGAAGCCAAGCACAGATTTGCCAGGTACCTGTGGAAGGACTTCTTCCCACCATGAGATGAGGTGACACTGTTGTGTGACAGCAGCTTATTGAAATTTGATCACAGTTTGGAGTCAGGTGTTCTGGTGCAACCTAACCCTTGCCACTCCACAAGTCTCAGGCAATTCAGGTTGCTATGTTCAGGTTTGATCAACAAAATAAGAAACTCTGTGGAGTGAAATTATACAGAAATGAGCAACGCCTTAGCCTAGGAGTCCAATTTTCTGAATGGCCCTTATGCAGCCTCTGGAAGCATTCCCTTTTCCCTGATTCCCTCTTTCTTCTTGTAGCCGAAGCCACACTTTTCAAGTAAATGTTTCTCAAACTAATTGCATCTACAATTGTCAAGGAACTTAATTTACCAATGAGCTTTACTTAAACAAATGGCTAATTTTAGATATAAACAATACATTTTAAGGACAGCCAGATGGCTCCAGTCTCCAGCGAGAAACAAAGTAAAAGTTTAACTGCTGCTGTCCTCTATAGCACTTCTGTTAAAATCAGGAGAGCAATACAAGTTTCTGAGGAGTTTGGCCATACTCCTCTCAGCTGTGCATGTACAGGAAGAGTTTTCAGCAGCTGTGAAGGAAGCCTGGCCCATTATCTAGCTCTCTCCTCACAGTGCATAGGCTTGAGGAGCTGTGCTTCATGCTGTAAGGGAAATTAAGCCAGAAATTAGAGATGGCTCTCAAGTGTCCACCACAAACCTGCACTGAGTGTCCAATCCCACCATAACCTCCTCCCTTTAATCCTTCACACAGCTTCCACCAGGGCTTAAGGTATTGGACCAAAGTGCTCTTTGCCCCCAGCCCAGACACCAGCTTGTTTCATCCCAGCAGTGCTAAGCATGAAAAGCCCTTCCAGCTTCTCATCATCCAGTTCTGCACATCTTCTCAGCCTAGGATGCACACTGCTGCTTTCCACCAGGACATTACACATCTAATCAGCCATGATTTTGCTACCTCTCCCACTCACTCTGCCAGCACTCCCTGGTCCTGCAATGTGTTCGTTGTTTGATGGAGGCTAAGGGTGGCCACTCAGCAGCCACTATGTAGAGCAAGAGCTTCAGTTAAGCCTCACAGAGGCATCTATTACACATGTGGATGCATGCTAAATTAGGAATCACAGCTCCGAAGTCATGCAATGCAATCTGTAATACACAAGCAGCATTTCACACACTGGGCCAGCTCCAGGTTAGCTACAGTATTCTGTTCATTGCTTCTGAAGAAGCTAGTGCTGGGATGAGCTACCAGAAAAATTTAGTCTCCTTATTTAGTCTTGTACCTCACTTTGGCAAACTTCTGTGTACTCTGATTTGTATTAAATTATCTTTTGGGATTATGTGCTCTCTTAGGCACTTCTCTCAGTAAACTATTCACCTTAGCACGGTAGATGGAGTATTAGCAAACCAAACAATCTACAATTCATGCTCACAGGTATAAACAATGTCGAATTATTGCATGAATAAAGGCACTTTGAGAAACACCATCATCCTGGTTGTACTGAACTCTCAAGAAGCACTTCTGGCAAGCGTTTGACCTATCATGTAGATCAGCTTGATGTCTACCAGGAACAGCAAGGCCCTTACAGAAGCTGGCAAAGTTGGACAAGGATAGAACTTTGGGCCAGGATAGTCAAGTAGGTCAGAGCAGCAGTTTGCTGTCATCAGATGGTGTTCATCTGGAGCAAGATCAGATATATCAAACAAAGAGAGGGCTAGCCCCTGTGCATGCTGCCTGACTTTCCACCTCTTTCCAGGATGTGTTCACACTCTGCACTGGAATTAATAGAGCCAAGATGTCAGTGCTGGGACCAACTGGCTGTGGGAACGTGTCCCAACACTGTCAAAATCTATCTGTAAATAACAGATCTCTGACTGCAAACTCATATAGGAACATATACATATTTTATATATAATGAAAATGTACCAGAGTGTTAAGTATGCTGCATAGCAGAGAAAACATAAATACCCTGCTGCTGTTAATTGAGGAATGTGGCTTTATAGATGTTTGTTTGTCTTGGTTCACGACCAAACAAATGACATTTTCTAGACAAGTAAGTTAGCTTGTGGTGAATCCATTCTTTAAGAGTGGCGTAGACAAAGGGGGATCAAGTCAAGATGGGCCTGAAATACATGGTAACTTCACACATGGTAATACATGGTAAGCTCAGTCTTATCTGCAGAAAAGACAGCTGGCAGCAGAGTCTCCTTTGCTAGAGGTTGATAGCCTGGATGCCAAATGTGTAACACAATATGGCTGCAAATAGAGAGTCATGAAAACAGGCATCACTGAGAAGGATTGTTTCATACAGGAAGATTTCAGAGATACCTACAGTAAAACTGTCCTGGTTTTGTAGTTATTAAGCCTTATTGAGTCTTACAACTGAAAACATAAAATCTAAGGGGCTGTGATTGTGATACCACCAAGGCCAGCAATGGACATTGCCTTTGGTCTGTGCCAGACACATCCAGACAGCAGCAACAGCAAGGGCCTGGGGGCCACCAACCTCTGTCCCAGAGATGCCACCATGGGACCAGTCTCCATCTCCCCATGGCTCTGCCCTGCTGGTGAGGTGCCCAGTGCACATTTTTTGGCTTTAGAAAGATACAAGCAGCCCCAACACGCCAACACATGACATTTTTTTTCCTCCAGGACAGAGAGCAACCTGAATTTTGAACTGTTGTTCCACCCTAAACTCCCCCTTCTCCCAGCACTGGAACCACTGTAAAGAAACATAAAATGTAACTGAAACAGCACTAAGATCAAAGCAGATTTTGTTTCATTAAGTTTTATTCATGTGTATGGTGGCAGTATCAGCTTTAGCAATCCAAACAAATACTCCAGCAGGTAGAATTTAGGTGAATCTTTTGCCAGATCAGCACAGCTACCTGTGGCTGTTCCATCTGAAACTTCTGCCACTGCTGACAAGAAGTGCCAGGGGAAATAACAAGTTCAAGGGGCAGTAGATGTTTAGTGTAGGTGCATGGGTCCCATGACCCATGTGAGCTGGAGGAACACTGGTATCCCTTTGCACAGGCTGCAGTCTGGGTTTTCTAGTGTGAATAGATGCTGCTCCAGCTGTTCCTGCTGCTGAGGGGGAGAGGAGTTGGGTGCTAAAAGCAGCGTCTGACCTAAAGCACCAACACCAAATGTCAAGACCCAAAATAGGAGAATTATCAAGGGACAATGAATCCCAGGGAAAAAGCAAGTTTGAGAGGTGTAAGGAGAAGGAAATCATGTAAGGAACAATAGCTGGAATTAGTGGCCACGCAGGCATCAGTCAAATTCCCTTTCATATAAGCTGGTTGAAGTAAACTAATTTAAAGAGAATTTCAAAGGCACTCAGGAATCAAAGTTGAACAAAACCCAAACCACAGAAAATAATGATGGAAGGAAAGCTGTAGGAAATGAGGTGGAAACCAGCACACAAGAAGAAAAAAAGGATAGTCAGACCAGGCAGGACTAGGATTAGTTTTCCCCACACATAGCTGCTATCTTTTTAGCCTGGCACAGTTCAACATTTTTATTCTTCCTGACCTTTTTGCAAATCTGAGTGCTGAGCTGTTCTGCTGCTTTACCCTGAGAACTGTAGTGTCCTTGAGTTACTCAGGAAAAATTGTTTCTCCATTGTAAACACAGATATTTAACCAACCTATATTATTTGGGACAAGGATCACTGCAAAGTCGTTAGAACTTGGAGGGGAACAACACAATGTGCATGTAGGTCCAGAGTTTCAGTAAAAGCTCTTCTTCACATACGTGTTGAAGATCATTACCTTATCTTCAGACAGAATAAATGCTATTTGGGCTCAGTAGTAATCCTTCCTGTGAGCAGCTTTTGCAAATCCCACTCTGTCATTCCCACGGTCAAAAATACAGTAAAATGCAGACATGAAGACATCTCCCAAAATCCAGAGCGAACCAGTGCGAGTGGGGATGTCAAGGGACTGAAAGCCACTCATGCAGAAGGTCTGGTCGTCAATAGACTCCTGGAAGGGAAAGCACATGTCCCTGCACAGCCTGCTCCGTGCCCAGCTCAGGGAGGGAGGAGAGGGAGCAGGGAGGCTGTGGATACACACCTTGATGATGTACTGCTCTGCTGTCAGCTTGTACTCGTGGTGCCCGATGGTGAAACTTATGTGAGGCAGGCTCGACAACCTTCTGCAGTCTACAAGAAACTGGACACAGTGCTCTGACTGAGATGGGATCACTTTGTCTTTAAGCATTGCTCTTTGAATTCAAGGCTTTTGGGGTAGGTAATTGTGAATTTACTACAGAGAAACAGCATCAGGCTGACTTACAGCCTAACACTGCCCTCAGCTTTCCTACACTCAGTCAAATCAGCCCAGCAGCCCAGACCACTGCATCCTTGGGACCCAGGGCTGATGAAAATCCTTGCAAGTCCCAAGAGAAAGGAGATGAAGGGGCTCTGATACCCTCCCTGTGCAACTCCAAGGCAAAACTAAGTGTGTGAGCCTGAGCGAGCCTACAACAGCAAGGTCTGATGAAGGAAAAGTTCTCCAATGTTCTGGCCTTGACAGGGCAGAGGGAGCTGCTCCAGCCACAGAGGGAGCACCCGATGGGTGCAGTTCACCCCAGCTCCTCCCATCACTTTAGGAAAACAAAGGTAGCAAGGAATACAGCACTTTATGCTCATACTTTGCCCTGGAGTGGGATTTAAAGAGTAGAAGGACTAAACTCTGGCATGGTCATTATTGTTCATAAATAATATATTCAGTTACAGTAACAGAGAAGATAATTTCCTGGCCTTTCTAGTTATTTCATGGAACAACTGGTGTGTGAAATGGCATTGCAGAATGTTCCAGGTCCCAGTGGAATCTTTGCTGTGAACTGTAGTGTTTTAAGTCATTGTTTTGGAGGCTTCCTGGAAGGAAGAATCTGCTTTTTGCTGTTTTTCAATCTATTTTATGAAAACATAACCCTACATTTTGTGTACACTTACCAGTTGTCATGCCATTAGAACAAAAAAATCATGGGATACAGAGGACAAGGGTACAAAAAGCCAGCAAAATGATCTGTAGGCTACAAGAAGCGAGACACAATTCTTTGACATAGCTATTACAGAATAGGACATCCAGAACAAATCAATCCTTGCTGAAAAGTGATAGAAGTTCTGGTAGACGGATACACTCACTTTTACTGAGATAAATTTGAGCCAATATGTGCAGTCTGTCTATGATTGCTAAAGATCAGTAATAGAAAGTCTTATTTTCAGGATGTTTTTTTGAAATTTGGGATGCTGGATGAACGCTCTTAGGTCAGCAGTGGTGTAAATGAACCCACACAGCAATGACCCATTCCTTGTTTGTGTTAGGTTAGTATAAGTATGTTGGAAATACCTATTTATCTATGTTCATTACCATGAACCATTATAAAATCAACTTGTTATTAGAGCATAGTCTTTGGCATGTATCTAAAAATTTGAACAAAATCAAGATTAAAGGTTTGATTGAGAAAGAATCAGGAGCCTCAGGAGTTACAAAGAGGTCACTGCAAGTCCTCCTCTTACGAATGAAAGTGGATTAAGAGTCCACTTTTGTCTTTGCTCTTTGTCCATTGCACTGGGCACTTGCAATACCCTTAATTTTCTTCCAAGAGTAGTTTTGGGTCATGATCAGGACAAACTGGGATTAGCTCAGTTGGTTAGAACATAGTGGTGCTAATAACACCACAGTTGTGTGTTTGATCTGTGTACAGGCCATTCACCTGAGAGCTGGACTTGATGATCCTTGTGGGTCCCTTCCAATTCAGAATATTCTGTGAACTGCAAAGCTAACAAAAGCCACACACAGCAGTGTTCCTTGAGCACGGGAGCTGTGGCAACCTGTGGGAGCCAGCAAAGGGCCAGCAATAGGCACAGTAGGAATTAACTGCTCTTTGCCTGGAGGCAGGGACAGGAAGGAGTGGTAAGGAGTGTCAGCAGGAGACAGCTGCAGGGAAGAAAGGAAAATCAGCAAAGGGTCAGAGGAGCAAGGTTCAGGAGGAAGAGTAGGAGCCAGCAAGCCTTGTCCTGTACCCTGTGACTCATCTGCAAGGAGCCAGCACTGTGAGTGACACTGATGTGCGTCCCTCCCAGGAGCTCTGGCATGACACCAACTGCTCCACTGCAAGCTGACAGTGAGAGGTCCTGTCAGTGAAGCCACTGTGGGGCTGTCAGTAAAATACCATTCCCTTTCCATCTGATGCTGACAGAGCTGGCAATCAGCACCAAATCCCTCCTGGCTTGGGAGAGCCAGTAGCCAGAGCTGGGGACATCAAAAATCCTCTGAGCTTCCAAAAGAAAATTATCTCTCATGCAGAGGACAGATAATTCCTCAAACAGATGTTGCCATTATTTCCTTACACACCAGTATAGAAGATGAAAACTTGGGAAGAGGGCTGGGACAAGACATATAGGTCAAAAGCAGCTTGGCTCAGCGCTCAGTGCTGTCCTGGAAACAAGGCTTCTGATGGCACCTGTCTAAGCAATCCTTTCTGTTCTTTTCCAACTCTTTGCATCATATACCCAGTTTCTCTTCCTCTCTAGCTGTTTCCTGGCTGTACAGTTTTTTACCTCTCCAGTATTTGATGGACTTGCCCCAATATATTCCTGCAGTCGCCTGATTTGCGAAGAGGGGCCGGTGATAAGAGAAGTGCCTGAGTCAACGATGGCTTCGCAGCCATGGGAGCAAAATGCCACCCGGCCCTGGATCTTTATACTGCAAATGAAATTTTAAAAAACAGCTTTAAGCAAATGGCATATACACTGTGACTGAAACACCATATTATTGCTAGTTAAAGTAGCAGACTACTGACCGAAGTTAATCCCAGACAACGAGTGACAGGACAAGAGGAAATTACTTCAAGTTGCACCAGGGTAGATTCAGATTGGATATTAGGAAAAATTTCTTCACAGAAAGCATTGGAACAGGCTGCCTAGTGAAGTGGTAGGGTCACCATCCTTGAAAGTGTTCAAATGATGTGTGAATGTGGCACTTGAGGACATGGTTTAGTGACCTACTTCATAGTGGTGCTGGATAGACAGTTGCACTCAATGATCCAAAGATCTTTTCCAACCCCAATGATTCTGTGTTTCTATGATTAAAACTATGATTAAAGCTGTCCAGCTCTACTAAAGACAAGAATGTCTGTGGACCCACTCGAGATGCCTACAACTCTAATCATACACGTGCTGCTGATGAATTTGTCCTCAATCCCTGGTATGTGTTCTCATCAGTTTAGACAGTGTGCTAGAGGTAGGACAAAGGAACACGAGCTACTTTGGTCAAAGTTATCAGAGGAGAGGAAAGCAGGACCCAGGGCTGGATTCTATTCCCAGGTGCCTTAACCTCTTAGCTGAACAGTCCACCAAGACTCATCTTGACCACTGGTGCATCATATGAAAACATACTAACATGCTCTCCCAGAAACCAGCTACCCATGTCACAGCAGGTTTAGAGAACTAACAAACCCTGATCTCATCCTGGTGAACCCCTCTTTGAGGGGCATGGGGGTAAAACACTGCAGCTAAGTCCTCCTGCACCAGTGCCACCAGGTTCTGTTCTGGGGGTTTACCTAGGGAGGTGAATTCCACCAGGATTTTTATACATACATACATAGATACATACTTGTTCATGTGTATTTGCCAGTAGCTCTTCTCAGTGACTGGGACCCAGTGGATTGAACCTTTGTAGAGAGAATGGTCTATTCCCCCCAGAATCAACTCACCGCCATTCTCAGTGTCATCCCCTCTGAAAGCAGAAAACAGTTTAACACAGACATGGGAGTGAGCCAGCATGCACCAATGAGACTACACTTAAAAAGCAAAATTCAAATCACAGCCCTCTCTGAATTCAGATATGGATGGCTGAAATGGATTATTACTAAATTATCACTGTATATGTTCCAACTCACACCCTCCAAACAAACTCTGAGAGGACTTACTGTAGGCACCAAGGTAGGCATCAGGAGCAGGCTGAGCCAGCTGCTACTCTCAGCTCAGAAGAAACACTAGAGAAATAGGTGGAGTTGGAGCTAGGTCCAGATTGGGGAACAGTATTTTTCTGAAATGTGGCTATTTGGGTGTAGCACAGCACTTCTGTTCATCTGCATGGGGCAGAGGGAAATCTCTGGCAACAAACATGGTGAATTTGAGCTGCGAACTTTACTTTTACTTATGACCAGCTCCAACAGGAATAAACCTCTGTCAAAAAAGGCATGGTCCTCCCCATAACATTTTTTTCTTTTCATGCCATAATCTTCAATGTCAAATTGAAAACAAAAAAGCAACATAAAGAATCAAAAAATAGGGCAAATCTCTTTCTAGGGTTGAAGACTTATAGAGATGCACAGTTGTTTCTATCAACAATAGATTTACTTCTTTTTCAACAGTGTCATTTTAAAGACAGACCTTTTCAGATAGAAGGAGAAGATTGGTTCCTCTACCAGGTTCTGGTTCATGATGCTGTCAAACACAGGCACAGCATTGCCCACTGCTAAGGAGGGGTAGCCTAAGCCCAGTACACCATCAAACTGGGCAAGGATAAAAGTTATTCCTGGCTCAAACACCGACTCGCCGAAATCCTGTGCCTTGATGGAGATGTTACTTATCTGTTTGGTAAAAAAAAAGGCAACAAACAATCAGGCAAAGAACAACCACAACTGAAAGTAATGACACCACCAATAACAAGAAACTAGCCATATTTCTGATCCATATCAGTGGATTCATTCAGTTTATAACGCCTGGCTATCTTTGTGTGACTTGCATCAACATATCCTGTGCCCATTTGGCAGGTAGGCAGCACCGATTCCTTGGATGCCTTAATTACATGGCTGCTTCTTCATAAGCCCAGAATAGCATCCAAGAAGACAAGCAGAAACAAAAAATAAAATCTGAGGCATTTGTGTTGGCAGCCCAAAGCTGGAGCAGAACCCACACCTCTCAACACTCAACTTGGTGGGACCTCCCCCTGCCTTTGCCTAAGCCAGGCAAGGTTTTCCAGGGCAAGGCTAATATCTGACCTGCCCTGAAAACAGCCGATGTGGAGGCTGACTCCCATTTCAGGTGGATACTCACCTGCAGTGTGTCTTTGCCAGCAATGCCCAGAAGCTGTCCTGTGCCGTACTGCAGGGAGAAGGCTTCCCCTTCGTGCTCATATGAATCTGACTTGAAGGACTTAAATTTCTGGTGTGCCCCTGCACAAAAGAATGACATCTCTACACTGAGGGGTGGTTTGGGCAACTCACCCACTCCTCAATGCAGAAGATGAGACAGGAGAGTCAGATTTTTGCTTCTCTCAAGAGAAAAGTGTTGCAGAACTACTGCAAGCACCTCAGTTTCCCTGCAGACACCCCAATTTTTCTGTACCCGAGAGGAAATTTTGCATTTTGGAGAAAAATTAGAACAAAAATGGGCATTTCCACCTCTGTTGATAGGTCTCCCAGGTCTTTTTTCATGCCTTTTACCTCATGGTGCAGAGGGACTCTGGGCAGGTGCAGCCAGTGCCTGCCCTGGCTGCAGAGTGAGGGACAGAGGAGCAAACTGGGGAGAGGAGAGCGGCCCTAAGGGATGCTCCAAAGCCTGCCCTTGCAGATCCCTGCTGCAGGCAACCTTCTTGGGCAAGGAGAACTGGGCAAGGTCTCTGGACCCAAGACAAGAGAGGCATCAGGGAGAACATTTCTTACTGCAGGCCTCGCTGATGCAATAGGCGGACGGGACCCAGAAGTTGGAGGAGCCGGTGTCGAACACGACGGTGAAGCGCTGCGGCGGCGTCCCGACGCTCACGACCCCGTAGTACTGCGCCTGCCGGAGGAACAGCCCGCTCAGCCAGCTCCTGCTGCTGCTCCTGGGGAAGAGCCTGATGGGGAGCATCGCACAGGGCTCCCCCAGGGGCTCCTGAGCCATTCCAGTTAAATGTAAATGCAAACCACACAAAGAGTTCTAGTTCCACGAGTGGCTTCAGGCAGCAGGCTTTACTCCAGCTGAATGAACAACCGTGTGGCATTTTTTAAACCTTTTAAACAAACATTCAGTTGAGTTCCCTATGGAGTCAACAAACCCTCTTGCACTGGCTTCAGAAGTGGCAAGGTCATCCCCAAGATGAAACTTTCACATGATCACACAGACTTTCAGGCTGCTTCTCACTGATGTCAATAAGAAGTGAATGTTGCAAAGTCAGCACGACCTACCTCTGCCAGCTTCAGAGGGCTCTGAGCAGTGGCACAAACACTGTCTCATGTGGCTGCCCCTTTTCCTTTGTAATTAGCAGCTATTATAGCAAGTCAAAAAGTATCGTGTTGCACAAACCGTTTCTGATGTACTGGACAAAGTTCATCCAGCAGATGAAGAAACAACTGACCATCCCTGGATAGCAGCAGAGACTGAGATAATCTGTGAACACGTGAATGCTGGACTGAACTGCTTATCCACATCCCGTATACAAGTGTCTAAGTGCTCCTATCTGGCCCTGGAAGAGCACTTCAGCATTAAGAGACCTATTTTTAGGAAGAGGCATTTCTGGAATTCAACCACAGATAGAAAAGCAATAACTACTGCCAAACTTTTTTCAGCAATACAAGTATTAGAATATGTACCTTCAAGTGCATACTTGTTTATTAATACACTGACATTTCTGACCCCAAAATATACAGTCTGAAAGAGATAATCTTGAAAACGCAAGCAAGCATGCCATTAAAGAGAATATCCAACTGTACAGTAGGATGCTATTCCTGCATTAAACAAACCAAAGGGATGTTCATTAATAAAAAAAACACCACCAACAAAAAAATCCCCATTAAAAAAAGCCCACATACACACTGCAATAAAACTGTTTCTGGTGCTTCCTGAATATGCTGGGGACGTGGGTTTTGCTTTGTTGTTGAGAGGGTTGTTTTGAGATTTTCATTTATCCCTCTTTGAAATAAATTTTAAAGAAAGTTGAAATGTTTCAGTGTCCTTTGTTCTTCTTCATGTACTTATTTCTTTATGGGCCTCAAGTGTCAGTAAGTTCTTGCTGAATGAATTTGGCCTTGCCTTCGATTCAATTTCCTGCTCAGATGAAGACTTCACAACATTTCTGCAGCTTAGTTTGTCTTGAGATAAGCATAGCAGAAAAACCAAATAAAACAGAAAAGAAAGACCATCCAAATGGACAAAATTCTAAAACCAAGAAAGACAGCTTACAAAATGGTAGATGTGCTGACTTGCCTGTCTGAGATCCAGTGAAATTAATATTTTTCCTTTTTTGGTTTAGATGGTAAATGCTCCCAGGTCAGTCTCCAATATTCAATACATATTAAACTCCAGAGATAAAAGCAGAAAAACAAAAAACTCTACTTAAGTCTTTGCTAACACTGATTTATGACTCCACCTGATCGAATAAATGGGATTTGGAGTATTTTTTTATAACACAGAAGCGTCCAAGTGTCTAGTAAATAGATATGACTCAATGAAGTAATCAGATTCTGCTATAAAAAGAAAAAAGCCCTATAGATCACCAAGACTGATACAGGCAAACCTCCTATATTTCTTTGGGGACCCAGTCAAGTACAATACAGATCTATACAAAAACAAAACCTGTCACAGGACTACTACTACTACTTCACATCAGCTTCTACTCAGATCCCATGCTATCCTAGATCCAGACATGCTTTATTTTGCAGATTGCAACCTGTTTTTTTATGATGTAAGATTTATAGCATAAAGCAACAAGACACCACAAGCCCTATAATTTCATTGACAGACAAAATTTGAAAGGTTGGGAAAAAACCCTGCCTTCAGTACAATGATGAGTCCTAATGATTGCATTACCAAAACTGTACTTACATTCATGTAATCATACAGCCTTTCTGAAGCAGTTCCTACTGATAAAGCAATATCTGCAGGGAAACAATGCAGATACCTCCGGGCAAAAACATCAGGGTGGTGATTCCTCCAGAACTCCTCTAATTCTCCCTTTTCTTTCAGCTGTTTCTTGATAGATTTGAATCGAGTCAAGGGGATTCTATGCAAATAAAATAAACACACACAAAAAAAACTGATTGTCCTTTCTAGAACTGTCATATACTCCATTTTCTTTAACAAAAGGTTTCTTTTTTGAGACCTCAAGTAGCAAGAAGCACAGGTCACCCCACGAGGCCAGCTGAGATGCGTGCCAGTGAAGCCAGACATGCTTTCTTACCGTTCCACAGCCATGATGAACGGGATGTAAACCACAGCCAAGAGTATTGCCCTCATGGCTCCAAGCAGTTCAGAGTCTAATGACACTCCTTTGCTCAGAAGTCTCTTTTTTATGGCCTGTTGTCAGCTGAGGGCAGCTCGCCAGGTCAATCAATTGCAGGAGGTCAGTGCTTTGGCAGAAAACTGATTAATTTACCCTCAGACTAACCTCTGGTTTCTGCAAATAGTGATGTCCAGTGGAGCTAGTCAGGCACAGACCAAACAGACATTTAACTAACAATCCTTAATGTCTTTTACATAAATATAACACATGGGGTGAGCTTGGCTCCTGTCAGCGTGAGAAAGAGGAAGCAATCCAAGGAGTTGCTGCTTTTCAAGCTTGGTTTAGTAAGATGTTGCTCAGAAGTTCTCAATGCAAAGAAAGAGGACATTATATACAACCATTTCCATTTTGCATGGAGACATTTCAGCAAGGCTGAGTGACATTTGGTGAGCTTGTGACAAGTCACCCCTCAGAGCTGAAGTTTAAATCGCTATTTATGAGAGAGCTCCAGTCTAAACATAAATGTAACTGCCACCCCATAAAATGGATCTTCAAAGTAAAACCCACAACAGTACAATACTACAACATACAGTAAAAACCAGCAATAATTTTCCACACATTTCAGCAAGACATTTAGAAGAGCTGTCTTGGATTTTTTATCCTGCAAGTTTCCTGAGGTTAGTGGCTCCCACCTTTGCCTGACACTTGAGTTCAAGTCAAGCCTGCAGAGCAATAATGGTGTCAAAAAGAGGCTGATTTGGCAGAGCACAACCCCCAACCCATCAGCTGCTCAGGAGGAAACTGAGCACTGAGTCTGCAATTTACTTACAAGACTTTTTGAATCTTTCCTCTGCACAAGAGAGAGCAGTAAGCAACCACATACTGCAGCCTAGCATACATCAAAGCTAACTTTGAATAATCAGCCATTTTTGTTCAGAAGGCTGTGATAGAATGATGGGAAAAGAGCAACTACATTTTGTTCCTCTCAACACACCGTGTATTTAAAATAAACTGCTCACTATGCAAAGGTAAACTGGAACCCAGTCATGCTCACAAAGGAGAGCAGATGTGCAACAGCACAGCAAGGAGTGAATGTCAAAGGACATGGAGAAGGCAGGAGTTGTCATCTTCTGCTCCAGCAGCAACATCAAGAAAAAACAGCAGAAAAACCCAAACAGCATATTTGAGCCAAGAAAGGGTCTAAATGCCTGTCATAGACCTTAAATAAATACAAAGCAAACAAAAATTGCTCCTTTAAGTCACTGCCCTTGCTATGTTAGACTGGTTGAGGAGGGGTGTGAGAGCCTTAAAAGTAGTAAGTTTAGAGCTTCATTTAATTAGTTCCCCTGGATTTTGAAATACATAGTTTGCTTTTTCCAACGTACCTCCAAAATTGTAAGTGCTAATAAAAGTCAGCAAAGGTTGAGCCTGGTGTCATCACACAGCTGTGGGCAGAGCTTTGGATCTGAAAAAGCACCAGCATCTTTATCATAATATTTTGTCTTAAAAATAATAGAATCTCAAAAATGCAGCTTTTATAATGATTTCTATTTTTTTATTACAAATTTTTTCAATTATCCACCTCTGAGTAATATTCCCCATTTCTCCTGGACTCAGAAGTTTTACAAAAGTTATCAGCAAACGATCACATTTTCCGTCCCAGAGTCATCCCAGCCACTGAGCTGCAAGAACTGGGTGCTGGAAATGGGAATAGTGAGCAAAGATATAACCATTTGTGAAATTCTAGAAAGCAAAGTCATTTCTCAATGAGCCCCCACCTGTCATCTGATGCACAGCAGAGAAGATGTCATGCCCTTGTGCCCTGCTTTGACAAGAGCAAGACAATGTCTGTGCTGAGTGCCTTTATCACTTGAACCTTTCCTCAAATGCTACAAATGCTTCTGGGAAGTCGCTGATGCTCGTATTGGAGGGCACCACAGTAACTTTGAAGATATGAAGCAGCTTTCAAAACACTGCCTGGGACTGCTGTGAGGACTGCCTTTGTCTTAGCACCTCCACTGAGTGGCTGATCCTCACAAAGAATGATTGTTCATTTCATTGCAAGTGTAGTCCTTTATTAATCCACACACAAAGATTATTCTTTCCCAAATTCTCTGATCTCAGACTATGTTCCAAGCAGACATTAATTTAGCTAACAGAGGTACAAAATGCAGCAACAAAAGGTCATAGTGACCTTTTTTGATAAGCTGGAATAATGATTAAACTACAGTGCAGAGGATCCCTAAGAAATAGTTATCTGCAGCTTAAAAATTCCATTAAGGAGAAATAATTCAAGTACAAAAAAAATCCATATCCATATCTGCAGACATAAGGTACTTGGCCAAGTTATTTGTCTACATATGGATTATTGAGAAAAATATGCCTAAAATATATCATTAATATATTCTTAGCTATGCTCTTATGTTGTTATGTTTAGTAGGTTATCTGAAAAAATTTGTCTAAAAGACAAGGCTTTGCTGTGGATGTATATTCATTATTAGTTATGCCAAATGCATCTGGTTTTCCACACCTGTAGCCCACTGTGCCTTAAGGGGAGCGACCCTTGCCTTCAGAAGGTGCCATGGCTGTTTACAAATGAAAAACAAATACAACCAACTGCTGACACATTCCCCACATTGGTCCCCTGACATGGCACAGAGTATCAAAGCAGTAAAGAAGTGTCTAAAGTGTCTTGCTCATGCAGTGCAAACTGGCTTCTTGCACATCCCACCATCAAAGAGGGAACTTTGGGGCTCTCTCTTCCACAGCACCACCACAGATGACTGTGACATTGTCTTTGCTCTCCAGGCTTGATACTCTGCCCAGCTTCTCCATCCAAAACTTATTTTATGGCACTCAGGTCTCAGCATTCATTGTTTCTCTATCCTGCTGCAATACAGTTTTCCAGGTGCCTCCTCTGTTGTTCTCCTCCACACATTTCGTAGCATCACTGTTGCATGGCACAGCCACTCATCTTATGGGGAAAAGGCTCATAAATATCCTATAGCCTATACCAAATTGATAGCCAGGAGTTGCTTTACATTTGAAAGCAAGTGATAGTAGAGAGCTCTATATAACTAGATTTGACCAGAAATCCAGAGACCACCTTAAGTGGTGACTTTTTCTCAATTTTCTGTTTGCTCTGCCTTTTGTTTTTCAGGAGTACGTGGCTCTTAGCAGTCACAGACTTTGGTAGTATAGCACCTAATACCCCAAAACCAAATGCAGATTGTTCAAAGAAAGTATTCTCCCTAAATTACAGTAAGCGTGGAAAATGACAGCAATGAGCTGTAGATATCAAAGCAAAGAGCCAGGTGCTAAAAAGGCTGTTTTACTTTAAAACACTCTGCCAGCTTTCACACCCAAAGTTTGTGGTAGAGCCATGGCCAACACACAGGCAGGATAATCACAGAATGGGTTGGAAGGAATCTTAAAGATCCTGTAGTTCCAACCCCCCTGCCCTGGGTAGGGACAAATAGGAGTCCTCAGGAAAGCTTGAAATAGCAGCAGGTCAACATGTCAAACTATGCAGAGGTTCCTATACATGGGAATGCTACTAGAAATTTGAACTGAATAGCAAAATGAGTCTTGATAGCAGAACAGTTTAAACTGTCACATCTAAATAGGCATAACTTTTCAAAATCATACTTATTTCACTCATAATAAGTGAGAATCTTGATGGAATTAAACCCATGGGAGTTTCTTGACAGGTTTTGGTACAGAGATCAAAACTGCAGTAGCTCAGTTGGAAGGTGGATGGAGAACAACCTAGGCAATTTGTGATAGCACATTACATTGGGATTCAGACAAGGAGTAAAACATAATCTAATGGAAAAGGCCCTACACAGTCAAGAATGCCAGAGGCTATAATAAATACCATTAAATTAGGAACATAAACAGTAGAACCACTCAAGATAGCAGTTTGCCAAGGATTTGTGTTAAAGCTTTAAGATAAGTACTGGGTGGCAAGTTACATTCTGAAATCCAAGTATTTGGCACCTTTCAAAATACATCTGTGAAAGTGTCACTCGTCTTGAAAGTCAGTCAAGTCTTGACAGGTATTTTAAACAACAAATTATATCTGACATTTGTGCTGCAAGTTTCATGGAAGCTAAATATCTGAGCTTAAAACTTTGATCTGCTCTGGTGTTTACTTTCTCAAGCCCATCCTTGCTGCCTGCATTGGCTACACAGACAACACAGCTGCAGCAAGAGGTGAGGGGCTGGGGCGTTCGCTAGACCCTAATTTTGTTTGGGGCAAAATCAGAGAACGTCTACAGTGTGCAAGAAGGAATGTTTTCAGTGGGGGGGTGAGCAAGTGGGAGTGTGGGTGAGAAAGGGAGACCTGGGCCCTGAGACGCCCTGTCTATAATCCTTGTCACCAAACACTCATTCAGTTATCAGAAACATTTCAGAGCCCTTGAGATTAATGGCTGGTGCCATGTAAACAGAGCCTTATATTGGGAAGAACGAGTTACCAACAGGCCAGTGTGCAGCAGAAGACCAAGGCAGGCTCTCGCCCCTTGCAGTCTCAGCCATCCAAAAACAAGATCCTGAGATGGGCAACAGTCTGAAAGCCATACTTGCTTTTGTGCCCTCTACCAAGTGCCAGAAGTACCTTTTAGAAGACCTAGAAGAGATGCCAGTGGATAAAATGGTCGATCTGAGTGGCAGGCAGATGAGGCGGCTGCCTGTGCACATTTGCTCTTTCAGGGAACTGGTTAAGCTGTACCTGAGTGACAACAACCTGAACCATTTGCCCCCTGAGCTAGAGCAGCTGCAAAACCTGCAGATCTTGGCACTGGACTTCAACAACTTCAAAGCACTGCCCCTAGTTGTGTGCACACTGAAGCAGCTGTGCATCCTCTATCTGGGCAACAACAAGCTCTGCAGCCTGCCCCTCGAGCTCCGACTCCTGCAGAACCTCAAGACCCTGTGGATCGAGTCCAACTGCCTGCAGTACCTGCCCGAGGTGGTGTGCGAGCTCAGCCTGCTCAAGACCCTGCACGCCGGCTCCAACGCCCTGCGCGCACTGCCTCCCCAGCTGCAGGGCCTGCAGGAGCTGCGCACCATCTGGCTGTCAGGAAACCTGCTGTCAGAGTTCCCGCCCGTGCTCCTGGACATGCCCTTCCTGGAGGTGATCGACGTGGATCGCAATTCCATCCAATTCTTCCCCAGCCTTGCTCACCTCCCCGGCCTGAAGCTGGTGATCTATGACCACAACCCCTGCAGGAATGCGCCCAAAGTGGCCAAAGGGGTGCGCAGGGTGGGCAGATGGTCAGAGGAGACCCCGGAGCCCCGCAAGCGATCCGGGGCGGTGATAGCAATCACGCTCGACGAGAAACCATTGCTACCTCCTGCCACCAAGCCCGAGCCAGAAGCCGAGCCCTGCTGATGCTCAGCTGCCCCTTTTGGCCAAGGTGGCAGCGCGTTCTCTACCTCTCCCTCTCCCTTGCTTGCTGGTGTCCGGGGAGCACCACACGGCCTGGCAGGCATCAGGAGTACGTGCACCACCTTGGAGATAACGTGACAGCAAAACTCTTGTACAGACACCCGTCTTTGTGCGGCAGCCAGCACTCCCTCAGACTCTTCCCTCTCCCGCGCCTCCCATCCTGGGACCATGCACAGCTCACAAGAGATGAAGACTCAGATGTTTGCCATGGGTGGATTGCACGGAGCACATAGGGACTTGCTGCTCCTCACCCAGGGACCCTCTCTTCTCCCTGCCACCTTGCTGAGGTGACCCAGCTCAGCTGGAAGCCACTGTTCAAGATGATCACTGCTGAGATCCACAGCTCCAAAGCAACCCACACCATTGGTCTCAAATTACTTACCTGAAACAC
Organism: Cisticola juncidis; assembly: GCA_013400215.1. NCBI lineage: Eukaryota > Metazoa > Chordata > Aves > Passeriformes > Cisticolidae > Cisticola > Cisticola juncidis. The sequence goes on from VXBR01000455.1 coordinate 907,583, forward strand.
AGCAACACTTCGAAGGTTTCCCTGTCTGCTGTCTGGGAAGTGGTAGCAGAGTCCAGCTGCACTATCAAGGAAACAGCACATATGTACAGGGGACTCTCCACTTTCTTCCTACAAGATTTGTGACAACTGGTTCATTACTGCCAAGCAGCATTCAAATGATGGTGAGGAAAGGTGTAGGCTTTGCTGCTGGGTTCTGTTTCTGACAACACTGCCTCTAAGGGCGGCTGTACAGGCCAAGTTTTCATGCAGGAGCAAAGAAGAAAATCAAAGCCTGACTAAAAAGGAAAATCCACAAGAGCCGCAAAGGTAAACTTGCATGAATAAATTCTGTGAGGGCTGTGAGCTGTCACTATAGGCTTGCACATAATCTGATGAGGCAAACTTTACTCAGCTGATTTCTCAAGCTGGGTATTTCTCAAGCTTGCAACTTGGACCAGTTCAGATCCCCTAAAAAATGCACCCTTTTTTTTAAGCTTTGACAACAGAAATCTGGTTTAAAGTGACATTTTAAACTTAAGACTCCATAGCACGGATCACTTAGGTGACAGCTTTTTTTCCAACGGCAGAGAGCCCTTGGTGTCACACTCTTTGAACAAAACTGTCTCACCAGTGCAGCCTGCAGAAGTGGCAGTTGACTTCCCAGAAAAGGTTTGATTCCATGCCAGCTTACGACTGCTTAATGTCACCTACATGCTTGAAAAATTATCTGGAAATATATAGAATCTGCTAGCACTTGTTGTCTTGTTAAATGAAGAACAAATTTGCATCTGGTTGGTACCCACGTAGTATGCTACTAGTCAAATTAAATAAAAGCATACTAGAATCTTGCCAAGTTAAAAAATCCTTCTTTGGAATTAACAGCAAATTCTATATCTAGTCTTGTTCCAACAATTTCTTTCTACAAAAAAGAAAGCAGGGCCTCCCACGAGTTAAGGGTCCTTTTTTTAATATCCAAGGTCAATGTTTTATATCCCACAGAATTGAGCTGGTCCTGTATTTATGTGAGGGGATGGGGAAGAGCGTGCTTTCACTGGCTTAGCAATGATTTGTGTTTCACTCAGCCCCCTCCACACAGTACTGTCACTCCTGGAGAGCTGAAGAGTCTCCGTCAAGAGTTAAGGGAAGGATTCTGTAAGTAGATTCCCTTCATTTTAAGAAATCTAAGGGTGAAAAATCATTGCACACATGCTTGGTATTTCAGTTTAATCCTGCTTTGGCAAACTTGCCCTGGTGTTTGCCAGGTGCTGTACTACACTTTGAAGGGCCAGAAAGGTCACAAGCCGCAGTGGGCACCATTCTGGCCCCCCTGCCTGTCTGTGCTTACAGTCATCACAGATCTGCATGCAGACTGCTGCAGGCATCACAGGCCTCCCTCCAACCTAGGCACAAACAGGTCCCATCAAGAACCAGGGCGCCTTTGCAGCAAGTACCAGAACAGGTAAGTGAATATGAAGACAGGATACAACAGACATGAAAGGGGTGGGGCAGAGAGGCCAGGACACAGATGTTATGGAGCCTGGCACATTTTCTGCCAAGTGTCCTCAACTGTAAGTCAGCCCAGTACTTTATAGATCAACACTCTGACTGTTTGGTCCAGAATGCTCCTCTCTCTCCCAAACTGCATATTCCTCTCAACTCCCCCTCAGCAGAATGTAAAATTTGTGCTGTAAAAAGCTGTAAGATCACTTAGTGGTAGTTCTGGGCATTGACTGAGGTTCCTCTTCCACGCTCTCTCTTCCAACCCCAAAAAAAAAAAAAAGTAATACTCCAATATCACTAGATAAAGTTACCATCTAACTTCAAAGCCTATTTCTAGGACCCCAACTCAAAACCTATGCAGCCAGGACTGGAATAAACAACTTATACTAACACAGCAGGTCAACATGAACCAGCGAGCCACGAGGGCTCAGTCACTCCCTGAAGCAGCCACGGTCCAAGGATGTGCACCACAGCTGTCCTAATGGATCTGCCCTTCCTGGTTCTACAGAAACAAATACAACTCTGGGGAATCTGATTTTTTTTTTTTATTTTATTTCTGTGTATTTTAAGTGGAACCTGGAAGGAACAGAAGGAATAGGGTTGTGTAAAACCCCTGGTTTATACCCCAAAAGTGAATTCTTCCCCACAACACATACAAGCTCCAGTAAGTGTAAACCAACTGAAGACAGTGCCACTGATGAAGATCTCTTTGTCTCAAGCTTCTGTTCCATAACCTCACAAAAACTACACCATTAAAAAAATTACTAGGTGAGATCTGGTCCACACATCCTCAGGCAGTGAAGAAAATTTAACAGGGGCGATGGTCTGGTACACGTTTTCTGGGGAGAAAAAGAAAAATCAGAAAATTCCCACCAAGCTGATGTTCACCAGCCCCTCCTCACCCACCCTTATTTTTTTAATCTTTAGTCAGTATTTTGTGTTCAGTGGTAGCTTTATCTCACAGCGCAAAAACAGTACCACCTCAAAGCTAACATACCACCCATGACCAAGCTAAAAATAAATCTTAGTGATTCAAAAGGCAGTGAAAACTACCTGGTAGCAGGTACCCAGGGGATAACCTGCCAATCAATGGCAAGTCTTCTCAAACCTTTTAACACACACGTTTCTGTTTTAGCTGCAGATTCTATCTCAGAAGCAGCAGGACATTTCACTACATCTCTTGCTAGAAGAAAAAATAAAGCATGATCCCTTACATTTTGGTCAGCCACTTGTGCAGATATTTAGTGGTGACCTAAGGTTAACTAGCCATTACTCAGGCACAGCAATTTAAGTTTGTTGATGGTTCTAAAGCCCTGACAATACTGCTAATGGAATAAAACTATCTCATATGAACATCAGCATTCACATGTCAGGTTCCCTTTCAAGCAAAGCATTTTTAGAACAAGACTTTTCTGCACTCTTACTCTTCCACAGAAGGAGGTTTACACCACTGTGACTGACCATGCAGATACTCTGATCATACCTGGGTGCTGCTTTAATGATGTCATCTACACGAAGAATCATTTCTGCTGCTTCAGCTGCACTCAGCAAAACTTGTCTCTTGACCTGGAAACTTTCTGTTACTCCCAAAAGTGACATGTCCCCAATGACACCCTCTTTCATATCTGGAAGAAATACAGTAAGAGGTGGTTTTTGAAAGTTTTTCTTTGTTTGTTTTTAACTCAGGGTTTTTTTAAGGAAACTACAAGAAGCTGAGAGCATAGTAACTTACCTGCTCAAATGAACTATACTGATAGTTAGGGAAGTATTAAATAAAGTCTCCTACCTCAAGACTCCTGATTTAAGCCTAATGTTGCAATTACATACTAACAGTTAATGACAGGAACTTTATACACTGTGATGAGGAGACAAGATCCCAGGAGGACTCTTAGCATAATGTCCTTAGGTATATTAACTTCAGAGCTCTCCTCCACAACTCTGTGGTGGTTGTTCGGTTAGGGTTTTTTGGGTTTTTTTTTGGGGGGGCGGGGGAAAGAACAAAGAGAAGGATGTTTGGTTCTTCTGGGATTTTTATCTGGTTGCTGGTTTTAAAACGATGTTTTTCTTTTTAAGCCTCCTATAACCAGACTCAGTGTAAGGAAAGTGGTTTTTAGAGGTGTAAACCATCCACTTCAGAAACAAAGGTTTTCACTCTATTGTCAAAAGCCTGGTAGAACAGGAAAGAAATGTAGTGCTGTACACCCAAGTTCTATGTAAAGCAAAGCGATCAGTATATTCAGTTCTCTCTGAATATATGCATCACACATACACGAACAACTTTAATGAGCCTAATGGACCTGCCATACAGCAATTCAAACACAGAAGTAAATCTGATCCCCTTACCCAGTCCATAAGTAGTCTTCCCTTCACTATGAGCAGCTCTGAGCTGAGCAACCAAATCAGCACTGTCATAGCCAGCATTATCAGCTATTATTGTTGGGATCTAAGGGGATAAACAAAGGTTGTTTTTAATTAACACAAGTACTGATTGTTAGTAAACATGAAACATACTTTGACGTTATTAGTTTACAACTGAATTTAAAGAAGATGCTTTAGAAACATGGCAGATGACTTGTTACTGTGATAAGGAAAAAGTAAAAAACCCAAACTACCTTTCTAAGAATTTCAAGACCCTGTTGTAAGAAAGTAGCTAAGAGAACAGAAGCATGTTGGCAGATTTGTCAGTTCATTTTACATGGACATATGAAAAAAAGAATCTTGACTTATATCATTTCAGACTACAACTGGAGAAATATTTTCAATTAAAAAGTATAAGCCTGCTGGTAAGCATTAACTATCTGATCATTCTGTTCAATGTTTCCATGACAGCAGTGCAAACTTGCATGTGCTGACTGAAGAGTTAATGCCAAGTGTTACTATGCTCTTGAATTTTATTTTCTTGGGAGAAAGGTTTTCCCTAATTTAAATTTCAGAAAGTAATTTTTTCTCAAGCTGACAGCCTGTTAGCACAACTCTGTTAATGTTTCTTGTGACACTAAGATGCACTTTCTACTAAAATGCAATCTCTAGTGCAAGACTAAAAACTCGTAGACAGTACTAGAGTATACATCCAAACAGCACTAGAACATCAAAGAAACAGAAGGATTGCTCTTTTCTAAATCAGCTGTCACTACGTAAGATGAGATTTTATTTACTATTTCTGCAGCACGTTTAACTAGCAGGTACAGCGAGCAAGAACCGATTAGAGGAGGGCTAGCTTATGAACATTCACGATTCTGTAACATGCAGAATTATTAAAACTACTACAATCCTTTTTTCCTAAGACAAAAAAACAATTTTTCCCCTTTGTTTATCCAAGATGTGTTGCTAAACTTCACTTTCCTACTTTGGACAACCAAAACTTTTAAAGTGAAGCAAATACCTGATGTCACCAGTTAGTACAAGTCAGTAAAGTTCATGAAACTTTCTCTCTTAAACCAGCAACCTGAGTAAATAAACGTACCATTCGTAAAGCTTTAGCAAAGGACTCCATTGCAACAGACTCCTTGCCAGGTGTTCTGACAGCAAGCTCTGCAACAGCATTAGCCATCAGCATCTCTGAACAACCTGTTCATTGAAGACACACAGATGTTACATATCTGACATTCAGTAATATAAAATGTGTGACATGTACAAAGAATCTGATATTCACCTCCACCGTACACAGTTCTTGTGTCCTTCACTGTCTGGGCCAGGACACAGAGAGCATCATGCAAAGACCTCTCTGCTTCATCTAGAATCTGCTGTGTGGCTCCACGCAAAACTATGGTGCAAGCTTCACCTAGAAAGCGCAAATGTAAAAGGATTAAAAAGAGAAACCAGGACACAAAAATGGACTATCACAAAGCATTTACAGCATTTACCATGGTTTTGCTATCACTGCAGTCAAGTTTTGTATTACTTAATTTTGGGAGCAAAAGAAAGCACGATGACATTTCAAAGACAGAATGAAATTATGTACACAGTGATATTGCTTTGGTTCCACACCACCTTATTTACTTTAACAGAAAATTAGTATTGCCTCAAAACCCCTTGAAAATTAGAGACTTGCATTTACTAGAACAAGCTCTCAAGCTCTTTAAGTATGCCATATTGCTACTTTTCTTGTCAACTGAATTTCCCAAAGAAGAAACCTTGGTTGTCATCCCTAAAAATTACTCTTATGTTCATTTATGTAACATGAAACATCTGGAGTATCAACCATGAAATTGTGCAGGATTTTTACTGAAAAGCAAGGCTTTAATAAGAACAGTTACATAAATCATTACAGAATTCCTATGCCTCACTGGAAACTGAACAGCTTTAGCAGAGGGTTAACACAAATGTTACAATACACCATTAGTGACAGAACACTTACCCATTGCTACTCCAGAGAAATGAATGAGTTTATCTTCCCCAATCATGACTTCTTCAATAAGCTTGCAGCTTCCTAGTTTTACTAGCTCAGGGTGATCAAAGGTTGATGCAATTTCACCACCTACAAGTGTAAGATCATAAAGAAATCAGAGCTCACAATGAAAGCATCCTGTCCCACAAGGTCTAACCCGGGGGTGGGGTGTTTGTGTGTGAAAAAACCTGTCTTCCTAATTGCCCCAAAATAAATTTAAATCAACAGTACTGATAAGCTTGGATGTTCTCATGTCAGCATGTGGCACCAGAAACCATTAACCAATGCTGATAATTCTTTAAAATACTCATGTTTTGTTTCACATCACAAGGACTAAAATTCTTGTGAATTGTGTCTGGTAACAGAAAAAACAATAAATTATATCCCATGTTTTGCATTATGATCTTTTATTCACAAAGGCTGGAGAAAAAGAAGTATGTTTAAGTAAGATTAACGTTTACTAATGATCAAACAAATAATGTGCCCCTCAAGTTTCATACAAGAAGACACTCTACACACCTGTGACAAGAGCCAGACGTTCTACACCAGCAAAGTCTGCATGTTCAATGGCCATGACACCAGCAGCTCCGAAGAGATGTTCAGGATAGTTGTAGATCAGCTGTCTAAAATTAAAACACATCTCACCATCACACACAGAACAAACTTTGGAAAATGTCACAGTAACAAAAGACACCAGATTCTCAGTAACACGGACACAGGGCAGATTTCTGAAAGCTACTAAAGCAGTCAATGTATGAGGCACCTGCCACACATGGAATGTTACACAACACAGAAGAAAACGCAGTGACAGGGAAACATGCAAAGCTAAGGAAAAAAAATCAAACTATGATGCTTTTTGAAATACCCTTTCTCTGAAGAAACACTATCACACAAAGCACAGGCAGCCATATACTTCAAGGTCTAAGTGCTTTGATCCTAAGTGTCCACTGGGTAAATAACTGCCTATTCTAGCAGTGAAGTAGAACAACATGGAAAGTACCATAACTCTCCCCCTTTGCCAAGAAATACACACCTGTTAATAAAGCAATTTATTCCATGCTTAAGAATACGATCCACTTTCTCCTTCATTTTTTCTTTTTCTGCCTGTTCTATTTCTGCCACTTTTGCTGTGGAGTCCACTCTAACACGAGAGCCAAAAATCTAAATCAAAGAAAAGAGAGCTCAGTTTCAAAATTCCATTTACAAAAACACAGTTTTGTCAACAGCAGTTCTGTCACATACCTTAATCTTGTCTGTATCCATACCAGTATTTGCAATAAGGATCTTTGCATTTTCAATTCTTTTTGGCTGATTTACACCAATCTTCTTGTCGAGTAAAAAGCCTGTAGTAACGGAAAGGCCTTGTAAAACTTCAAATTAAAAAACGCCCCCATCCTTAGTATTCAATTTAATAATAACGTAACAGCGTTTCCTGTAACAAATTTACATAGATGTGTAACCTTTAACAGCTTTATTTCTCAAATGCACACACAGTCAAGACTGAAAGGCTTACCTTCATCTAAGTAGGAATCAGCCAAACTTCCACCAAGTTTCTTAATGACATGGATAGCCTCCAAATTACCAGAGCCTTTCAACCTAAGAACAGCTTCTACAGCTAGCTTGACAAAGTGATCCTTATGGTGAGTAAGTAATTTTGATGAAAGAGTTGTTCCCGCAATGTTCATCAAGTCTTCACGGAACTTCACTTCATCATTACTAAAATAAAGACAATTCACTTAAAGTGGAAGTCTGAAAGCCTTAACTACCACTAGTTACCACCATGAGTCTTTGCCCACTTCTAGCCTCTATCTATATGTACCATTGAGGAATGCTGCACAGAATCCCTCCCCGAATACAGCCTTTTATTTGAAATACAAGTTTTGTTAGGAGAATTTTCGCATTCAGATTTATAAAGTTTGTGCTCACAAAGTGCTGGGCATGGGAAATAGTTGTACTTAAAACGTGAGAATGAAATCTGAAACACCAGCTCAGATCTTTGATCCAGGGAGCAAATTATAGCTTGTATTTAATTTCTACACATCATAACTAATTTTGAATATCAGAGAGCTTCTCTAACTTATTTAAGAAAGAATCCAGTATTTTTTCCTCAACTGTTACAATTCATGAACTCAGCCTTCACACTGCTTTAATAAGAGTGAAGAATTTACCAATGGACTGCAATTTGCCTTTAAGTTTTGATCTTGAATAGTTTTTTAAGAAGAGTTACAGCAAATGGTGGTTACTAACCCATGATCCACAGCTGCTTTCAAAAGTGCCTCTCTTGAAGCCTTTGTGGCTGCTCTCCAGCCTGCAATGATGGTCTGAGGATGAATCTTCCTCGCAATCAGTAATTCTGCCTCCTATTTGAATGAGATCAGTAATTATTTCCCCCCCTCCAAAAGTACAGTTACACTAACTAGAAAAGACATGTTCATTTATGGATGCAACTTCAAGTGTAGTTGAAAAAAGCTTTTTTGTTTTTTCTGAGGAACTCGGCAAGCTGATAGATCATTCCTTAAGATGCTTTTGATCCCAGTTCCTGGACCTGAGATGATCAGACTTTCTGACACAGCTCTGCAAGGAAGAATTGCTCATTTCTCAAATCTCTTTCATAGTAATTTCAAGTTTAGAGTTTAGCAGTGTAAATTTTTCCATAAGCATAAAATCCACACAGAGTTTAAAGGAACAGTATGAATTCAGGTCTCAAGCATAGAACAGAATTTAGCAGGATTTCTTTTCTATGGAAATGGATTTCAGAGGACTGAGCCTCACAACTAAGCAGTACTGCACAACGCTCAGTGCAATAGCCAGGAAGCAAGCTGTAAGAGTCAACTTAAAATACTGGAGAGTTTTATAAAAAATAATTTAAGTGATAATAGTCTAAAATAATACCCTAAAAATGATGATGCAATACCTAAGGGTTGGGTTTTTTTCCCCTATCACATTCAACGGCAACAGAGCAAGCTATTCCTTTCTATGCTTTGAGAGCCCTTTCACAAACATAGGATAACACACCTCCTACTGGTGCTATCACAGAAGTACATTGACAAACGTCTGGAAAAACGTAATACATCACCCTCAGTAATTCAGCTGCCAACACTGTGACGGATGTAGTTCCATCACCAACTTCATCATCCTGAACCTTTGACATATCTGAAGAAGGAAAACACAGTATTGATGCTATTTTTCTCATGCATTAATTTGGACATTTAACCTTTGTGTAAGGAGGGAACTCTAAAAAAAAAAAAAACCAAAAAAACAAGAGATGCAAATGAAGTCCATCATCCTTCAAATTCCTGCTCTTTATTTGCAGCCTAGACACCAGCTGCAGCCTGGTGATGGTCAAGATGGTCCCCTCTTTTCCCCATCCTAAAGATGGTTATCAAAAGGAAGTACAGCTGGATAGAAGCTCCAAGGCATAGACACAAGATGAGAGACTACAATAACCAGGTCTGCTGCATGAACTGCTGATACACAACAAACACGAAATCATTAGCAAACCCAACACCCAATAGTTCAGGCTCCTGCTTGACACCACTAGTGGACCACTGACACAGCAAAACAGCTATTCACAATGGTAAACTCTACAGTGAAGTACAGTGCTCTGAGTGACAGAGGTTTAAATCTGGGAAAACAGAGAATTTCTGTTGCTGCACAGATTTCTGTTCTGAATTTTCCCACTGCAAAAAGAGGGGCACACAGCTGTCTTTTGTCCTTTCTGAGCCCTGGGACAAAGCAGGGTTGAAGGAAAAAATGGTTTTGAAGAGCAGCATACACCAAATTTTACTTTTGCAGAATGCAAAACTCTTGCAGTACCCTGCCCTTCTTAACTTCAGGATTTCTGCTCCCCCTCCCTTTTACAGTATTTAAAGAACACTTTTCTAAGAACAAATAAAAATTCCGTAACAGACTTACAAATTCAGAAGTATCAAGCCTTTAAGAACTCACCAACCAAGACCTTGGCAGCTGGATTGTCAACTCCAATAGCTTTCAGGATGGTTGCACCATCGTTGGTAACTGTCACAGAGCTGTCTCTCCCGGTACTTAGAAGAATCTTGTCCTACAAGATGTGAGATTTAGAATGCTGCTTTAGAACACACTGCAACTATTAAAGCTAAATTGAAAGGTATGGCTACTAAAAGCCTGCAGCTGTCTTACCATGCCTTTAGGCCCCAGGGTGCTCTTGACTAGGTCACCAATGGCAATGGCACCAACAAAAGATGACTGAAATGAAAATAAATATACCTCAGGGATGCATTTATTTCTACTGTAACACAAGAATTATACACCATCACCATAGCTTTTGACATTTAAACCAACCCTTCCACCTCTTTCAACGGAGGCTTAACATAAGGCAAGTTTCTTAACCGCTAAATTTTGATAACCGACGACAAAATATACTTAAATCTCCCAGAAACTGTAAATCTGTTTCAAAGCCAGAAAAAATGCCACCCAGCAGGCACCAATCATCAAGCTCCAGCAGAGGTACTTTGGTTTTGACAATGAAGAGTTTCTCTAATTTTCAGTAAGAACAACACTCCTTCCCCCTTCCGTTCGCAGACATGCAACAAGAAAAGCCAGTCAGAGACAGATGTTCCATATCATGACAAAGTAAAAGTATTTTTAGTAGAAGAATAGACAAAGTTTAATTACTTCAATTACTACTAGTTTCTTTGAGAGTTAAAACTTACCAACCGAGCTGTTTCTGCCTTCTCCTCATCTGCACCTGCCTTGAAAATGTTCACAGGAGCAAGGGAAATGGATGCCTAAAACAAAAGTTAATGTAAGAATATTGTTCTAGCTTCAATAAAACTATTTGTTTTAAAAGCAAATCCCTGACGCTGACAAATCAAACTATGTTTTTATAAATAAAATTCCTTCCATATCCCATTTTGTTGTGGCAACAGGTATATTTAAGAAACAGTTAGGGTTCTTTAAATCTGTCCTGCAATCTCCTAGTCCTGTGAAGGGATTCCAAGCGCGAATGCAGCTGCTCGCAGACCCAGCGCACACAGGGCCCCGGCAGCACATCCCCTCACGGCTCTGCGTGCACTGCTGCTGTGCCCAGCCAGCCGGCCCTTCCACACCGCCCGAGGCACGCACAACCGGCAGGGACCCAAACAAGACTGTTTACTGACCATACTGAGGCTTTAGCACTTTGATAGAGGAGCTGAACGCGTCTTACTTATTTGTTTATATCGTGCAAATAAATCACAGCAGTAACCAATATACGCCTTTAAGGATATTCAGCATTCGCAAAGCACCCAAGGCCGTACAGGAGCCCGGATCCAATACCCGCACACGGTATCAGGGCTCTCAGCCTCAGGGGGGTCACCGCGCGTGGGCCCCGCCCCGGCTCCAGAACCTTCCGCCCCCCCGNGCCGCGCTTCCGGCGGCGCGCGGCGTTCTGGGGGCCGCAGTCCGGCCCCGCGCCCTCAGCGGCTGCGCGGGCTGGGGCGGGCTCTGTGGCGTGGAGAGCTGCTGGGAAGAAATTCCTTACGCTGCGTGGAGAGCTGCTGGGAAGAGGCACCGGAGCAGGCAGCCCAGAGAAAGCGTGGGTGCCCATCCTGGCAGAATCCAAGGCCAGGTTGGATGGGCTCTGAGCATGGTCGAGTGGAAGGTGTCCCTGCCCGTGGCAGGGGGCTGGGAGCTAGATGATTGTTAAGGTCCCTTCCAGCTCAAACTATTTTATGATTTTGCCGTTCTATGATATTCCTGGAGGTCAACTCTCAGACAGGTCAAAAGCGTTTTTAGTTACTGCTTGTGGCCTCCAGTGCGCTTGACAGGCCATCCCAGATGGCTGCTCTTAGACCACATCTCCAGTTTCAAGTAGGGAACAAGAGATGTCCAGCGCAATCCCACTCAATACGTTCTGCAATTCAATATAGAAAAACTGGTAACTATTCCCCTGGCAGCTTTGCCAGTGTGAGACAGCACTCAAACCTTGCTTTGTCACTGCTTTACCTCTACACAAAAAGCCTATTACTTGGTCATATAAAAAGACTCAAAGCAACCTGTATTATTTTGTATGACTCATCCTCAAGAATTAATTCTAGCTGGCATCCCTCTTCTTGCTGCTAAATACTAAACTCTTGGGATATATGGAAAGTTGTTTGTTCCAGATTCAAACTGGCCAGAGACAGAAAATCATCCCAATGGAGACAGCAAAAAAGAACTGCCAACTCTCACCTGTATTGCTAATTCTGTCAATTTCTAGTTAGTATTAGTTCTTGAGTATGTTAGGCTTTTTGTCCTGTTTTCTTCAGAGTTAGATACACTTCCCCTCCACAACTCTGTTCTGAAAACTAGCCTAATAATTTAATTTAAATATCTTTAGTTTTCCTCATAGCTATGCAGAAAACTTTTGGCTAGGGCAAATAATACAACTAAATGAAAACAGCTTCTCTCAGAATCACAGCATTCATAAAGATTTGCACTGAAGCAATAATTCATTTTAAGTCACATTTGCTGTTACTGTGGTGAGTTGGGAGAAAAAAAAATTTAAAGTGCCTTAGACGTATCCAGGTTACGGCCTTTGAATGCTCACAGAAAAACTACAGCAAATTAGGAAATTTGGTTTGAGGGGCTTTTGGCCATTGCTAAGCTATCATTTACAATGTGTAAAAGTAGTGACAACAGAATAGGAAGAACACAGCAGCAGTGCTGGTTCTCTCAGCTGTTCAGTGCCCTCACCTCTGTTGTGCCAAGGGCAATTTTTCAAGTTGTGCTGTATGTGAAGAAGAAAATGCCTCATTTTAAAAATCTCACTTAAAAAAAAAAATCTCAATCTACGTGCATGAGAAAGATGTGACAGAAAATCAGCAGAAATTAAAATCTTGGAGATGAATTTACAGACTTCAGATCGCTATGATCGATTTTGGGCTTTTTTTACTACTGAGCAATGAATGGAATACGGGGGCAGGGAGGAGGGCAGAGAGAGGTACATGAAACAACAATTTAAAGAAAAGCAAAAAAGATTATACCAACAAAACACAATACAATGACACACTGCTAACTACTGAAGTAACTCACAGACAATTTTTAATGTAAAATCAATAGTTTATTGCCATGCTACAATTTTTTTTTCCAAATGAAGTTGGCACTGGTAAGGGGGAAAATGTACATAACACATTTTTTTTAAAAATGCACATTTGATGAGCTTTCTCAGTAATGACAGCTTAAAAGTGAAATTATTTTTTTTAAGATTAATGTGGAATGGCATAAAAATACACTCTTTCTGCATAGTATAAGAAATATGGAATGTTTGTAAAAACAAATTAATTGAACAGGGAAAATTACTTGAAATTTTATAAACAATTTGGCAATGGTACTCCCACTGTTTAGACTTTTTTATATAAAAGAAATAAAAATCTAGAAAGCTACCTTTATACAAAGTTCCTATATTTATGCCTTTAAGTAGGAAAAAACATTTTATAATGCAAATTAGGACATACAATAATCTTACAATATGATACAATGTAATGACAAGAAAAGAACATACAACAAAAGATTTTGGCCTTTGTAGAAATGTCTATTTCTGCATTTACTAAATGCATTTGTGGCACACTGGTGACTCCTGTATCCCTCCTGCCAGTCAGCCTCGATGCTGGCGCGATGCGCAGCCGGGCTGCGGTGTGGCGGGGACACAGACGCCTTCCAGGAGACCGAAGGTGATGCTGCAATGGAGCGAGACGTGGAAAAGGCAACGTGCCTGCTGGTCGAGCCGTCGGGACTGTGGGACACCATACAACACTCTTTCCTCTCATACCAGAGCATTTCTTATACATTCAGTTATTAAGTACCAAAGTCTTACAAGTGAGAACATCTGTGTTCATGATTTGGCAAAATTTCAAAATACAAAGTTAGTACCAAATATATAATATATTATATATAAAATGTGGGTGTATGATATACACAATATTCCAATGCAAAAAAACTGCATTATTATGGAGTTAAATTCGCTGACATCCCTTCCTAAATAACATAACCATTAAGAAACAGGTGTAATCCTGATCTTTCACAAATTTTAGAATCACTTCCTCTTTCATATACAACAATTAAAGCAATACATAAGCAAGTATGACTAAGAAATCAAAATTCCCATAATTATCTGAACTCTGACCACAACAAATAGGATTTGGTTTTCAGTAAATGTAATTAAATATATTTATATTTTTACATCTTTTTAGACCATTCCTGAAGAACTTGACCAACCAGGTCCTCAGGTATAGCACAGCTGTTACATCAGCAGAACTTGATCTTGCAGAAGCACATGCAGTGGCCCTTGAAGTCAACAGGAACCATTTGATCAGCTTCAAAGGACACTACATGCAGACCGAACAAGCTCTGGAAAGGGTCACTCTGCTAACATGGAAGATTTCCTGATCACATCCAAGCTCCTTGTGAGACTCCTTTTCCTACTGCCAAGGGGAAGGATCGGAGCAAAGGATCCATGGACTCTGGGCTCTCTGGGTTGCTTGGCAGGCACAGGGCTGTGTACACACACAGCCCCAGCACCAGGGGTTGGCAGCGTGAGCTTCACGGCACCTTTCAGACTAAGGCTTCTCATGGAAAGCAGAGCAGCTGCTTCCTCCACACTCCTCACTTGGCAATTCAGTCACTACAGGTCTCAGACGGGAGCTCTGGCTGGGACCCCAAGGCATTTAGTACTTTGTAGACACAGAGGAAGACGGTCCCTGTTCTGAAGGGCTTGAGTCTATTTTTTAATCATAGCTTTTACATAATCTCCTTTCTATATACACATATTTGCTACATAAAATAGAATTACACTAAAGTAATGGATATAGTGGAAAACATTGTCACAATATATGTATATTACCACACTAAATAATTACTAAAACTGCAAGAAAAATTTCAAAAATGCCCTTCATAATGTATAAAAATATAGAAATGTCCAACACTTGTTTCATCAACCTTACTTCTCATGTTCTATTTCTACCTGTACACCTACATACTTCCAAACAAAATACTGCGTTAATCTGGAGAAAACACCATGTTAGGAAAATATTCTCATAAGACATCTAACAGACTTAATCACATACCTTACAGCACAGCACAAGAAATAATGTATACATGGTCAGAGTTGCAGAGTTACAGATGCTAAGTTGCTCTTTTATTTTCTTCTGATTCACTTATCTTGTCCAAAAGAGGAAGTAATTCCTAAAGATCGTGAAAGAACCTCAAAATGACTTCCTTTTTAATAATCTTCTGTAAGAGATATCAGCAAGCCTGACTCCATCTTAACGCAGTTTTTTGTGGTGGAATTTCTTCTGGATTTTTTTCCTTGGAGTGTATATGAATTAAAAATAAAGATATAATAAATGAACTTAGGTTTATATTAAGTAAATACTGTCAAATATAAATGCCTGAATTGCTGCCTCAAGGAAGAGATGGGAAAGATCCTATCATTAAATTCCAAAAATACCTAACTCTATCACAATGAAGGACCAGACTCCTTTAGGGGAAATAGGAGAATATCAGATGTAAGTCCACTACTAGTTCCTATTCCATTAATTTCATCTTATTTGCAGCCATTAAATAAATTAGTACAGTGCAGAAATGGAATTTCACCATTGATCTCACCTTACTTGAAGTGAGGAATACTGTTTAGAAACAGATGTCCAAATCAGATACATCATTATATGCTCAAAATAGTAACTGACATTAATCAGAATTTCCATTTTTACTTCACCAATAATGAATAAGAACAATCTGCTCTCTCCTGAATCTCTCTCATTGAGAAGTGGTTAAATATCAAATAAAAACAAGAAAAGCCAGATCTTGAGCCAATACACACTGTTATAGAACCAGCAAAATCAACTGCTGGTCTGTCACCTATAAAAAGCAGCCCTGTTTTGACACTGGTTTGGACTTCACACAGTTTACACATTTCCGTGACCCTTTTTACACCCAAGCCCTAGTCAGAGGTGCAAATACACACAAATATCCAAACATCAGGGAGGGGGAAGGACATTTTATCAATTAATTATACGAAATGTCTACTTCAACACTTATATTTTCTATAAAAGCTCAGAAGACTTTAATAGGAGTAGTGCTTCCATGCACATCATCAGATTCAACCCCTATAAAACGCAAAATATACTTATTGGGGGAAACAAAAAATGTTCTAAGGAGTGTCAAGGTTTTCAGAATGGTCTTTTTCAGTATTGCTTTAGGAAGTCAGAAAAAAACACCACAAAAATTAAAAACAATTGGTCCTCCTTCTGACATAATTTTGAGGAAAAATCCTGATATAAAAATGGAATAAATTCTCACTCCCTGTACTTCTAGCACAATCTTTATTATATACTTTTGGTCACTTTTTTGTGTTGTTTAACAACTCAGTTGCCTTGTTTAAAAGATACAGTAATGTATGTCTTTCTCAAATCATTGCACTAAAGGAATACCTACAGTTAAAGGTTTCCTTTTGTCAAATGTGTTTGAAGGGCAGCAACCGACTGCTCGTTAGGGATGAAAAGTAGAACTGATGGAGATGCTACCATTTTTACAGGACCTAGTTTATGTAAACGTAACATGCCACATGTACTAAAGAAAATGGTTACATATTTCTAGTTTCTCAGTCTATACACCTGTGGGCCCAAAATAAATATGATCTAGATACCATGGAGAGATTTCATCTGAAAACTGAATCCTAGATTACAGACACTAAATCTAACATCACAGCCTTTAAAAGAGACTGAATTGAAAAAAATATTTACCAAGTCTCAAAGGGTAAAGTGCATTGCAACTGCATCTACTTCAAGGGGCAGAAAACAAGGAATGCTAAAGATGAGTAGTGTGGGTGACAGGGACCACCCAGAATGTTCGCAGCGTACACAAAATGAGAAAGCGTTATCCCACCTGTAAAACATAACAGGTTAAAAAAGTAGTCCTGGAAAATACGTCATCAGACTTGTTAATATCATTAAGGCTACAGACAGTTGAAATTTCAGTATGTTCTCAATTCCGGGGACCAGAGCTAAGAAAACACTGTGAAACTTGCAACGATGTAAAAAATTTGCTCAGACTATTCATTTCATCTGAGACTGTTCAGAATAAATGCATAGGACAGTGCACTGGAACTAAGGAGGGATGTGGCTGGTTGTTGAAATTTCAGCAGGTCACTTAAGATCTACCCAAAGCCTCTGCTTTCCTATTTAGTAAAGAATATTATTACTTCCCTGCCTCACTGGTGTGTTTTAAGGGTCCAGTCAGTTCAAACTATACAGATGAGGACCATATATTTCTAAGCAGCTAGCTAGATCAAACAGGCTTGCCTCAAAACACTTGCTGAAGCATTAGTTCAGCTCACAAATTTAACTGAGCTATATGTTAAGAACAAGAGTCACACCAATATTATTAACCCATTTTGCAATGCACTGTGATTTCTCTTCAGTACAGACCAGGAGGTCCATAAGGTGAGGCAATGGCAAAGACGTGAGGGAGCAGCTACAGAATCAGTAGGCTTGGAAAAGACTTCTGAGATCACTGAAGCCAACCTACGACCAAACACCACCCTGTCAACCAGACCACAGCACCACCTGCCATATCCAGTCTTTCCTTGAACACCTCCAGGGACAGTGACTCCACCACCCCTCTGGGCAGCTCATTCCAATGCTTAATCAGCCCTTCTGTGAAAAATTTCTTGCTAATATCTACCTGGCACAGCTTAAGCCTATGTCCTCTTGTCCTGTCGTTAGCTGACTGGAGAAGAGACCAACCCCCACCTTGGGTACAACATGTAAAATGCCTAGCTCTAGGTAGTCTTTACCTTCTTGAGTACCAAGGTCTCCTCACAAGTCAGCGAGTCTGTCACAAGAGTATGCAGAGGCTGATGATTAAATAATTAATAAGGGTTTTTTTTTAAAAATCTCTGTTAAGTTCCTCACAATGGTCTCAATGACTCCTATCTTTTACTTCAGCAAATTGTATTCTTTGTCCATCTGGTATTTCAGTACCGTACAGTCTGTAAGGAATAATGAAAGCCAGAGTGAAAGGGTGGCCTAATACCAATTAATGGTATGGCAAGAGACATATTTCAGTGCTACTACTACTGCCACTACTAAATGCAAGAAGACCAAAGAAAAAAGTTGTAGGAACAGAAATACACACCAATTTAAAAGACAGAAAATAACTGTAGTTTGGTTTTTATAAAACTTCAATTCAAATATTGCATGGAGACCCTTAATGCTTTTTCAGATCTCCAAATGGCTTTTCTTGCATGATTTTCCTCACAGTTCAAGGGTTATTTTACATCATACCAGTTCACACAAGTGTCAGTTCCTTTGCAATCACAGGCTCAAGAGCAATTTCTCCTGCTGCTAGTACCAAGGTGCACCTGCAATACTGCCAGAATTCTATGATTATTCAGAGTATTAGTAAACAAAATAGAAAAGAAAGTCTAAGGGTGTCTCTGGCATATCCAACAAACAACATTCTACCTGGATGTACCTGTAACACTGAGCAGCTATCATTGTAACCAAATTCATCAACTGCAAAAGGAAAACAAGTATGTTCATAGATAATACTACCTTCAGATAATTTACTACGCATCTTTTTAAATTAAAGTACACTATCACCTATGGATGCACATTGCTAGAACGTACAACTTTCTATAAAGAACTATCAAGTCCAGTACCCTGCCTCCCGTGTAACCTGTGTTTGATGCTTTAGAGGAAGACAATAACTGCATAATAAACCTTTCCAGTTGTGCAATAATGCATACTGCTAGAGAGCTGTTTGACCTTCAAGAGTCTTGCTTTGTCAAATGCAGAGTAAGACAAATACATAGATGACCCTGAACAGTTAACCCTATGTACAAAAGTTTGACTTTTAAAACAAGACATTATGGAACAAATAAAAAGGAAACACACAAATGCAAAGAAATGAAGGCACACTGAACTAAGAAAAGACAAGAGAGCCTTAATTCTTACAGCCCACCTGTGAATTCCTTCACAAAACACGCCAAAACTCTGATGAGATTAAAATTTTGTCAGATTCCAGAGGGAATTTGATATGTCACTTGGAATTCTATTCCAGCGGAAGGAGCTTAAGGCTAGTTTTTGATGTGTTTATAGTTCTGATCAACAACCATCAATGTGACCTCTCAAATATCACACAAGTTAAGAAAACCATCGGGAATTAGAGGCCTTCTTGCCCACAGACAAAAAAGGTGTGATGTTTATATTCCGTGAGATGAACCAATCTATCTTGTGTATGTCAAACTGAGTGAATTAACACATTACATACATTTCATTCTGGAGGAACCACTTCAATGGAATGAACGTCAGATACGTATATTGAAAGATTAGGTTTACCTGCTAATAATGCACATATCAAGAGGCTTTAAAAAGTGTCATAAATGCCATTAATGAGTATAGGCACCAGACCAGAATATTTATAAATTCAAAACTGGCATGTCACTCAGACTCTAATCAATTAAAGAGGCACTGTGAAAGGTGGTGATGCTGCTATGCAGTAATTACTTCTACTGTAGAATGAAATAGTGTTACCTAAAATGAATACTTGCTCTACATTAATTCCCTTTAGTAAGACAAGTACACGAAGTATGCAGAAAAAGTTCTATTAGTCTATAAAAGGCGTTAGTGTTAAGAAATGCAAAGTATCCGCATCTTCAATTTTATAAACTTCACAAAAGGTGCAAATGATTCAATGCTCCCCAGGCTCACATAGGCAGGTCAGTACTGTTATGTCTAGTTTTCCTAGAAGTACCATCATCTCGGGGCAGTGCTTTTTGCAAGCTTGACATAGCAGCAGTTCTTTCAATGTCTATCACAGCATACAGCTCTGTGCGCCTGGTTGGAGTCTGCGGAAGTGGAGTGGTGGGGGTTTTTGGAGTCTGAGGGTTGTCAGAGTCACTGCCACCTTCCAAGTCAACCTGTATATAGTTGAGCTGCCTGTGTTCTAAACTTGGACGCCTAATGTCAAAGTTAAAGACTGTTGGGGTACAGTCCCGACGTCGTGTAAATTCTACTTTATGAGCACTTGCTGGTACTGTTACATTCTCTGTATTAACGTAGTTATGCATTAGATCTAGGTTATTGTGGTAGCCATTCAGAGACGGGGTCTTTGGTCCTAAACTGTCATCTTCATCTCTGCTCAGCTTGCGGGCTTCCCAAACAGGAGGCAAGGATGGCAAGTTCTCGTAGTTCAGCAGCGCAGTTCTTCTCTGAGCAGAGTTGTTGATGTTCTGGGTGTCTGAGGTACTGGTTGATGTCAAGCGACCTCTCCTGACCCCTGAGGCACTAGGGATTGATAACCTATTTATATTTTCATACACCAATTTATTACCAGATGGTGTCTCTCTACGTTCATCACTGTCATACCCAGTGTCCCATTCAGTGTTGTTTGTGCTGCTGCCACTAACTTGATCTCTCCCAAGTTGTTCCAGTTTCTCTCTTTCCATTAACTGCCTTTGGACAGGTGTTGGTCCTAAAACAAACTTCACTCCTTCAGGCTCCAGGAGAACCTGAGCATCTCTGTCATCAGTACACATCTGATCTTCTTTCACTTTAGTTGTTTCAGTGTTTGAAAGCTTTGATTCCAGTGGCACATGCACACTTGATCGATTTTTTCTTTCCTCTTGTACTCCAGTAGTGTTTACGTAAGTGTGCACCTAAAAGGGAAAGAAAAAAGAAATTCAAGCACTATTGTGCCTTTTCCCCCCCTTCCAAATTTATTAGCTTTTTAACTCCCCACTTTTCTAATCAAAATACCTGAAAAGAAAAACTTGTGATGGCATGTGTTTAAGAGCAAAAGTCACCTCTCTTGCATTTTGCTGAACTGTAGTCAGTTTTAGGTTTTTTCCCGAAATGTTATTACTTATGTTGATGTTTTTCTCTAACAAAAAGCCAGAAATTATTTCTTACACTGATAATTATTTTTATTTGATGTTTTATCTCAGTTGTGCTCTAGTTCTAGAGCTTGGCTCTAATCAAGGCCACTGTGGGCTGCTCCAACTTAGCTCATTACTTTACCTGAGCAGATCACTGAGAGATCTACTTTGTTATCCCTTATCAGTGACTAACAATTGCTTTGGCTAAGTTTATGTTCATAACTTCCACACTGCAAAGAAATCTATTGTCCATACAAAGGAAAAAAAAAACCAACCAAAAAGAAAAACACAGAGAAACCTAAGAAAACGCTCTGTCTCTTGCCTTGTGTACTACTCCAGGAACAAAAAGAGAGGCTGGGTCTATAGGAACAACTATCCTATTCTTTCTTCAAGAGCCAATTGCCTGCCAGGAACAGAAACTCAAATAGAAAAATATACAATTCCATATGAAGTGTGGCACTCAGAATTAAAAAGGAGCAGGAGTTGGCACCGTACGTCACTAAGAAAGGCAAAAATACACTCCTCGGTTATATCCCTCCAAATTCCACAGTGGATCAATATAAGACTAAATGGGAAAGACTGGAATCCTTTTCTAAATTTTAGTTATATGTCTGGATACACAAACAGCAAAAGCAGTATTTTATAGCAGCAGCCATAGCTTGCTAAACTCTCTGTCAAGCTCTGCAAGCCAAAGTGTCATGCACCAGCTCACTTGACTCCTCCACTGATTTTTTAAACTCACTTACTATTCACTAACTCCAACAATAAGACCTGAGCTCTTCTGTGAGAGCTCCTAACAAATCCTTTCCCACAAGATACTTCACAGCACTGTGCTCTGGCTGCCTTCTCTGGTTTCCAACACTGTTTCTTGCCACACTTGGAAGTCTTCCTAAACCACGTGACATTTTTAAACCTGACTATCATTTTCATCAGCACCTTGAATGATGAGAGAGGACATACCCTAACAGTTTTCAATCCATCCAGACTGATAGGGTTGCCACTAAGAGGGATCTCAGCAGCCTGGAGAACCAACCTCATAGAAACCTTATGAAGTTCAGCAACAGCAAATACAAAATCCAGAGCTTGGTATGAAACAACACCAGCAGCACAGGCTAGATACCAACTGACTGAAAACAGTATTGCAGCAAAACTTCAGGTGGATGGTAAGTTGAATGTGAGTCAGAAGTCTGCTCTTGCAGCAATGAGAACCAAACACACACTAGTTTGTGTGCAATAGCACAGCCAGTAAGTTAAGGAAAGTTACTATTACCATCAATTCTCAGCTCTCATGAGACTGAACCTGAGCTCCAGAGTACAGGACAGACAACACCGTACTGAGGCAAGTCCACTGGAGGGCCATGACTAGAGAGCAGCACAAGACATACAAGGAGAAGCTGAGGGCACCATCTTAGTTCCATTAAGGCAGGGAACCACCTAATAGCTGTTTTCAGCTACCTAAGAGATACAGCAAAGACAGAGCCAGACCTTTTTTGGGCATGTTCAGCAAAAGGCCAAGGGACAGCCAACACCAGATGTAACAGGCAAAAATCTGATAATAAGAGAGAAATAATTTCACAACAAAAGTGGTGAAACACTGGAACACATGGCTCAGATTCTGTGGAATCCCCTTGCCTGTAGTATTCAAAACATGACCAGAACAAGGCTCTGTGCAGCTGTCTCTAACTTAGAACTTTAATCTAGAGGACTGGAGGTCCCTTCTAACCTAAATTATTCCATGACTCCTATTTGACAAATAGAAGACTTATATATAAAGAAGATTTTTGACCAGGATCTCTCATTATAATATACAATTACTCACGTTTATAAATAATTACTAATTTTCTTTTTTAAAACAGTATAATGCAAACACATACTTTCTGTAACTTCATGTTTATATAAAATATGAATTCCTCAGCAAGTCATTCTACAAAGTATCGTTTTAAAGAGGCAAGGCAAACACTTCTGAGGCAGTTAAAATACTGCAGGAATACATTACACCTGAAAAACACAAGAGAAAGCCTACAGAACAATCATTGGAAAAATCTGAAGTAATGCAGAACCTAAGTTGTATGAAGGGACAGAAACACCCACTTGCTCCTCTGCTACAAGTAGAGGATGTGTTGACTCTTCGCCGACAGAGGGGAGGCGCGCGCTGCCCACAGAAGGGTGTCTGCTGGAAGGGTGTGATGAAGCGTCTCCAAAAGATGGGTATCTGGGGTAGCCATTGGGTAAACCTTGTGCATTGAACCCTGGAGCTGAGTCAATTAGAAAACAACCAAAGCCATATTAAAATAGAACAATTTACTGTATATGAATAAGATACTTTATATCCAAAGTTCAATTTTCAAAAGAGAAAGTAAAATATGTAAAACAATATTAAATATTCACAAAGCTCAATTTTGCTTGGAGGAAGGAAATGGAAAACTGAACAGCATCCCAGTATTTACCAGAACACATTTCTGAAGCGACCACTAAAACCTAGGTGTATTACACACCCAGTAAAGTCCCTCCAACTTCTCTTCCCCTCTTACCATCACTCCATGACAAACAGAGACTCCTTTACCTAAGCTTCCATTTCTCTGAAATCATCAATAAACTGGAATTCTTGGTTTCAAATATCAAACCATCTGCCTGAGATTTCAAAAATACCAGAAAATTTTAGGTAAATACTTCACTCACCCATTCATCTACTCGGAGCAAAAGAATGATTCCAAACCAACTGCTCATGTAACTTAAATAGTACTTTTTTCCCTAATAAAAAGTTTGAAACATTGCCCAACATTAACATTTCTCTGAAATGCTACAGGTAAAGCATGCTGATATATCATAAAGCAATTCAGTAAGTGTATTCCTAGTGTTCTTATGCAACAACTAAGTTCCCAAAACTTTTTTCTTGAAGATAATCCTCAGCAAGTACCTCAAGAGAATGCATTGCTGGTAATTAGCCTCTTAGCTTTAAATGAGCCTTCTTTTTAATTACTTAAAGATTAAATTCAAATCAAACTCTATTTTCAGCTAAGTACCACATTACATTTAGGTATGCCATCTGTCAGTAGAACCACACTTACTGGTAGGTGTTCGAGGGGTCCGTGGTACTTCCAACTCAGTTTGATTATTCCTTTCTACTACTGGTTCTTCCACCACATTTATGCTATTATTCTGCATTATCTCTTGTAACATGTTAAATAGCTCTTCTGCCCGGGCACACTTAAAGGCAAAGATTCCTATAAATACACCAAAAAAAAATAAAAATCAAGGAACATGCTTTACAATATATATCACTTTCAAGAAATAGAACTGGAATCCACCTAATTAATACCTGTTGAAGAAGCAAAAGTGTTATGAAATTTTTATTGCACCAAAACACAAAATTATTGTGACAACCTTTAAAGTGGTTATCTAATAGAAGAATAAGGTTCCCATGCACCAAGTTAAATTAGAACAGAAAACTGATTCAATTAGGAACAAAACAAAGTTTTGAGTGCTAAATGAGAGGGAAAAAAACCAAGATTTTTTTTTAAGCTGATAAAAAGGATACCATATTAAATAAATACGTATTTAACTGCAGTGGTGCCACAAAGTCCTATTTCCTAAATCAGATTTCTATTGAACTACCATAAAAATACCTGCACAACAGAAAAGGATTTAAACACTGGGTAAAAGTTTAGTTTCTTTACGAAGACTAAAATGAAAAGCTAGTAAGACAAACTGTGTGGAACAGACAGTAACAAACTAATTGCTTCAGGCTAAAGGATAGACACAGAACACAAAGTTAGCAGCAATACCATGTATTTTGTGTGTGTATTGTGCCACTTTGCCTTTGAACAGCAGGGAGTGTCCCAACTTACCCTCACCAGCAAAGTCGCAGCTTTGGATTATTCTTCCATTGAAAGCATGAAGTTAAAGTTGACACGCTTGTTAAACGTGGGTGCAGGTGCTCATTTTTTAAAGTGAGTATTACAATCTTAAAACACTCTTTACTGAAAACTACCTACCTATATAGCCACTTCTGTAAGTGCAGTTATGTGAACACACTGACAATTACTATCATCATATATTTATTTAGGGATGCAGAGCTGTGAGATATCAGAACCACCAGAAATGCTTCAGAGGGGAGAAGTTCACACAACCCCAGCTGGGAACATACCAAATGGGCTACAAGGAACAATGCTTAGCTACTGACATAGTGCTGTGCTGAGTAAGCTTCATGTTTGCAACATTGCAGCTGTAGAGCTTCTACTGCTATATGTCCCTGACCCCTAATCCAGCCATTTACAATAGTCCATGTTTAATATTTTGTGTATTTCTGAATATTCATAATGGATATTTAAATCTTAATGGACAAACCCCAGAATTTAAAAAAAAATCTAGGTTCACAAACTTTAAAAAGCTCCCAGTATGTTTCCGAGAAAATCAGCTGCCTTTAAAAATTTTCATATTAAATACAATGTGATCTGTGACACAACATGGTGACATACCAACTTCTCCAGGTTTTGTATCCTGAATTATCTGTTAGATGTGCTCCCAAGACAGGTCTGCAAGGTTTTTAATACCTAGCACAAATTCAATGTTTCACCATCATTGCTTCTTACAACTTATCAGTAGAAATAACTTAATATTAAAGGAAAAACTGAAATAAAAATACTGACTAATGTAAGAATTTGTTGGGTAGTATTCAGGGAGTTCTCAAATGAAAAACTTTGTGGTCACCCCATGAAGTGAAGATGAAGTTTTGCAACAGTGCCCACAAAACCCACTGCAGGTCTCAGGAACAATGTTCCATTGCAAAAGGAGAGCAATGGCAGAGAACATTAGAACATTTTCTGCCAGATTTCTTTTTTCTCAATATTCACAGTATTTCAGTATTACATAAGGAGGACAAGAAGCAAAAGAGGGAGGAAAGGCAGGCTTACACAGTCTGCTTAATCTTGTTTTCAAAATAAAAAAAAATAATTGGAAGGAAAGTGGAGATGTCAATTAGACTTGGTGTAAGATTTTGCAGACTTGCTAATAGAACAACCTTCAAATCAGTATTTTGTAAAGAACTTGTAAAGAACAACCTTCAAATCAGTATTTTCAATTAAGTATTATTAGTATCTGTTTTCAATGTTCAAAAGAAGCAGTAAATTAAAACCCATTCAAGTGGTTATCTTCAAAACAAATTTTATTACTTTAAGAATTATGAAAATTTAATTTAGTATGGAGTATACTTCAGTGTTTGAAAATACCTCCATTTTCCATTAGGAGATTAACTCGAAGTGCCTTTTAAACTCCCATTAAAAAAAATTGTCTTCTGTTACCACTGCTTGGACAATGAATATTGACTAGGTTTATTTAGGATCCAGTTATTCCATCTTTCTGACTTTTTAGAAGTGAAATGAGAAAACAAAACCTAAAATTATTAATAAGAACACTGGTAAATGCCAAAAATCAAGAAGAACATTGGAACTTAATTTCACAACAAATGAATGCATAGGAATTCCAACCACACACAGCCATTTCACAATAGGAAGATGCAAAACGAGGCTGAGAGCTCAACAGGAACAGTTGTTCCCTCAGGGACTGCTGCAGGGAAGAGAGAAACACCTGAATGTTCTCAGGGGAGCCAGCCTTGGCCATGGCAGGCATGGTCTGGGTATTGGAAAGATAACCATCTTTTTCCAATGAAAGCCACTCAAGAAATAACTGAGCGCAGCTGCAGTATACACACCTCAAGTCAAAATTTGAGAATTATGTCATGGATATTAATGAAAGTGGTATTTGCTTTAGGAAGAGGATGAAACACAAGTGTTTTGCTGAAGACAATAATAATAAGGTGGGGACATCCTGTTCATATCAGTGCTCCAGGTTTTAAAATCTTAAAAATAGAGAATTCTTTGAATTCTGATGGGATTCCTCCAGTTTCAGATTCTACTGCCTCCTCCTGGAAGTCAAGTTAGCCTCTAAGGCAGGAGAACTTCCCTGTCAAAACCACCTCCTAAGTTGACCAAAAGAATACTCACATAGAAGCTGGAAGTCCTCCAGACCTACAAATTCCAAAAGCTATGTGCAACTCAAATCCTCATTCTACCAGAAGACCATTCCCCATAAGGTAATTTTTTTCCAGAAACCACATTAACATATAGAACTATAGCCTTTATAACTTTTGCCAAAGGACTGGTAAATGTCTTCCAACAACTAAATTTCCAAAAAGCTTTATACACAGCATTTCCACATACCTTGTCCAGTTTGACACCTTCGACCACTTTCAAAAGAGAAAAGATTTGAGTCATAGCCATAGCGACGGAGACAGAGGTAGTGCCATTTTACAGAGTCCCTTTTACGGGTGTACAAAATTAGTTCTGTATCTGTAAGTTCCATTATGCCAGAACCCAGTTCATTACCATCATCATCCACATTAATAACCTATAAAAAAGAAATGAAAAAGCATTAGGTAATTACCCTTTTGAAAAACAACATCACTTTTGATAATCTTAATGCCTAATTGGTAGACTCCATCTGTATTAGCTGCAATCCTTGAAGTGAATGTTTACAAAAAAACCAAAGAACTCGACAAACTAGTTTCTGTGCTACCCTAACCCAGAATTTAAAAAATTCAAATAATCCTTATTTTAAAGCAATACAAATGAGGCTGCCTAACATTACTGTAAAATCTGATGAGAATCTTAAAGTAGATGAGATTTGTAAGGCAAATATTTTTTTTAACTGGCTTTATGTACATATTCTAGTATTCCCACATGGATAAGGCATACCTCAGATAATGGAATCTTTCAGAGCCCCATTTCTAAAAAAAAAAAATATTTGCTTTGTCATATAACCCCACTTACAGTTGGGAAAAGGAATGAGAAAGAATAAGTGGCTCCAAGATAAAGCTTCCTTCACATACATGTATAGCCTTGCACTGTGCTGAATCACCCTACAGTTTTAGATATTTTGCTGCCTTTTAAAACTCAAATAATTCAAACACCTTATAGTTATCTAGTGTGAAAAGATGTATATAAAGCTAAACTCTTGTTCTTTCTGCTTTTAAGCCAGTTTTGAGGTCATTTGCAGACTTTACAGAATTTGGACAATATGTATTTCCCCTCTATTTTACCTCACAATGCTGCTTTTAGTGGGATATTTTCTTAATCAATAAAAAAGCTACTAAAAAAATCCCTACAGAATTAATGTTACTCCTTAAAGATACATTTTCAACTTGAAATCTAGTCAATTGAAAAGAATTAAGAACTGTTTCATCTGCCTGTGAGGCTTGTGCCCATTTTTCTCATTTTGCAGATTACATTCTTTCATCTCCCCCTCCCCCACCTCCCCAACCCCACTGCTAAACAACAATAGAAAAATTCTACAAGGACAGCTAGTTACACAAAGTGATGCATAAAGAGCAAGACAACAGAAAAATATTTTATCATGCATCTTTCTCAACTGATAATATTAAACATTTCCAAAAATTCTCATGGCTTTAAAGCTCATTTCATTGTTGCCCTGAGGCAACACATGAATCCATTTTTCACGAGGGAAGGATTATATTCCTTTGTCAACTCACAGAGACAGTTTGGAGCACAGAAGCAAATCTGGCTTGTGTGACCTATGCAAAGGTGACTTACAGTCACTGACTTCAGCTTAGCATGTCAAGCACATAAATGAGTGTTCACAAGCTCAGAAATTCCAGAGATACATGAGACAAAAGGGCACTTAGAAATGAAATTTCTCTATATAAAGGACAGAAGTTTTCAAAATGTATAATCAGTAGTGACCTGCAAGTAAAATCAGCAGTCCTAAAATTTTCTATTGATGGCTCCACATTCAGGTTCATAATCACACCTCCTCAAAAACTATTTATTCCCTTATGCTAAGGACTCCTTTTCTAACTTAAACCTTCTGTTAACTTCCACAGACAACACCACTTACTTGGGCTCTACCAAGTGAAATGGAGATGGATGAAAATCACAGGGCTTCTTCTCTTTCCTAAAAATCAAAACTGCCCTAAAAAGCCTACCCTGTCACCACTGATAAGAGAGGGTTTCTCAAAGGCACAAGAGAAACCTGTAGCCACAGGCACCGGCAACTCTGCAATGTTTCAACTGTCCAGAAATTTGCACTCTATTTTCATTACTTTTTTTTTTTCATCATGGACCTAGTCTGTAAGAAAACAAAAAAGTACTTGACAGCATGTCACACCAGCTGCATACCTTAAACTTGTTTCGTTGGTTATCTGGGACAGTTTCTTTATCTGGACAGCTACAACAGCTACCCATGACTTCTTTAGAAGACCATCTGATCTCTAAAGGGGAAAAAAAAAACAACCAAGAAAATGAACATTTAGTTGAAATAAAAATTAAGTAACATCAACTAATAACCCAATGCAAATTACTCTGAAATATAATTCTCCATGATGAATCTTCCAGTCTCATGTAATAAAAAAATCAATGTTCTTAGATACTACAAATATGATAGTTAATTGAGATTTGACAGTAAGGAGTGGCAACACTGAGCTGTTAAAGTCCTACCAATAACTCAACTTGAGGTTACTACCAAACAAACTCGTTTGATTTGTCACTTTAATTCCCATGGTAGCAGCTTGGGGGAAAATAAAACCCAACCATTTATTGTGTGAGATTTTCAGTTCCTAAACCAGGCTTTTACACAATGAGCACTCCCTGGCTCAGAAGCACCGCACTGGGGATGCCCTGGAAGCCCTGGCTGTAGCAGGTTACCAGGCACAGGCAGCACAAAGAGCCCACATGGCAATCCTGAACGGCTGCCCTGGTTTGGCAGCCCCAGGGTGGAGCATTCCAGGCCTGCAGGCAGCCCTGTGCTGGCAGTCATGCAGTGAGCCTCTGTGCTTCCAGTTTTGAATGCTTCCCATATAGCAGTGTATATCAAACTATGTCATCAAAGACAACAGAAGGAAAACACCCACATTCAACACAAGTATTTTACAACTTGGAGTTTTTTAATTTCTATTAAGTTCCATTTGGATTAAATTGTGTTATACATTAATTTTAAAACATAGAATACTCAAGTAACACTGAACAGCGTGGCTAAAGTAATGAAACAACAAGAAAATCTTGCTATGTTTGGTATTTTCATTTAAAGATACCTCTGCGTGTGGCAAAACTTTCACAAAACAGTGTGATAAAATGTTCACAGAATCAAGTCTCGCAACTTGTGGTTTCACTCTCTACCACCATGAAAAAGGGGTTAAGTCTCATATTTCTTAAATACAAGAAAATCTGACAAAAGAAAACTTAACCCATTTACATCATCTTTATATTGGGTAAGAACTAGAATTTCTACTACACAAATGAAACCAGGCAAAATCCTGGAAGAGAGCTATTAAGTCAACAAGAGATACAACATTAGAAATCAAGAAGAAAGAAGACAGAATGGGCTGATAAGTTTTCCTGACTAGAGGGAAAAAAACCCCAATGTCATCTTAAGAAAATCATCACTTGGTTTCTAGACAGGCCTTTGTATTAGCATGCAGCAGCAGTATCCATGTAGAACTTTAGTCTGCTAAGGGATAAGGTGCAAAGAATACAATGAAGAACAGTTAACTCTTCCACTTCTTTTGTTCAGAAAAATCACTCAAAAAAGATACTCCTACTTTAGAGACTGTATAAATCAGCCACCAAGGATCCCCTGCAGAGGTAACAACACTTCTCCAATTAATCCAGTCATAAAGACACCTAACCAAATCATCAAAATGAAACTGGGGGTTGCTTGTTTGCTTCTATTGCTGCAGAGAGAAGCTCTGCTACACAGAACAATTTTTTTTTTTCATTGTGAAGTTTTGAAATCTCTGTAGAACTAATAGGGTGGAGGGTTTTCTTCTTCCTCTTCTATTTAGAAAGGGAGATACAGGTAATAATACCCGTTTCTGGCTTCCTGCTCTGGCACCCACTCACTACAATAATGTTCAGATGTTGTTCTTGTCAGCCTACTGCCACTGTACTATTTACCTTGAGAATTCCCTGCTATGGAGAGCAACAGGTGACTATAGCCTCAATGCAGATTAACAGTGAATATTCTGGTCCATACAACGTAGTTGCATATGCCTCTAGCAGCTTTCAGGCACAATGCATGCACTTAATAAACCCCAGACCTAGAGTTCCTGTATCTCAGGAACAACAAAGAAAATATATGTAATCAATAATCATATAAGCTTGTTGTTTTGTCTCAAGTATGGTCTAATATTAATATTTCAGAAAACCAAGAACTGAAATGATCCCTTGAAGAAGAGATGTGAACCAAGGCTATGAGGAAGAAATTCAACAGCTAGGGAACTGGCAGAATTAAAAATCACTCACCTAGATTTGGCCATTAATATTCCCAGCCTCTG
This sequence comes from Cisticola juncidis, assembly GCA_013400215.1. Classification (NCBI taxonomy): domain Eukaryota; kingdom Metazoa; phylum Chordata; class Aves; order Passeriformes; family Cisticolidae; genus Cisticola; species Cisticola juncidis. Next base: position 938,669 of record VXBR01000455.1, read on the forward strand.
CAGCATTAGGGCTTCTGTCATACTCAAAGTGTCATGTTGTCTCGTCACAGAACTAATCATTGGATCTAGAACTAGAAGGGTAAATAAAAATGTCAATTTTTTTTCTTGTTTTTAAGATGCCAGTTAGTAAAATAACAAAAATACATGCTTTTGTTTATAATTATTTTATGAGTATCATGTCAAGCAAGGTCTTCATGATGTTTTAGGTAATACTGATCTCTGAGATGCCCTGGCATTTCAATGCCTTGGAAGAAAATAATCTGGCATTCCTTTCTGCAGTGTAACCCATGACATTGTGGACTCTATTCATTCTCCACTCACTGAGTACCAGCTTCAGTGTGGAAATGACAGATGTGAAGCTCCCGTTATCCTCAGTGCATACCAGTCCAACCCAAACCAAACCCCAGCAGACAAACAAGAACACGTACAACTCATTCTGTGTCGCTCCCTCTTGCTTATCCTACTCAACATACATAAATGCTGACTTGTATGGCTAACACATCACCCTTTCTCTGCTCCCCTCATGATTCCTGCTCCAAGACATTAACCATTAATTGCCTGCTTTTACTTCCTCACCTCCTGGATTATTCTCAAACTAGCTACCCACTGACATTTAACACTGAAAGCTAACTGCAGCTTGCATCATGCTAACAGCTGCCAGTCTCTGCTCTCTGTTTGTAAAATTGCCAAACAAGCACTTGATGTTTCCTTTGATGATGCTTATTAAACTCAATAGAAGGGTAATTTCTCGGAATAATACTTTATTATTAATCTTCCTTATCAGTCTTTCAGGATGTCTATGCAAAGTTCTTTGAGACCACTGAAGCTTTGCTTGTAATTTTTTTTTGCTGCAATTCTTTGTATTCATCAGCTGTCCGCTGTCTTACCCCTGGATTAAAATCATCTTGGCAAACAAAACACCCTGCATTTTTGCATAATATCACGTGTAATATAGTCCTAATTTCATCCCAGTCCTAGGCATGACTATATCAGTTGCAGAACCCTCTTACTCATAAAGGGATTGTGCAAGAGATCACCAGAAATTCAACACCAGCAAATGCAAAAGTAACACTCCTAGCTCTATCTGTTAGGAAAGATCAGTCACATTGTCATGCAATCCAACAGAAACTCCAGTTGGACAGCTATCATAAAGCAAATGATAAAAAGTGTTAAAGTGTTTGGAAATACGTATAAGTGCCAAACCAAAAATACAATTCTATAGTATGAATCCATAGTGTACCCACAGATGTAGTAATACATGCCAACAGGCCCCTCTGTCAAAGAAGACAGAGTAAAAGAAATACACTGCTTAGACAGCTCAGCCTGAAAAAGGGGAGCACAAAAATTGTGTACAGAATTATAGGTGACAAAGAGAAGATAAATAAAGCACAACTATTTTCCAAATGCAATCATTAGGGAACAGCAGTTGACATTATTAAGGGGGGGGGTTCAAACACACAAAAGTTATTTTCTGCACATGGTCTGTAGCTAAAGTTCATGATCTGCAATGTCTTGTGGACATTGGAATGAGTTCCAAAATTTTAAAGATTCAGAAAGTAATTGTACAAATGCAAGCTCCACAAGAACTTTTAAACTCAAGGATGTCATATCTGGCTCAAGCAGTCTCTAAGTTGCAGATACTTAGAAGGGTCTTAAGGAATGATCACAAAATGTTCCTTCTTACTATTCCCTTCCCTATATATTTACTATTGGCTGTCAGAATCAAGATACTGGACAAACTGATACTTCAAGCATGACCCAATAAAGCTAATTAACATACATGGATGACATCAACTCAGCAAAAATTTGTGAGCGCTCTGCCATAAGACATTAAAAAAAGGAAATAATTAACAACTTAACTTGCAACTAAACTCTAGATTTCACAAAGGTACCAAAAGGAAAACTTAATGAACAGCTTGACACAGATGTAGTTTTGCATACAGCTGTGTACCTATCCCTCTGCAGGCTCAAGCTTTGGTTATGGGATGGTCCTACCCAATCTAGCTGGTATTATTGAACTGTGATTTTGGTCAGGTAAGATTTCTGCTGGTTTAGCGTATCAAACCAGCTACCAGAGAGTCCAGCAAGTGCCAGAGCCAGCTGGGGACAGAATCACAGCTTTAGTCACATCTACCCAGTTTACAGAAAAATTAGCCACTTCACTAACTACTGGGACTGAAGTTTACCAAACTCCCTGATAAAATTTTCAGAACAGGAGAATGGAAAGAGAGAGCAGAAAACCTGACCCATCCACTCTGGTGAAATCTCAGGAGGTAGTCATTAGGAAAACAATTAAAATAAAAATGTTCATAAGCAAGCTATCCTAATGCAGCTATGTTTGCACTGGTCTTTACCTTGGTACTTTTCTAGCACAGTTTTAAACTTTTTGCATGATTTGGCTACCTAAAGCAGGCTAGCCTATTTCAGTTACCTAAGAATGATTTTTAAACAGTCTAAACAGAGTTTTATAACTGATTAAAGAAAGCAGGCAAACTTGCAGCACCTAACTTCTTTTAAATACAAAGCAATAACAAAATTCTCCAAACAGTTGCTTCCAATTACAAGTTGGCTATTTACTCAGTTTGGGACTTTCCTAAATTTTCCCAGATTGCAAAATATTTACCCAAACTTAAACATACAACAAGAAGTAGACATTTCCACAGTCACAACCCTAAGTTATGTCTACAATGTCAAATTTAGTAGCTGTAATTCCCCATTCAGAAAGCATCAGTGGTAGTTGTGTGCAGTCATGCAAGGAGGGGGAAAGGGATGGAGAGTATTTTCTGCTTCTCCCTAACACATTCATTATTGCATTGTAAGGTAAAAATCCTGGGCAAGACAAACCAGGACCAGCACTCATCTAAGTCTTGTTAATGGGAGTGAAAGGTAGGAACTGCCATAACTTCACTAAGATTTATTACTTGGCTTTGTGAAGTAAAAGGTGGCTCTTTCCCTCACAGATTAAGCAGGGCCAACAAGTTATGCTAATCTTTCAGAAGTTGAGGAACACAAGGCATCAGTGTAAACAAGAGTAGATACTTTAAAAAGAACAACATAGTCAAAAGCTTAAAGATATTCTAACATTTGCAATTCTGCAGTCTCCCCAAGCTGGGAATGATCTGAACAAGGTGTGCATTCCCCTGATGCAAGAAAGGCCACACGGACATGCTGCTATCATACGTCTCATTTGCTTGTAGTCACCCCATGAAAGTCAGCTCATGGTTGCAAAGCTGATCTTTAAAGCTCGTTTTGATTTAGTTCTGCAAGCTCTGGTCGCAGAATCAAACATTAACTTCAGGAGATATTTTCTGTACACATAAATTCCTCTCACAACTTCCTAAAAATCAGGGAAGGGAAAAAACCCCAAACCATAGCACACCTTAGAAGAGGCAGGGAGAAGCAAGGGTGCCTCGTCTGTTAACGATCTTTTGCAGAGTCTTTTCAAATGAAAAAGTGGTCTTCTAAACCACTAGCTTGCCACAGTGCTAGGTCCTCTGTTATGTCTTTCCATTTACAGTGTAAGAAACAGTGTCCAGATGTTGGTTGTCTAATCTGCATCTAAACTAGACACTAGGAGTAAATATCACAATAATGTGCTAGACAACTGAACACACTGAATGAGGCAAAACTAACTTGGATTACTTCCTCCCAAATTTCTAAATTCCTGGCCCTTAAAATTTTGTTTACATTTCTAGAGGGATTCAGAGAAGTATCCCCAATTTAGTATTATGATGACCATCAGTACACCTGTCCAGTACATCCTATAGCCTCACAGACAAACTGGAAATACTTGAAGAAAACACAGCCAAATCCTCACAGGTACATTGTGACTAATTTTCTCATCCCAGTTTTTGAGCACTTGTTAATGGCAATGGTTTTTCTATAGCAGGTGATAACTTCATCTGGAAAGTGTTACCTCAAAGATTAAATTGAAACTGAGATATAAATCTGAACATTTCAGGTTATACATAGAAAATTTCTAAGTAACTCATTACACTCTCCACTCATTAACCAGAGTAGTCATTACAGCAGCTTTCAGCTTTCCACACAAAAAAAACCTTTGTATGAAAGCAAACAAACAAATAAGAGAAAACAATTTACCATGTAAGAAAAATATTATTTAGTAAGACAACGACTGTTTTATTAGTATGCTGTTCATTTCAAAATATAGGTGAAGGATGCTGAATGGTACTGCAGTCAGCTCTTCAAACTTTGCTGGAAAACCCACCCATTTCACAACTGGCTAATGCAACAGATTAAATGGATAACCTCTGTACCTAAAGTGATATATCCTAGGTCTTTAGAATCGTGATGTAATCCATGCTGGCAAATTCTACATGATTTAAGAATCCTGGTATCCTACTCGGACTTAAAACCACCTACACCTTGACCTTCTGTTTATTTTGGCTAGCATATCTTCATTGCCATGAAGCCAAGTTTTTCAACTGGAAAACAAAACGTTTCTGATACACAGGACTCCCACATACCAGACCTCACATGCACATAAGAGATAAAGCTAGTAATTATTGAGTGTGGCCTTAAAATCCAAGAGCCTTATTTCCCCAATGGTAAAAAAAACTGACTTTATAAAAAAACTCACTTTATAATCACCAAAAGGAAAAAAAAAAAATCTGTACATCAGCAAAGACTGACTTGAATGTCTGGAGACACAACAGACGAAACAGGTGCCAAAGCTGGAATGGTCTCCCATGGAAACACAGAGATTTAATGGCTTATGAGTGTTCAGGGGAACAGGGAGAAACCCAGGAGAAATATAGCAAAAGCACAAAATGTTCTCCTTGCCTGCCCATTCCTGCCACCACCATTCAAACCTACTCATCTTCTTTCAGTTGTTCTGGAAGGCTCTTGCCTTGCACAGTCTGACAAACAACAATGTAACAACAATTCACACCCAAGAAGCAATGGCGTTTTGGGAAGAAGGTGCTTTAACTAAAGCAAACTGAACCGAGGTTAGACACAGTCCATGCCCTTCATCCACTTGGCAACAATTACAAAGAAAATTAATACTGAAGGTGCCTCAGTACCTCAGAAGGATGAAAAAAGTACTAACAAACCATAACAGAGTTAAAAACTACAGCAAAGGAGATCCAAGAAGAAACTAAACATGCTGAGAAAGAGTTTGGTGCCGCTGGCTGCAATTAGGGAAAACAAGGTACGAAGGGTTGAGGTGAAGTTGCAGAATCTAGTTTATAACTTTGCTTATGCTAACAGGTGCAGTTTTCCCTCAATATTTTTATTAAATGAGCACGTTGTCAGACTTATGATTAAAACACAGCAATAAATGTACACTCCTTTTCTCTCTTTAGCCCTTTCCAAAGGAAAAAAAACAAAAACAAAACACCAAAACTGACAGAACCCAAGCTAAACTGTAAAAGCTTTCTGGCTCCAATGAAAACAAAATTATTGCAACCACACAACAGCTTGAGCAGACCAGCTTGCCATTTCAGTGCAGTGCCCTCAGAGCCCTCTTTGAACACACCTTGAGGAAGCTGATGCGGGATCACACCAGAACTCGCCGTCTCAGCAGCATTCCTTCGTCGGCACCTTCTGCTGCTGCCAACTGCTGGTTCCTCAAACTCACAGGAGACTCTTTTTTTCTTACCTCTGCTTTTTAGCACTCAGACCACTTCACAACTTGACTTGTTTTGCTGTACATGTTTCCATATATTTGGATTCAAAATTAACAACTTTTCGTTTCATACTTATTAGTGCCATATAAAAACAGCCAATATCATTTAATAAAACTAAAATGAAATAAACATAAGCAAAAGCAAACTTGGAGTCTTCTTGTTTGTTTAAATTCAGAACTAACAACTGATCTTGAAGAGTCATTGTGCAAAAATTTGAAATGGTATGCTACTATTAAATTAATTCTCTACAGTTCTCGTTAAAAGTGATCTTTTCAGCAAAACACTCAAATTTAGGTGAGATAGTTAAACATTTGCAGAACACTGTTCAACAGTAATTCCTTAAAAAAAAACACTCATTCTGACAGAGAAGCTCTTATATTCACAATTACCGCAGAAATGAAGATTAAAGACCAGGTCAAGTAGCTGAGCTAAGATGAGCAGAGAGAGAACTGCAGCAGGCAGAATGTTGTGCCAACACTAGATACTTCATGGTGTTTAAGACCAATTTATGTAACACCAATCCCACACCTCTCCACTTTGCTCTAGCATGACATTCTAAGAACTGCATTCCCTTATCCTGAGGTGTGGTACCCCCATACTTTGGCCTGTCCCAATGCAATATAAAAGGTAATCACACATTTCATTCAGGTACTAGGGTGGTACAATTGTTCTATTCAACAAGTACACACAGACACACAGACACATACAGCCTGAAATGGAGTTTCAAATTTTCACCTCAGTGCATTTTGAAAACTCTATGCCTTTAAGGAACATGAATCTTGAACAGGAGCATTAAAGCTGTTTGCTTCACCATCCCCATTAATCCCTCTGAGGATGTGGGACATCGTTGCTTGTTCTACTCTTTAATTGCTCACAAAAAATGATCCTCTTACTCTAAACTTCCAGGGAAACAAGACTTATGTTTTACTTGGTATCATTTTTAAAACAACTTACACACACGCAAATATTTTTCAATTTCTTAGTAAAACAATTTCTCCAGATCCACAGCATCATATTGTTTTCTGTGAATGTCTGCCAGATTAACTGCATCCTTTCAAAAGAAACAGCAGAACATTAAACTCCAAACCATGACATTAGGTTAAACAAGCAAGAATTATAAATTATTTTGTTCTTGGAAAATCCAGATCTCTTTTAAAACATCCTCTAAGGAATAGCATATACTAAAAGCACAATTTTTACACAACAATAAAACAGCAGAAACGGGACTGAAGTTTTAAGAACTGTGCTATGGAAATGCTTCTTGAACATAGAATCAAGGAGTAAGGCAAGGAGATGAGAAAATATAGTGGAAGGCTACAATAATTAAGTAATTGGGCCAAGAAAGAAGAGAGAATCTAGCTTAATTCTTGAAAAGGAAGCTTGACTTGAAACTGTTTAAATAGTGAGTCAGTTCTCCAATATTTAACCACAAATGCCTTCTACAACTTGAGGCCTGCAGCTCTTGCCAAGTTTTCAAAGGCAGTAAAGTGCCAAATCCTGTAATTAAGTAAATGGCATTGAGTTTATATTTTGTAATATTTAATCTTTCAAATATTTTTTGTTCAAACATTTCGGGAAGGGTTAAGTTTTGCTTTTATGTTTTTGACATGTTTTACACACAATTTTCTTAATTAATAGAAACAACTCTGGAAAGCCTATGAGGTCTTTCTTACCAAAATGTTAAGCAGCTTCAGTAAGAATTTACCAAAACTGAGACCATGCCACTGTGTTTTATTAAAACAAATAAATAAACACAGTATTTATATAATTTCAGTATGTATTCTCAATATATGCCCTTCTTCATCTACCCACTGGATCCACTATCAGAAAGTTCTTAGCACTTAGATACAAGGAATCTGGCCTTACCTGAACACTGAGCTTTTATATATGGTTTTTATTTCTTGGAAAACTGGCAACCAAATCCTTCCAGGATCCCGTTAAAGCTGTTAAAAAATAACTTGCCTTCTTTATTCACCATTTTCCATCCAGAACTCTTCCCAGCACTTTTGAAAGGCTCACAGTTTTCTTAGCTCTGTTCATATATCTCCTCACGTGCCTATTGCACATTTTTTTTCTTCTCACTTTAAGGAGACATTCTAAAAATCATTTAATCTTAGCTACACCATGACCCCAAATTGTTACATAAAAGGGAAAGATTAACAACAGCTAATTATACCTCTAAATCAAATCTATGCAGATCAGTCAGTAAAGTAAAATCCAAGTCTTAATCTTTTGTCACCACTGAACTGTATCTGCCAAAAATCAGGTTTAAATTACATTTATTTTCTTTGTATTCGCAGTGAAGAAGAGCATAAAAATAGTTTATGTGGCTGATTTGCTAAATCATGGTAACTTGGTTGCATAGATGTCTGTGCTTTGGGCTACACCAACTCACTGAAATTCTGATTGTTAGGATGTCCACAGCAGATTTAAGTAAAACCCAATTATAATCACATTAGTGCATCCAAGCAATTATTTTCTTCTTTTCATTGTTGACTCTCTTACAGTCAATTTTATATAATTAAACAAGTATGTCTTAGAGTACTTCTTTGTTAGTGATTCAACACCTTCCCCCTTAGTCTAGATGATCCATGCCCCAAAAATTATTTTCCTATTTGAGGAAAACTAATTTGATTGACCTGTACAATGGAGATCAAAGTTTCATTAAAAAAACAACCTTTATTCATAGTCCTCTACAATTAACACACTTAAAAATTAAATTAACACACTTATAAATTTCTTATATTATACTTCTATGTTTTTTAAAAGCTCCATTTAGGATCTTATAAAATGTGTCCTTCTTGATCAGTACTGAAACACTACAGAAGCATCTGTATTAGCCTAGTTCTCTCAATACAGAGCCCTACAAAGCTTTATTCTGTTGTGGATGATTTACATCACATTTGACAACTGCTGTTTAATGTTAAGATCAGGCACCATTTTGTTCTAACAAAGAATAAATCTACCTTTGTATATAATCTATATTGTCTGCTTTGTATAACTGTCCTTCTACTATTTTAAAAAGCTACAAAAGTAATATTCAATAGAAATGTGGATGTCAGTGTGTACATGTGCATGTCAAGATCTACACACCAGAACAAGGAGCAGGACAAAGATTAAAGCTTAGCTTGCCCTGATAAGGAAGAGCACTATTCCCACAGCAGTGCTCCCAGCAGCAAGGCCTGATCAGAACAGCCACCAGTGGAAGAGCCTGCAGTGGGAGACTTTTAGGATTAAACTGTCGACTTTGTGTGTCACATGACATTTAGAAGCACTGCTACATTCGACTACACAGAAAAATCACTTTCCTGTACTGAAATTATCTCCTATTATCGTAAGTGGCAGATATTTAAGGAAAAAAGCAACCTTTCTTGATTTTCATTTTCATAACATATGCATGTTTTCTAATCAATAATTATGATGCCAGAATGTGTGCACTACATGCTCTCACAAGGCAGTCATAGCCAAGATTTGGATTCATAAGTACCTATGAAGACTAAATAAACAAGAGTGACACAATTCAGTTAAAAGAGAAACCCCAAAGTGAAAGGCCTGAAAAAGTGCCCTGAACTTTCCCAGTGCAGGCACAGTAGCCCTTACGTTTCAGCCTCAGACAAACCTCACACACCTTCTCTTCTCCTTGGCCATGGGGAGTTCCAAGCACTGCCGAGTGTCAAATGTCACCTGAAACACTGGAGCCCTCAAAGCCTCCATACAGATGTTTTGTTTCTCTACAACTGCATTCAGTGGTAATCGCTCCATATGAGTTCACACTGGCTACATGTTTCTGTATTGTTTTGTGACTCAGTCTTTTGTGCTGCAAATTTCTGTAACTTCTAGATAATAAGAAAGGTTAATGTAGTTTAAAATACACTAAAACTCCAAACACTTTTGCATATGGAAAACAAACTGATTTGATTTATAGCTAGCATGAGCAAGCTTGCCCTTGCCTATCCATTTTGTTAGCATCTGATGGCAATATTGAATGCCCATTTTCTCTCATTAAAGAATTAATTCTAGAAACTGCTGAGGATGCCAAAACTTTACTACCATTACTAACCATGACTACATCAAATCAGCACCCATGGCACTCTTTGAAAATGCTATCAATTACACAATAGGGTCTTGTCTTTACTTTGGACTGAAGTCTCCATAATTTACCCTCCACAGCTACACAGTTTGTGTTTTTTTCTGATGAATTTCTGCAGTGGAAAACATATACATTTGAAGGCAGGGGGGCCAGCATGTGTAGAGTACACTGCATTAATTCTTTATATTTATATGCTACTCTCTTTCACAAATCACTTCTCAAATCAATCACACTCTCATTACTGTATGCCAGCTGTGCTATTGAATGGATAGTGAAGTAGTACCACTTGGCAGAGCACATTAGCTTATAAGGTCCAAACAATAGCTCTACTGTTAATTTTTTATTATTAAACTTCAAAAAGACCTTGCAAACAAAAAACCAAAACAAATGGAATACTGATGCTCTGGAAACCCTGCAGACCTCCATGTGAGTTGTTGATTCTGAGGTAGTATGGGCTAAAGCAGATGAGTTGTCTCCTTTATGAAGAGTCCCTATTCATAAGTTAGCCACCATCTCCTAAACCAGCAATCCTCAAACTGAAGCTTGCAGTCTCAAGGTTCATTTCATCTTCCCATCCCTCCTATTCTCCACTGCAGCTTAAGCAGCTCTTCGCAGGAGCCAGTGGAGAATTGCAAACGGATAAACCGACATATGTTCCTCTTCCAGCTAATACATCTCTATCTAAATGTATGTAAAATTGAGATATAAAATACAAAATAATAATAAAACCCCATACCCCCCTGAATTCAAGCTGTCTCAGGTTTCCCTTCTAGAAATATGTTTCAGTTACCCATCACTTCTAAACATCAGCAGATCACTCATAACTCGTAATTGCTCTGGTTAAAAATAATCATTGTTTTCCTTGCTCAGCTGTTTTTTAACCTGGACCAGCTTTCTGATCAGGTTCACCACATGAACACACAAACACAAGTCAGGGGCTGGCCCTGTTTACACCGACAGCACCACAAAGAGAAATGCTCTTTGAAACCATGCATACAGATACATCTTTGTAGTTACTTATTCCATGTTCCAGTTAAGTAATCAGTCACATCTTACTGTCAATGAAAAGTCACAGAAAACCTGAAAGAAAGGACTGAATAAGGAAGAATTCAGATTTAGGCAAGTTCTTTTTAACAGAATAATTAAAAGAAAGTTATGGTTCTGACCAATCTACGGGATTTGGAACTTAATTTTAAAGCGGTTACAACAAGCAAAATGGATATCACTCCAATACAATAATTATCTAAAAGAGGACAGATAAGTTTAATTAGATAGTTCATTCAGCCAATTTGCTGCTTCAAAGTATAAGAAGTCTGCCCCAAAAGGACACAAAACCCAGTCATTTGCAGATGCTGAAAGTACAGTCCTTTGTGGGTAAAAACTCTGCATCTAGCAAACCACCACCACTTGTTTAAAAACATGAAATTTAATATGACTTGGCACAAATCCCATTTAAATAACAAGCCCATAAAGCTTGCTGGCACTTACTTAGAAAAGACTGGAAAGAAAACAAAATCTATTCTAATTTGCTCAGTTCTAAGAACTAGATTTGTATTTTAAACACAGTATTTATACATGACTCAACATCTTAAACTAGACTTCAAGTACAGAGGAATGCAAGTTCAAACCCAAATCCAACAGATAACTGACTTACTAAGCCCCTTCTAGATTTACTCTCTAGGTGAAAACTCAAGGCAGTAACATGTATAAAGTACTGATTTCCCTTGTTATATTTCTCTAGTCCAGCTTATTAGAATTTCTGCAGTGAACTATATATTTTACCTTTTTTTTTAATATATATATTAGGGAAATTGCTTCTTACCCCTGTTAATATTTAAACTCCTGTAAAATAGTTACAGGATCTTCTCACTCCCTGCAGCACATTTCAGCTGCTCAGGGAAGTCCAAGGAATGACACACAAAAAGTCCAGCTAAACTGAACTACCAGTGTCCACAGAGAGGACTGCCTTTTACTAATTACCATAAGAAAGTACAGTAATTTAAAAGTAATTTCTACTGAACACCCTGCCACCTGAGATTCATGTCTTTTATTGTGTGAAGAAATGCAGTTATTTTTGAGGTGCTCTCTTGTGTATAAGGCACATGGGATATTACCAGATTCCTGAGCTGACTTATCTTAAAACAAGTTCTAGGATTAGAAATTAGAGTTAATAAATATTTACACACAAAAGGAAAAAAAAGTTTACACACCACAATGAGATAACTTGATAGAATGCTTGAAAATGAAAAAACCTTTTAAATCCATTAATTATAAAAACTACCAAATAATTAAACAGAATAAATACATGGTAATTAATGTCTGCAATAAGATGACAAGAAAACTGGTGGAGCTTTGATGTCTTGAAGAGCTCCAAGATTGAAGTTTTAAAACTTTCTGGAATATATAATTAGGTAGAAAGTTAACAGTTTGCAATAAATAGGTGAGATGTAGTGTCTTATCAGAATACAAAGGAGTCAAGATAGGTTCATGCATGCTGGTCTTAAGCAACTTACAATAAAGAATAAACACTGGCATTAAAAAATCAAACCGAACAAGAAAAAAATCCCCTTCTCCAATATTTAGCAATTTTCAAAAGCAGTTTCAGAATAAAAACTATATTTGAACTTTGTGCTGAAATATATTCCTGGCAAGAACTAAATTCTAGCATAATACCATGTGACATACTAGACTGAAATAAATTACAGAAGTGATTATTGAGGATCTTAAAAAAATGTAACCATGAAAATAAAACCAATGAACACCAATACTTTGAAAGTACATGGATGTCTGGATAGAAAAATGACAACGTTTGCTATGTAGCAAAGCTACAAAGTCTGAAGCATAAACTTTAAGGTTTTACCAATTAATATAATGCATACTTTTGATCTTTTATAATGACTTTCACCTATTCACTAAATGAAAAAATATCACTGGACACTCTAAGAGATCTTCCAGCAGCAAACAGTTCAGGCAACTATTTGATATGACATCTGATTCATAAAACATGATTACTGAACATAGTGTTTGTTGCTTTTCTGTCTCAGTTACTTTTTCCAGTCTTTTCTATGGCATTTCACCTCCACAAACACCTCTGCTGGCAAACACCCTGAAAATAACAATTGACCCTTTTGTAGTAACTTAGGAGGGTTTTGTAAATCCATAGGGTGATCAGTAATAATCACCACACTGCCAGTTATTCCAGTGAAGACAGCTTCAGATGGAGCCAGGTGGCAGGACCAGAGGCAACTAAGGCCAGGACCTTCTGTTTCCAGGACACTGGAAAGAATCTCTGTACAGCTCATTGATTGTCTTTCCTATGTTGTTGAGAGGTTTTCTTTCTGTTACAGTCCTCACCTCGATTCCTTGCACCCTCTCCTCTCACGACCCCTCATCTCAGTTACCTGCCTCCTTGTCCATTTTCTTTTTTCAGCTCATCCCTAGCTCATATCCGGGAATTTGCTACCACAATTACTGTCAATCTACAATCACTTACATACTGTAGTTTTCTTGTTCTGCATGCCTATCTTGGCTATTTAGACTGTACTCTAAAAAACCTAAATTACTTGTTGGTAATACCTGCCCTAATATACTGCAGCTATCACAGGAGCTGTGATTGCAGCTGATCATTACACACAGTGTAACAAAAGCAAAAACTCACAAGTCCAGTGTACTGGGTTGGAAAAAGTAACCAAAAATGTGTATTCTATTTTCATCTGTTGAAGTTGGTTGTTCCTTATCTCTTGTAACTCTAGGGGGGAAAGAGGGAAGATGCCTTCTGTTAATGGGACACCTGATAACACCAGATATGGCAGTGCCTTCCTATCTCTTCCTCCACCCATCCTCCTCTGAGGGACATCACCTGTGAATGGGCCATTTAAGGCCTCTCACATGACTGATAACATCACCTCATTCCATTGTGAGATGCTCCACCCAGGGGGAGGAGCCAAAGCCTTTCCACTGGGATAAAACCTGCAATCCCAAATACTGAGATAACCTGTTTCCACTGGATTCCCAGAGGATGACTGGACCTTTTCTTGAGGATCATCTCTACTTTAACAGAGCCACATGTGTCACTCTAGGAGGACTTACTTCAAGCTGCTTCCAACACCCTGACCAACAGGGTGTCAGGTTTGCATTCTGACTGTCAGTGGTCCTTTGTACTATTGCATTTATCTTATTTTATTTTATTTTTACCTTTCTTGTTGTTTGTTCTCTCTCTATTAAATTGTATTTCTGACTTGGAGTCTCCCTGGTTTTGCTTTCAAACCAGTGCATCCAGTCACAGTTCCTTGGCAGGAATACCTCTACCAGTCTAAAGTGGTATCCCTGTTTTATGGCACAGCTGTCTAGCTTTTGTCTGTTCCTGTGCAATGACAATATTCTCCATCCAAGAACTGGCAATGAGCAGATTCATTTCAATTATGTTAAAACATTGTTATGCTTGTAAGTGCCTTGCACTTCATCCTTAATTTGCATACAAGTTATGGGGAGGTTTCATGTGCAACTTACATTCTACATTCATTCTACACCTTCATTCTTACAGAGGTGCTACCTGATATTGTGCTGCTTGTAACCCTTCTAACCTAACTGTAAAGACAAACACATATTTGATGGGTAGAGGCTTTTAAAAGGGAAAGTGTACAGTTTGTCAGTAAACTTAGCTTAAACAAAGCTTCGTAAGAAACTACAGCTATACCTTATTTACAGTCAGCACAGTGCTGACAAATCCACTTTTTTATTTTTATGTTTAAAAACTTTCTCTGCAATAGTTCAAGAGACAAGGGAAGAAAACATAATGGTGGAAGACCTTAAAATAAAGAGACTCTCAAGACATGTTGTGCCAATTACTTTACTTTTCCCATAGAAAGTGTGTTCTTAGAGATAATACAACTAGCAAGTCCAAAGGTCCATATTTAGGAGACTCAATCATATCCTAAATATTAAATATTTAAAATATTACATATTAATAAAGTATTTAAAATATTTTCTGTACCTGTTTTTAGAGTTTAGCTCATACATACTAAGATAAAAGAGACACCCTGTCACAAAGTCTCACAATATGAAGGTTCCATAAAAGAAAGTCTATGTGGCAAAGAGAAAAGGTGAGTGAAGAAAACATGTACCCACCAAACATTTCAAAAAACTTACTGAATGGCAAATAAAGTTGAGCACTAATCAGAATGGATTACACTGTAAATAACCAGTGATAACTTTAATGAATAAACAGTCTTTAGGATTACTTATTTCTACCAAATGCACAAAAATTATCTCATCAATCTGCCCAAGTGGTCCAACAAACTTGCAGTTTTGGATATAGGCATGTTTTGGAAACACACTGGGGCAAGTATACTTGACTGGTTCAAAAAACTTTGGTGATTACTTGTACTGACATATTCATTAATTACCTACTCCCAAAATACACAGAATTATTCCAATTAACAGCCTCTAAGGCAAAAAGTTCAATCTTTACCCAAACTACACAATAAACTAGCAGAAGGGCCTGCTCATTTGTATTCATCAGCATGGTGGTACAGATGCAGAGTCCCTGAACATGCAGTTTCTCTTTTCCAAAGTTTACTATACACCAGAACCTCCAGTTACTCAGTGTCACTGATTTTAAGCAGGGCAGATTTTATATGTGGTCTCACCATACATATATCCAGTATTTGCTCTCCTAACTCTGAAATTGCTTGTTGGTCTTCATATAAAGAAATAGCCTCTTTGAGCTTTCTATAAACTTCAAGGCACCAACTGCCTGCCTGTGCCTCCATCTCGCCACTGCTGTTTATCTTGCTGCCTGTACCAGATAGAAAATTCTTCTACCTGTAAAAATCAACATGTACCAGATTTGTGAGAACTCAGAAAAAGATTATCATTTCACACTGAATTAACAGACAGTCCCCTCAAACTCAAACTACCACTTAAATTCAGCAAACAAATTATCAATAGCACAGCATGTATCTCACATTCTGCATTTTCCCATAAAAATTTACATATATACACAATATAAACCATTAAAGGATGCCATTAAAATTTAAATGCATTTTTTAAGTCATCCCTTAAATCTATTCTTTAAAGTATTTTCCAAGTCATTCCTTAAGAGCCACATCTTCAATAACCAGAAACTGATGCTTCCAAATTCAAAATACTGAAGTGGTCTTGCTTATTTAGTCTATCCAGAAAAAGACAGGAGTACGAATAGCAAAGCCAGATGTTGTTAATAACATCTAATTAACACCACAAGGTTCCTACTGATTCACTGCAACCCCAGAAACCTGGGGTTTCTGGTGTTTTCATGCAACCAGGATAGATAGAATGTTTCTGGGAAGAACAGAGAAAATAAGAGAACAGCTGTGTCTAATAAGTCTCCTCACAGTCAGTAAAGCTACAAGTTAACATGAAAAAAAATTAAGTTTCTTGTAGTAATTTTTCAATCATTCTGAATTCAAAAGTGAGGAGAAATCCCAAATAATTTTGCATTTTGATATATTCTGCACATCCAAGGACAACACTAATCTAGGCAGAATGTATCCAAAAGTTCAATTATTTTGCAGGCAGCAACAAATATTTAACCTGAAAAGGAAATACAAAGATTAAAAGAAAACATGTGCCTTTTCTACTCTTATAAGCTCATGTTAATTAGGACTGTGTTTTATGTCAAAGATTTGAACATTACAGCCAGACAGCTTTCAAACAGGTGAAACTGTGAAAGCTCTTTTGACCTTAAATTCAAGATTGAAGCTAAACTTTTAAAAGTTTTGAGTTTCTTTTAAATATTCTCTTTCGTAATTAAAAAAAAAAAAATCACATGACATTAAATGTTTCCCAGAAGCCATATTTAAATACATGTGATACAGGAATGAATGGGAGGTAACAAGAAGGACATAAAAAAATTCCATAAACAAAAGAAATTCAGTGGTATTCTACTCAATATAATTTTCATTATAAGAAGTACTTTAACCACAGTATTTGCAATTTTAGTTACATAAAGGGTGTAACTTAAGATGATTGTACAACTTAAAAAAGGAAAAAAAAGCCATAACAGTGAATATTGGTAACCAAACTCTTGAGTAACACCATCTAAAGATTAAGTTGGGCTGCTCCATAAATTTTTACACTACCAACTTCTGCTTGCTTGCCTGAAAAAACCCCTCATTTCTTACCACTGTTGTGAAATCACAGGGAAGTCCAAATGACTCAATACTAATATTTACATACCTATGTCCTACTCCACTTGTTCTTCTTTATATGTTGACTCTGAAGCCAAAAATGCCAAAAATAATTATTTCTAAAATTTCTAATTTTCTCTACTGCAATTATGTCTACTAGAAATGACATAATAAGAGGTAATAAAAAACCCCATCTCTTTCAAACCCAAGCCTACATTTCTGAGGTAATACAAAGTCAGTTTATAAATAGGGTGTATAATTTCCTTATATATAGAAAATAGTTGTATTATTTATCAAGCAATGTGAAGCTTTGCTTTTGTAAATTAAGGAGTCATTGTGAAATGGGATATTTTAAATTAAGTCCTTTTCTTTCTCAGAATGCTATTTTGTGTTCCCCTCAGCTGATCTAAAGGTGAAGCAGCTGAAAGATATAATCTTTCCTGCTCTGGAAATTTATTTCTAATACTCTAATTAGCCAGACAAGCTTCACTCCCAACTACTGCACTGGTCTTGCAGAACAAATGACCACACTGTGACCAGTGCCAACAAACGGCAGGCTGGACCACAATGCCTAAGGAGGAATCACAGCAGATCTCACTTCAACCATCTTAAAGTCATCATGAAAATAAAGTTTCATTATAATCTGAGGTGATACTACCAGAATTCGCTAAAATAAATTAACCCATGTGTCACTCCTACAGAACCCTACAAGAAACCCTACAGAAAATCTAAGGGACATGAAACCAACCTGCAGCCTCTGAAACTGCTTTCTTTTAACATACATTATTACATTACATTAGCAAAGCTAAGTTCATATAAAGGCAAAGCTATATGCAAAGAGTAAATCTGTTTAAAAGTTGGGAAGAGTTTTACACATACAAAGTACAGTATTTCAGTGCATTTAATTTTGCATTTTGTTTAATATAAGAACACAAAACCTCATTTAAGTGTTCAAGTTAAGATTAAGCTCCTGACAGTTAAGCTGTTCCAGCTGACTGATGGTAGTCATTCCCATCACTTCTCAAGAAGTCAACTACAGATATCAAGTTTTAAACTGTACTTTACATAAACACTCAGCATGAAACCTTTGGAAGTTTGTCATTTGCTAAACCTGATCACTAAAGTATTCAGCAAGCATAGCTACAAACTGAAAGATAAATAGAAGAAAAATTAATTCAGACCAAGAACATAAACTTCAAGCCTTCACATTTAACATCTGATTTCTAATGACACTGCAAGAAAAATTATTTGCTTTCACCCTACACTTACTACTGTCCTAGTTTACTGAATACCAGTTTAAAATCTTACTACACTACTTAAGCTTTTAAGTTAAAAGGATATCTTTGAAATTATAACTACATATTGTCTGAAAATATTTTGGCACTGGCACAGGATCTGCAAAGAAAAGCCCAAGCTTTAACTTAATTATGCTTTTACAAGAACTGTGGTTTGAGAAAATACAACAACTTTGTAATCATAATAATCACTAAGAGTAATTGCCTTTGGCAGTGATGTCCCAAAGCAAGTTTGGATATCCAAGATAAACCATGATTCCTATTCTTTCTCTCTGTACTTTTCAGTTAATATAAAAATTGAAAAGCAAACGAAAATGGTGCGTCTAACACTGTACAAGCAAAACAAAACACAAGTTTCTGTCAGAGCAACATATTATCATTAATAAATAATGAAATCATTCAACAAGCATATGTTACAGAAACTGCAACCCAACAATAAAATCTGCGAAAGTTACATTATTTTCTAGAACAGAAATAGAAAGGAACTGATGGAAGTTTAGATGCAGTTACAGAAGCAGTGTGAAATAATCATTATGCTACTTACAGCGTACTTTAATCCCAGATACACTATCCACTTGCAACCCCTTTGTATCTACTGGAAGACACCCAAAAGCACAGAAGCCACTTATTCCTGCCTAAAAATATTACAGGTATTTTGAAAGTAATTTAGAACTAAGAAACACGATAATTAGCTAATGTTAAGACAGTAAAACACCGTAATTCAAATTCTACATGTAATAGGCAAGACTAGGATAAATTAAAGCAAGCACACAAAATTCCCCAAAATCAAACCTCTTCCTAACTGATTCCAAGTCCCCTTTCTTTATCAGTTCCCATACAATTCCCTTTTCCTTACCTTATCTTGCCTGGCTCCTACAACTTCTGTTTTAACCCACTAACCTTTAGGCTGCTCACCTATGTGAAACACTGCAAGTTTTCACAAGTCCGGTTCTACATCTGAATTGGATGAATTCTCTCTAATAAATGATCATTAAAAGAAGCAAATTATTACTGCGTTTGTAAACATACATGCTCTGATACTACTGTACAACTCCAAGTAAATTACTTGACTCTGAACATTTTCAATAATAGTAAACTAACATCCCTACACTCCTTCATAAATTCCAACCCATCTATATTGACTATCTGAATATGCAGCTCAGTTTCTGTACATTACCTCCTAAATTATAGCAGGAGAAAACTGCTCAGTTCAGCTGGAAGTCAATAAAAGAAGTTTAACAAGGAGGACTTTTAATTTACATTATTTCAGTCATCCTATCCTATAACATCTCAACTGAGAGGAAAGCAAAATGTAGTGCACAAGGGAAAAGAGGCCTTTAATACACAATAAAACCACAAGATTATATTCATACATTGCTTCTGCTGTGCTAGCTAGTAAAAGCCTGTAGTATGATGCAAGGAGGGCTGCTGTCAAATTCTGACACCTGCTTAGTGTTGCAGGCTGATATAAATTCTCCTACTGCAGCAGTGATTTTTGCAGGCAGCCCTTTTACACCTTCAAACAGGACCACGAACGTGTTAACTTTGCCCTAACAGCCCCACAGCAGCATGAATCAATTAACCTCAGTGGTGTAATTTTTCTGTTATTCAACCAAAATTGCATTAATTCTTGACTGCTGAGGCAATATATTTTGTCAGTTATATGCACTGAACTACGACCAAACTGGACAGAACAAATTTGTATGGGTATGTTAATTTTAGTCATTTTTGTAACTTACTATGCACTGAAGCAAGAGCTGAGTTCTTTAACCTCTAGCACATCTAGGCTTCCTTGATGGTCATCAGATAGCCTAGGGAACAAGAAGCAATCATAGGATTCTAAGTACACAGTCTGCTACTTGTGTGGTGCTCTACATGACTCATTTGAGAGTTTCCCTGGGGAATCTTCTAAAGTAGACATTTTTCAGAAGTCTCGTTACATTTTTAAGTGTTTAAAATCTCTGCCAAGTCACTGTTATAGACTTATGCCATCAATTGTGAAATATGACCTTAGTTGAAGCATATCTAGTAGCTTTGTTAGTTAAAAAAAAAGTACTAAAATAGATTTATAAATAATGCTTAAAATCCATATGAAAAGCTGCAAGCACCACAAAACCACTAGAACAATTCATTACATTAGGCACAGGTCTAATGTGTGCCTGTGAATGCACACACTTCATAGAGAAGCATTTACGGTTTTCTTGGAAATAAAAGGAAATTCTGGGAAATATCAACCACCACCACCAAGAAGCCAGCTGCGAAATTCACTGTACTCACTAGGTGCCAGCCCCCCACCAAAATCCCCACCTTATTTAGGAGACAAACACTGAGCCAGTCACGAATCAGCTGCTAAACTGCTGCAGTTTGCACCATGGCCTCTTAAAGCATGCAAACAAAAACATACCATTAGGCCATACTGTAAACTCATTTACAAACAGTTTAGTCAGGCATGTGCAAGAGAATTGCAAAACAAACTACAGAAAAAAGTGCAGTACCTGCCCCAAGACATGCTTCTCTGACTTTTCTGACTTAAAAACCCCAAACCTACTGGTATCCAGTTTAACTGTAAACAGTTCACCCAAGTGTACAGCTGCTGGGCAGTACTATGCAATTCAAATAAAGTAAAAATAAAGCTAGAGAAAGGGGGAATGATCTACTCACTGAGCATCTGCACCAGCACAAACTTTCAATCCTTGGAAATAAAGTGTTTCTATTAAAATATTAAAAAAAGAGCAAAAGTCCCTGCTCCCAAATTATACAATATTAGCAAAGAACAAAGAAAATCCAGCTTCTAGAATTCTGAGATTTTTGCCAAATTTCCATTTAACAATGGTTTTATTTTCACCACTAACATAATAGTAATATATTCACAAATACAAATTTGAAGCCCCAGAAAAGTTTAAATAAAATCTGTTTTTAGGATTAGCCTATAAGCAGCCTGGCAAACAGCTTTTAACATACAAAATTTATCATCAAACATTTTTGGTTACAACTTTTGGTAACTATTTTAGTTGCATTTTATTCACAACTCTAGACTTGTATTTCAAAGACTACACTTGCTTATTCTTTCTAGTTTTACATTCTTTTTATACCTGTTGCCGTATAGTTACAAAATTTTCTACAACAACCCACTTTGAAACAGTTTGTTCACACTGAAATGTAATCAATGATGTGACTTAACTAAAATAGTCTGGTATTGGAATTACTTAATAGAAAGCCTTTGCAATGAACATAAACCAAGTTCTCTCACAAATCACTGTCAGAACACAATATTTACGGTTTGAAGTACTACGTAAAATTCTAGACTTCATTCTTCCATCATCAGAAGTATTGTGATACTTCCTTGTTTTGGTTTGAAGTCAAGATTATAGAAGGTACATTTCCCTAGTACAAGCACACTCAAGAAATAATGTTTCATACAGAATAAACCTTAAGTGTAACTACTTTAAAAGCTCACTAATACAGTATGATAGGACACTGCTGATAAGAATCCAGTGCACTCTCCTTAATGCACAGCTCTACTTTAGAAGTCAGCACCAATGAAATAGTCCCACTGCATCCAGTCATCAATGCAAGAGCAGTCTGATGTCACATGACAACTGATTCTAGCTCTACTTATCAGCATAAAATATCTCCTGGTAGTCAACATTTAATCATTTATTTAGAGCTTTCCCCAGAGTGCACCACCTATCATTAACTACTTTAGTCTGTCCTCAAGACCTTAGCTGAACACATTTCTTCTCTTCAGATGTCATTGTACAACTTCAAAAACACCATCCTTCCTATGGAGAGCTTATAACAGTAATGGTCAACTGATATGGTAATGGCCCAATCAAACCTTCAGAGAGGTAGTTTTAATTTTATACTACTGACAATGTTAAACTGCTTTGCACTTTGATATGAAACTATTTTAAACCATACAATTTACAATTAGTAACTTACATCCATTTAGCAATTAGAATTCCATATTACAGCTGACATAAGAAATACAAACTCTTCAACAGAAGTAAATTTAAATTTAGCAGACATACATGAAGTTGTGCTCTAGTGAATAGGGACTTAACAGAATAACGAACTCTAAAGCAGAAAGAAATAAATATTTCTTAAGCAAATGTACTGACACTTAAGAACAAAAATCATTATAAAAGAAAACACATTTGTGAAGGTCAAATGATCAGCATTTCTCTGTAGGCAGAGAAAATCCAAGACAAATAATTTGAACTTAGATTTTGAAGAGCACTTTGTTGCACTTTACTAGTTGAAATATTTCAAGACCCTAACTGGCCATAAGTATCTTAAAATACGAGTCATAATGTACACTTAAACCCAAAGAGTCCTACAGAAACTAGAAGCTTATCTAAGTTTCTGGTATATGTTGTACCTCTGAGACAAAACACACACTGCTCTAGAACTAAAGAGCCACAGGACAAGCTGGAAATGCTCTCCCAACCTCTGTTATCAGAAAAAGTTCTGGAACTTAGGGAGGGACAATATAAGTGCTGTACAAGAAGGGTTCACATCTCTACTGAAAAAAAAAATGGAGGAGGGAGGAAAATGTAAAAAAATAAAATAGTTTTGTCTGAGGTCTATGTAGCACCTTGACTTTTTCATTTCTTCTATACATTCTTTTCTAGTCCAGCAAATTTTAGGAATGAAGTAGCAGGACTGACCAATTGGCATAGATTACTCAGAATTTCTCTAATGATAGGAACAACAATATTGTTAATATAATATTAAAACACCACAAAGTTCAAGCTTAGAGAACAATTTATTAGACTGGATTTAATATTAGCTTGTTTGTTACTTTTCAAGATCTAAAAAGTCTTAACTAAATGCCTTTTAAAAACATAGATTAACATAATGGCATCCTTTCTAGCAAAATTGCAAGCACAGTGGAACTCTTTCAATTAACTGAATACCATCACCTAAAACTTGTACAGCAAATGAAGAAAGAGATACCTATCAGAGAGATAAGAAGGCAAGCATTCACATTCATACTGAGATCTAAATATTTGCCAAGTAAACGCTTTTTGTAGGCCAAAAGTAGTGGACAATTATTTAAGAATTTAAGACTACTCCAGTCTAGATGCACAAATACTGTATAGTCTGACAGGAAACATCCAGCTTACTTTAGAGTTAACATTAGTATCCCAAGAGAATTAACTCTATCACTGCCCTAGTCCTTTTACATTTATGGCAATACAAATTGATGAGCAACATACACTGCATTCTCAATTTCAAGCTATGAAAGTCTACTCAGCAGATTTGAAGAGAAGAAAACATAAGGCAGCTGCCACGACACAGAAAAGATTCATAATGATTTAACTATACTAACCTAAAACATTTCTAAGACACATATAGCAAGCTACATATTATAATTTATTATTTTATCTATTATAACTGGTTTACTTTTGCATGATATTACCAGCCAAAAACCTAAAAATTACAAATAGCCACAGCAGTTTACCTTTCTCCAGAATAAACCCTCCCAAAAAATCACAAACAAAATGCAAAACACAAGCCACAGAAACCTTGTGACCAAAGCTTCATGAAACATGAAAAAAATATTTAAGAGTGACTTGGCTTTCCTTAATAACAACAAAAAAAAAGAAGTATTACCTCTGTTAATATCAGCGTTAGTTCTGCAATAAGTATATGACACAGCATTTAATACTACTTTGATCACCAGTTTTCATTTAATTCTTGTATTATTTCAGTTAAAGCTGCAGATTACATCTGCCTCACCAAAGAAACCTGCCAAGTGCAGAAAACAATATTTACTAACTGAAATAATGTATGATACTAAATGTCCACAATATATGACACTGTATGACACAAAACATTTTAAAGCATACCACTGGTGCACTCCAAAGTAAAATCACTGGACAAATAAATCAGATTTAAAAGATACACAGCAATATACGTTTCCAAACTACCTATAAGAAAAGATTCAAAGGTAACATGTATCCCTGTCTACTTACATAGTTTAAAACATTACTTATCTGTATAAGCAAAGAGGCAACAAGATACTCTAATACCCAAGAATAATGGTCAGAGGTGCGATCATTTTCTCTTGAAACAGTTTTAACACATACAACATCTCAGAAGTTTTGTAAATCAAAGTATATGGCATGAAACATAAGTAAAGACATGGGCCTGGGGGGCAGGGGGGGAGAAAAAATAGACAGATTCAAGTGCCAAAAGTAGCAAGGAAAAAGGCTGTGATGCAGAAATGCGAGACACGGGTCTTTGAATTCAGAAACAATAAGCAAGCTGTAGCTTGATGAGGAAAGTAGCAGTCAGACTACTGAAAATCGTACCAGCTGTATTTTGAACAGATTGCAGAGATAGAAATATCAGCAGAGGGAGAAGGTACTTGAAGTACTCCAGATGGCAGATACAGAAACTTCATTTGCAAAGACAGAAAAAGAAAATGTGGTCTTGAAAACGTTATTTGGACAAGGAAGGAGTGTATGAATAAAACATGACAGTGGACTCAAGGAGAAGAAAAAGAAAGGGCTATTCCCAAACAAGTGCCCTCCCTGAGTGAGGGAGGATTATTACATTGTCAGCAGCATTGCAAATGGCAGGCAAATGAGTTAAGTTTGAGAGGGAAGATAAAGAGGTCTGAAACATTCCAAATGTTTATGACGATGAAAAACACTTAAAAGAAATGCAGGACTGAATGAAGACACACAAAGAGCCATGAAACTCTAGTTTACAGCAACCTAAATATAGGAGATGCAGAGATTTCTATGAACGTTGCACACTTTAGGACTAGTGGGAAGAGGGTCCAGAAGTGGGAAGATGCTTGCAGCAAGCAATACCGCAAATGCAGGAGAGGATCAAGGCTGGAATAGCCAGGCAAGTTTCCCTACATCATACATCCTCTCATTCCCACAAACCTAAAGCAGCTTGGTTATGCATTTTATAAAAAGCCCAACTACACTTTGAAAATGTAAATAATTTTAATTGTATTATTGTACCACCTGACAGATGCACAACAGCAACTACTTTCAATTACAATTTTGTGGTGATTTAAAAGCAAGACCATATTTTATTTAAATTAAAATTTTGTTCAATGATTGTAAATCTAGTGAAAAAGGCAGACAGCTAGAAAAAAATGTAGTCTAATACCCTCTACTTGTAATGGTTGCCTGAAAAGGCTGAACTGGTGGAGTGACATCAAGGGGAAAAAAAAAGTCCCCTTGTGTTTCAGTAAGATTTTCTTAAAAGAAAAATAACAACAAATATACTTTAAAGGAGTAATTCAAAGAGATTAAAAAAAAGGAAAAAAAAAAAAGAACAACCCCTACAACAAATGCTAAAATGCCAGAAGAATCTTAACATACTTCCCTGAAGAAGTAGCCCTCCCTGTGTTTGCTTGGTATCTTAATTTGCCTTTGGTTTCAAAACCCCAGGCTTGCCAAGAGCTATTCCTTTCAAAACCTCAGGAATTCCATTACTAGTTTTAAGCTAAATTAAAGGAAAATAGAAGCATTCAATGCATGGCAAAAGTATGCACAAAGTGTTTGTTGATACTCATAAATAGACTGAAAAATTTAGCCGTGTCTAAAGGATAACTGCTGCACAGTCAACTCAGTTTTGCTCTGCCATGCTGCTAAGCAAAAAGCTACTACTGTCAGTTCAGACAAGCGCAGCAGAAGATTGATACATTGTGTTTGTTTGTTTGTACAAACAAACACAAGATTGTTTGATCTTGTGCTACCAAATCAAACACAGCACTAGATCATTCCTTTCTCACTTCAAGTTTAAATATAAACTAAAGTTTGCATTTCTGCAGGAGAAAAACGGGAAATAGTTAAAGTTGCCTCTATAAAGCATTAACATCTCCGTGAGGAAAAAGCGTCTCACTGTCCTAAAGCATGGCAAAAGCAGTCAACTCTCCACCCTGTCAAACATCTTGCCAGTAATGAAATAGACATTTCATCTCAGAAATTCATCTCGTATTGTGCTGATGAA
Organism: Cisticola juncidis; assembly: GCA_013400215.1. NCBI lineage: Eukaryota > Metazoa > Chordata > Aves > Passeriformes > Cisticolidae > Cisticola > Cisticola juncidis. Next base: position 964,857 of record VXBR01000455.1, read on the forward strand.
TATCTTTCCAATGTCCACACAACTGGGTCTCTTCCAAGTCATGATATTTTATGATTCTCAGCTAGCAGTATTACTACAGTCACATTTGCCCAATAAATAATGGTAAGAATGAAATGTCCCCACCTGCATATTGTGGCAGGTGTCAGACTATCATACAAGAATGTAATATCCCTGTGCAAAGCATTTAAGAAAATTTTCATGAAAGACAAATGCTTCATCTGTGCCACGGTGTGCAATCCCAGCAGATAAGAACCACTATGCAGTTTAACTTCTGTGGCAGCAGTGACAGGAGAACAGTGAAAATATCAACACACTATTTTAAACTGCAGCTCTCATGAGAGATCAAAGATCTGTAACTTGCATTAGAAACACAGGAGCCCAGGTATATGGGATGGAGAGTTTATTTCACCTTTGGAAAGGCAGGAAAATAAAACTACTTTTCACCATTGCATTACCAGCACCCAGCACGGATCAGGGTTTACAGTAACCATCACCACTTTGTCAATGACAGCAGTAGCATCTCAACCCTGCCAGGACCAAAATCACTGTGAAGAAAAGCCAAGGAAAAGAGTCAGTTCTTCAGACTGACAACATGGGATTCCAGTCCTGACTTGGGCATACATACAAGGAAACTATCACTATCTCAGATATGCCAGCTGCCCAAAAGTATTTTACATTTGCTACAAACACAAACAATTAATACGGTATTTGTGAATTAGGTTTTTCTCAACAGAAAAGTAACAAACACACATACAAGAAAAAGCTGAATAGCAAGATATAATAGAGCACCTTTTCAATAAGATACACATTTATCATAAATAAAGGAAAAAAAAAGGATAAGCTTAAAACCTACATTATTAAATGTATTTTTTTTAATCCTGGTCCAAAAAATGTACCAACATAGAGGTGTTTCTATCTACAGCCCAAACAGAATCTAAACATCTATTTTAAAAAATAATAATAAAAAACAATAACAAAACGAACAAACAAACACCACCCCACACAGTTCTGTGGGAAGAAACAGCAGGTCTAGTAACTGGCTGATTCTAGAAGCTGAAGTAAATAAAGGCCATCCAGCATGGTCAGGTATGGTTGCGCTGACATGCACCACAATGAGTTTACACTTGCAGTATCTGAGAGGAGCACACTGCCTAACACACATACCAGTATTACTTTGTTGACTGAGATTCAAGCAAAAAGTTCAGGGATTACCCTGGACTGCCTGAGAAGTCAGTGACAGATTACATATCACTCCTGTGACAAGGAGCATCTTATCTCACTACCCCACATATGGCTGTAAAAGCATTTTAGAAAAAGAACAAAATAAAGCCATGAGAAGGAAACAGTCAGTAATCACAATGCTATTTCCACTAATTAGAAAAGAACAGTCCCAAGCATGCAATAATCATGATTTTTATTGTATGAACATCAGAAATAAGTTATTAGTTCTTTTTATTTAAGCCAAGAGGTAATTATTTTTGTTGTCATTTAAAGCTTGAGGGGAAAACTGAAATTGTGGAGAATCCCATGGTTGCAGGAAGAGGCAATGCAATAAAGAGAGAACTAAATTTGCCACCATGACTGTTGCCACTCTGTCAGATGAAGTGAAGATGAAACTTTGAAAAGTACACTATAGCTGGAGAATACATGACATACATACTCAGACATTTGTATGCACACATACTTATATGAGAAAGCACCACACACCTGTTTATCACCAGGTCAAGTTTAGAAAGAATCATCACATCTAGCACTGATTACACAGAAGGGCCAACAACAAAAGGTGATGTTAAAGAATGGAAAACTGAAAGTCTATTACAACTGCTGTTCTACAGCTCATACATAACCAAAATACCATCTGCATACTCTACATCTCTGGACAGACAGCATTTTCTCCAACACTTTCTCAAACTGTTTTGATTAAAAAAAACAGTAGCAGACAAAAATAAAACCCAATACATTTTTACAGAAAACATTACTTAAGAGCTGCAGATAGGTCATCTCTTCCAGCAGTAGCTACTGCCCAGTTACTCATCACCACTGAGCAAAGAGAAACTGCCACCCATACAGACTTGCAACAGAGTGAATCATGAAAGAGTACACTAACCCACTTCGGGAAAAATTAATCAAGGTAACTGACCAGTGAAGGTAGGCTGAGCTAACACTGTCCATTTAATGGCTCATTATGCCTAAAGCATGTAACACTGCAAATGGGTTCTCTGGTGGAAAAGATTATTACACATGGTAATCTACAGCAGAGGAGGGACAAATGGATGGAGGATACTGTATCTACAATTTTCACAGATATTAGGGGAGAAAAAAAGATAAAAATCAATGCGTATCCATACCCTGAAACTTTAACTACAACCTCTATCATAGGCTGAATAAGACAGATTTTGAAAACCACTAATCATTACTGTTACTTAAGAAGAGAAGTCACAGACTGCCTTCCCAGAAACTGTGTGAAGTTAGAATGTATATCTTACATCAGCCTCATAATTTTCACAGATTTATTCTGTCTCTTTATCTGTCTCTTTATCTACTTGTTACTGCAAAATACACTGCCATTTTCTTACTCTGATCACTAACTTTCCTTATTTAAGTCTTTTAAATTTAAAAATTCAACATACAATTATTCATACATGATTTGAAGAACACCAGTTGTATGAAACAATGGGTACCAATTTTTTTTTTTTNTCTTTATCTGTCTCTTTATCTACTTGTTACTGCAAAATACACTGCCATTTTCTTAGAGGACACTCTGATCACTAACTTTCCTTATTTAAGTCTTTTAAATTTAAAAATTCAACATACAATTATTCATACATGATTTGAAGAACACCAGTTGTATGAAACAATGGGTACCAATTTTTTTTTTTATTAGTTACTATACAAAAGGCCAGATTCTTCCCCCAAATCCCTTCAAAGGACACACACCCCCCTGGTTTAAGGGGTTTTAGATGTAAATATTCCCATCAGCCATAACCAAATGATGCCTTCAATCCCTTAATGCTGTACCATATTAACATCCCAGAATTAGGCCAGCATCAAATATACTTTAAAGTGGCATAATGTGTCACTGTCACCAAAAGAAACAGACACACCCTGCTCCCCATACTGCTTGCTTCCACCCCCAGTCTACGCCAGCACAAATGTTTGTGCAGCAAACTGATCCAGCTCAAGCGAACCCTTCCCTGCTGCCCCTCCCCCAGGTTAGTCCGATCCTCAGCCCTGCTCACCACACAACCGTACAAGTATTTGCCTGCGCAAAGGAGGAAGCAGCGGAGCAGGGTGGAAGCAAACAGCCCCATGTTTTTCAGTGGTGGAGCTGGTCTGTGCCAGCTGTATGCCAATGCAAAGAGGAGCAGTAGGTCCAAGGCTGGAGCCCTGCAACACCAACCTCAGAGATCCAGGCCTATGGTGTGCCACTCCTGCCCCTCCTCTCTGGGATCCCACACCTGCACTGACACAGCCACTGACAGCTGTGCAACCGCCGGGTCAGTCGGTTCAGGGTGCCCAGTCAACTCAAAACTAATTCTACCAGGAAAAAAAACCAACAAAGTTGCTAATTTTCAGCCAGTACAGGTTCGTGAACCAGTTCCCAGTGCAATCCCTACCAGCATAAGGAAGAAAGAGAAGGAAGAATGCTGGGAAGGTGGGAGGTCCAATTTTAATCAGCTTGGGATGCTGCAGAAACACTCAGACACCATCACATTTTAAATTACAACCTGCCTGCACAGCTGAATGTGACTATTTTAATCAATTTTTTCCTAAGGTTACACCTTATTCCAATCTTTGCAGAAACCTAAGCGGCCATAGTCTACTTGGGCACAAGAAGCAAGAAGTGAGGCTAGTTCTGAGGCTAGTTCACTACATTAACCACTTTCACCCTTCATACTCAATAAAACAAAGAGAGAGTGTTAGTTTCTCTAACTTAACAATAGTTTTACCAGATAATTGTTTCAAACATCACTGATTAAATGACCTCAGTATTTGCATAAGAAGATCATACACGGAATAAAACCATTGCAGGCATGTTAAGTATTATCTTAACGATAGTTTAGTACTTACAAGGAATTTAAATGGTTCTGGTGATTAAAGTCGTCTAACAAACCTCTCTGCTCAGGAGTGAATTTCATCCATTATTCAAAAAGTTGTTTTGCTTGAACTACAAGTCCCAGTGATCACAGAAATGAACAAAATTAATTTCAATGAGGTCATAATCAGACACCTAATAAACATGGATGTAGCTACTTTCAAGCTAACCTTTCAACAACAAAGTATCGTAAGTAGGAATACAGACTGCTAGCAACAATCGTTTTAACTTATAAGCAATGGGATTTATAACTGAATTGCTACATTTAGCAGAGCACTATTTCCATGCAAAGGCAATGTCCGCTTATGTTCATCCAATTAACAAAGAAAAGAGATATAATCATATAAATTCAAAACGTAAGACATATCAACATTACAGTTCAAGAACTGAAGTGCAGAATGAGATGCTTTTTTCTGAAAACCAGTTCTCCCAAGTGCCACACATTATATTTTTCCAGTTAATGAAACTCTCTTACAAAGCTAGATTCTTCCACAGTCTACCACCTGCATACAGCAGCATTTTATATGACCACTGATCTTCTCTTTAACAGAAATTTCATGTATGACAAAAAGGTGTTGCAAAGTACTCTGCCTATAAAAATTACGGAGAAGAACAGTTCTGTAACTGTTCTACAATTGACTACAGTTCACCACCAACACTTGAAACAAAACACTGAACTGGAAAAGGAGCAAAATCCTGAAAATTTAACCATTTAATGTATTTACCATATATTCATACAACTGCTGGCACTGTTTCAACAAGCATTTTCAAGGCATTCTTGTTAAAGTTTAAAAAATGCCAGGAATATTTAAAAGTCACAAATAAAATGCTTATTAAAAATATCAATATCAAACCACAGTTAGCAATTTTTTCAACACTTAGTAAAATCTTTTGATTTCTACACTATTTCTGCATTGCAATAATAGCATTACTTTCACAGTCCAACAACATTCCTAGCGATTTCTAATCATGATTATCACATCTTATGCAATGACTTCGAACAAGATGAAGTGACCAGGAAGATGCAAAAACATGCACTCTTCTTCAAAAATTTCAAGTTTACATGAGCACTCAAGCCAAATCAGTACTGAGGCACCTTTAGACGCCTGTATGTTTTCAGATGTATCCTTGCTACATTTACGTGTAGCGATATGTCACAGGAAGGGCAGTTGAAAGTGACGAGGGAGTGAGCTCGGTATCGCATTCATTCATACACACAGCATCCTTTTCAAGGGTCTAGAGAGCCTCCTTCCCCTGGAAGGCTCTGTCTGCGGGTCCCAGCCCACCGATCCCACAGAGCTCTCAATTATTCTCAGGGCTCGCACCTCCAAAGTCCCCCGGTTTGCTCAGCGAGGTGGAACAGCAAACGCACCTCTTTTGGCAGGGATGTGACGGACACAGCTGAGCTAGGGGAAGGTGCGAGGGCTTGACAGGTGACACGAGACGAGACACAAACAGCAGACCCGCCGAGCGACGAGGAGGCGCTCAGGCAGCCGGGACCGCTCCCCGCGCCAGACCTGCCTCCAACACAGCCACAGCAGGGACAAATGCATCGTCTCGTCTTTTGTTTCTAAACTCGCACTCCGCTCGCCCCTGTCCGCTCCCGCCCCAGCCCCAGGGTAAGGCAGCGATCCCCCTCCGTGCCCGGCCTTCCCTGCCCAGAAACAGCCCCGGGCCGGAGCCCCCC